>BLKM01000706.1:262542-706034 GCA_013340265.1 Coptotermes formosanus
GTCCCGGCTTGCAAGCCGGGACCGCAGACAGTTCACGCCTCCAGTACACAGTCAACAGCACATTCTCACTCAATTATAAAGTGCAACCTTAGTGTAACGATAACAAAAAGTTCTCCCTGAAGATGATCCAGCAGGGTCGAAACATGTAGGAATGTGTTACAATTGATGATAAAACTCTTTGTGCATTTGTTGGTGGTTAGTGTTCTTGTATAATATAGTGCACGGACATGGAACACATTAAAAATTAATAGAACATGTTTTTAGATTTAATTAGAAGAACAAATCCCCAAACAGTTACAGCAGCAGTGTATTACCCACATTGCGTGTTCTGAATCACGGACGGCTTCAGACACGCATCAGCCCCATGGAGCAGAATAGTTTTTGAAAAGCTGACGGTCACTCCGCCGGTCAATAACGTACCCGCATTAGGATTCTAGAGATTCCTCATCGTTTCCAAAAGAACCCGTCGCTCGGTGAGATTTGAAATTCTCACGACGGTGAATGCCAATACTGCGGTCTGGTATGTGACGCCGTGTACTTTAGTAGGCTTAGATATATTGAAGTACGCGTTGTCATATCCCAGACGACAGTAATCTCTAAACCGTCACTGAACCATATCCTGAGACGGAAACGTCGATACACATCTAACAGACTACAGGTCGTCACGTACCAAAAACAGTTCTTTCAGTGACCCGAAATACGATGGGCCAAGGGCAGTTGGTCGCCATCATGTTACGATAAAGTTACTTTTACATGTAAAGAGCATTGCAGTTAGAACTTCGTGTACTGTCTTTCAGAACACAGCAGCGCTTTCTGTGGGAGGACGTCTATGGCATTTCTTGTACCAGTAAGAAGTATGAAGTCGGAGCGACCCGTAACGACAAGACGTTGGAGTAAAATCTCATCAAAGTAATTCAGTCAGTACGAAATCTACAGAGACGGGGAGAAAAAAGTAGAAACACATGAACCGCCATACCCATAATCATGGCGATGCTGTCGGTCTGTATTGTGGTAGAGAGGCAGTCTGCTGGTTATGTCAGGGCAGACTTCCCAGGAATGGTGACGTAAATTGAGAAGGACGTAAATTAAAAACTACTCAGTAGTAGTCTGCACATGTTGCTCAGAACGACGTCAGACGACATACATTTGCCTGTTCGTGAATGATAACATTTTAACTGACCCTTGTAAGCAGATCATAGCTCGTCCTCAGGTTGTAAAAGGAAGAGGGGCTTCCAGATATTGCGAAGAACTGAGAATATATTTAATAAAACAGTAGCGGACAGGTGATGATGTTGGAACCCACATCTCGTTGGCTGGACGCAGAGGAAACATATATACTTAAGAAAACCAGAATTTTATGAAAAATCATAAAGGGCTTTGGACTGGCCTGTTCTTGTAAACACAGCGATGACCCTTAGGGTTGGAAATAGGTGGAGAATTTCATAACTGCGTAAGGGATTACTGCCTTTTGAACAAAGGCTGAGGCAACGGGTAAGAAACAAGTTTGGAGGAAAGAGATCGGGGAGGCTCTGGTATGGAAACGGGCCGAAGCGCCATAGAAGAACAAGAAGAAGCGAAAGAATAAAGGCTGTGTTCCGTGGAATCAGTATTTCACAAATATACGGCCAACTAACATCACCAATTCGAGAGTAAGTCAGAGATTACTGTTCACAGCTGCAGCTCTCGGACACCTAGCTTTAAAACCAGCAGCCACTAGCGTTTAACGTTTTGAGCAAGTGTTTACTGTGTGTGTGGGTGTGGGTGTATGTGTGTGTGTGTGTGTGTGTGTGTGTGTGTGTGTGTGTGCGCGCGCGCGCGCTATCAGCTTCTTCTTGAAAAGATCTTAAATTTTAAGCAGAATTGTAGTTCTGTGTCCCTTACGATTATATAAGAATAAACAGCAATACGTCCTAATGTGCGTACTCTGTCTGTAGTGAGTAGGAATGTATGTTTAAACATCATGAGAATTATGTTTGGGTCTCTCAGGGTTAATAGGCCTATTTCTAAAAGCAGTGATGCACAAATGTTCCAATAAATCTACAAGAAAACTCAAAATTCTAGGCGTCAGAAGGGTGACATGAAGCAAGTTCCATACTGAAGATCCACAAATATTAGGCGCCACCGCACAAAATTCAGTAGCCCGAAAGACGTGGTGCAGCGGATTTATGCACTCCTTTCTAAAAGCTATTTTCGTTAAACTGGATCGTTTCAGAGAAACAGAAGCGTCCAATTTTCTTCTTCTTCACTTTCTACTACATTCCAGCAGAAGAAATACGAGTAGAAATCAGTCCCGTAATCGAGTGCTGGGGATCGACCTCAAAGTTGTAAATCTGTGTGTGTGTGTGTGTGTGTGTGTGTGTGTGTGTGTGTGTGTCAGTCCGAGGTTGTCCGTTACAGGAAGTGTCCTTAATTACTGCAGTAAATTTCCTGCTATTAATTTTTGCTCGCTCGGCAACAAAACGGTAGAACTACGGATGTCGATGATTGATTACAAACAGAAAAAAAAGGACCGTCACAGCAACAAACAAATATTTCCTCGTAGTTTAACTTTTACAGCCATTCGTCATTGAAGTTAAACAGAGGTCAGTGTTCAAAAAACTCTTATTACAGTGTTTTCTACATTCGTCTTCACACATATGACCTTAAAAAGGAAAACCAATTTCAGCCCGCCTTCCTTTCTTACAAACGAAAAGTATGTTTGTGACATAAACAAGTAAGCAACAGGTAAACATCAGATTTCTTGCGAAATTGAAGAAAACTGCCACGAAAAACATTCCATTTTTCAGCTGAGGTGTAAGGAGGATACGCCTTAACAAGAGCTCCTATGTGAGAATGACACAGGAGGTTTTTAGAAGGAAGAGAGACTGGAAGAACACGAAAGATATGACCGTCCTCTAACGATGAAAACTGATGAAATGTGCAATAGGTGAGGACTGTTGCCAGACATGATAGTCGTTTGGACACCAAGAGGTCAAATTTTAACAACATTATAAGAAATGTTTCGAAAATCATAGATTTTTGCAAATGCGATTGTCTTTTGTTGAAAGACAAGGAACCGGTGCACAAAGCGATTTCAGTCCGCCAGTTTCTACCTGCAAACTCTCGAACGCGCTCCATACTCACAAGATGTTGACTCATGCAAATGTTTTATTTTCCCCAAACTTTAAAATTCCCTCAGATGAGCCCATATTTAAGTCAACGGAACACATAAAAAGTAAAACGGCAACGTGGCTTAAAGGACTCTCAAATTGATCTCAGGGCAAGCTTCAAGACCCAAAAGGATCGTGTGCGGCGGTATGCAGCGTCAAATGGAATTTGCTGCGAAGAGATAACATGTGGGGGTAGATACAGCCAATTCATAAATAAATTGCTTTTTCCCGAAACCGCCTTAGTTATTTAATAATAGCCACATCTCTTGTGTCATTGTGCGCCTTTTCTTCAAGAATGTCCGAGCAAAACGACGGATCGTTTTGAAACCTGGAACATCATGTTAGCAGAGACTGCTTCATCTTTACACACTCCTACTTACCTCCGTAAAAAATACAGTCATGGTGGCCTTACTAACTTCTGTGGTACGAGGAACACTAGTATTATAACTTAATATATCCAAGGCGAAAATTAATCTCAGTTATGTTTTAAAATTCACTTTGTAACACGCAGTACACACATTGCGTCTCGGTTATAAAAACCAATCAGTATACTCTGTATAGGAAAATATTCCCTGTTTTTTCTCAGATCCACACAAACACATACACTTACTGTGTGGCCAGGAGGTAGAATTTAAATGTTAAACATAATGTCGCCATTGGGCATCAAAGGTTTAATGCAGAGTCCTAAATTGTTTGAGGTAGTAGGTTTAGCGAAGACAATGCAACATTTGATAAGATAATTTGTGTATTAAGTAAGAAGTACGACCCCATGACTAAGAAAGATCATAAAGACTTTAGTCAAGATAATCGCATTCTTGGAGAATTAAACGCGGGATCTCCCTAAACCTATGTATGTTAAGTAAGCACGTGGGTTGTGTTTAACTACGTAACATTGAACGAGACATAACTGAATGCCTTGATGATGATTTTGGAGGGGAGAAACGAGGGAAGAGGGGGCTGCGTTAAGAGATACTGTTCAAAAATTTGGTTGGAACACTTTTCGGAAATTTTGTTGTGATGCTCTTCGAAATTTTTCTGAAAAGTTGTTCTAATTCGCCGAGATGCTGTTCCAAAATTTTGCTGAAATACTTTCGCGAAATTTTGCTGAGACACTGTTCCAGAATTTTGCTGCAATATTTTTCCGAACGTTTTGTGAGACCCTGTCCCGAAATTTTGTTGAGATGATCTCCCGAAATATTGCTGAGACACTGTTACGTTAACTTGCTAATAAACTGTTTCAAAATGTTGCCGAGATCCCATTCCGAAATTTTTCTGAGATACTGTCTCGAAATTTGCTGAGATGATCTCCCGAAATATTGCTGAGTTACTGTTCCGAAAATTCGATAACAGCCGTTTCGAAAATTTTCAGAGATACTGTTCCAAAATTCTGCTAAGACACTGTTCCAAAATTTTGATAAAATACCGTTCGAAATTTTTTCTAAGATACTGTTCCAAAATGTTGCTAAGATACTGTTCCAAAATCTTGCTAAGTATCTGAATCAAACCCTGATCTCCACAGACAAAACTGCCGAAGCGTAAACTAGAGTCGATCACGGATGTGTTCCGAAAGTGATAATTTGTTCCAGCTCTTTGTGAGTTATAGAGAAAACTGTGAAACAAAAAGCAGAAAGAAGGGGGACGGAAAATTTTATTCGTTCATACGAGAACCTTTTGACTCTCAAACGTACTGAACCGGGGGCAAAAGCAGAACGGATTTCAATCAGGCGGCACATTTCACAGCCCTGACAGACTTCAAGCGGAGGAACAGGCGAACACGTCCTGTGTTAAAATCAGATTACCGACGGCATGAAATATCTATTAGGGCAGAGGTGAGCGCGCTTGTGACGCAGGGTCTGTACACTCACTGCCAAAGGTAAAATTGTTTATTCAGTACTTGAATTGGCAAAAGCACTTTTTTTAATTTAAATGATGATGATGATGATGATGATGATGATGATGAAGATGACGATGATGATGATAATTATCAACATCTGGATTAGTTTTCTTCGCAGTCATTTCCACAAGAATCTCAAATTCCACGTGCATTTTATGTTTCGATCTGAGTCGCACGAAAATAAAAGCTTAAATCTGACAGGCAACAATAAAAATAAAATTCGACATATGCGATTCTTGACATATTCAGGGCGGCATGGTTCAGCACCCCGTTCTTTAGGGATATGACGACACGTAACTGGATAATCAGTCCTCTGTGTTCCTTCGAAACTAAGGTCACCGATCACCCAGTTACCCAGCGTCATACCTCAAAGTAACGGAGCCCTAGATTCGACCAAACGCAAATTCTAAAACCAAATTTATTCAAAATCCGTCAAATAATTCCTGAGATAAAACTTACAGCTTTCTCATTATGTGTACCTCTATACTCTTCAAGCAAAGAAATAATGTACACGCGCGAGAAGCTCTCTGTATGGGCAAACCATGAGTTGCGCCTGCTTGCATAGACTTACGTGCATCACAACTAAGTCGGAGAAGTGGCCGAAGAGGCACGGCGCACGGACAAGTCGCGTATGGATGAGTCACAAGTCGACAACGTTAAGCCTCATTCCTTCGATTTGTAGAAACAGTGAGAGAGGTATAAATTGATTTTACGGCCAGAACTAACACACGCACAGTGCCTGAATTTCATCACGTATATTCAATCCTTCCACGTGTCGGAATGAACTCAATTAGAGATAGAATACGACGTTGAGAAAAACGTTAATCCAAACCTAACTCTACGCTCAGACACTTGATTTATGCCGAGACGAATGCGATCCGTGGCTAAGGTTTGGACTATTGAACATCTTATTAAAAATGCGACCCCTGGAAAATGGCCCTTTCAAGAAGCAAAAAAAAAATGTATTGCGCTATGCTTTCTTAGATACGTTCGCAAAACAACTGTGAAAAGCAATTGTTAGCGTCGTTAAAATCGCCTTCCGTCCATCGACCTGCAAGCAATAGCACGACTCCCACTAGGATTTTCGTGAAAACTCAAATTTGGAAATTTTATTAAAATTCATGCACATCTTTTAGTTTTGGTTAAAATCTGGAAAAATGACACATTTCACATGACGACCGACGCACATTTATGTGTTTTTTCTTTGTAATTGGTACATACAGTTCCGTGTGAAAAACGAAATGAGGCCGAAGACACAAATGGCTACAAATATGTCGGCTTTTATGAGACAAGCACAGAAAATAGGATAGTTCGCTGTTTACGAGATACAACATGAAACACAATATCTCGATATTTAAGACAGAATTAAATGGAATAAGATATGTCGACACTTAAGGGGCCGAAGAAACAGTTGACGAGCTTAAAATATCATTCCACGTACAAGACAGAAAAATGTAGTGACCTCATTCAGACGGCAGTGAAAGTACCCAAGAACCATAAAAACAATAGAAAAAAATACGAATAAAACGGAAAATAAAGTAAAGGCGACATAAATGTTAGGCCCTGCGGACAATTTTTAAAATAAATTTTTCTGTCCAAGATCACATTCGGAAATGGTAACATTTCATTCAGAACACTAAGGAACAATGGGTGAGTGAAAAAATGACAGAAATATCTGATACCCTTCCAGTATTGCCCTCGTTAAAGCAGCAAAACTGAATATTGAAACAAAGATTTTGATTACATAAGTGCACATTTTGAATGTGTATTTGTGCCAATGCAACATGTACAAGGAAGAAAAACTTAAACCGGTATCTCGCATGGGGCCGGCATATTTAATCTCCGCATCAACGCACGTCCCCTACATATTTCAATACAAAAATGTGCGTGTCTAGACGAAATACAGTCTATGCCGTCGTTTTGTCGCGGAAACATGTCACACGTCACGCAAAAATCATTAACACTGACCCACACGTTTCTTCCAGTAAGAGACATACTGATGTTTTGTCTTACTGGATATATAACATGAAGAACTGTCATTAATAGAAGGCAGAGAAACTCCACACACGGATAAATACAAGGAAACTATGAATGGCTTGAATTATGGCGCAAATTGTACGGTTGATTCCCTTCTAGTTTCGGAATTAGAAAAGTTTTTAAGAGCTTTACCCTTTTTTTGCGCGGAGGGCACAAATGTCGTTACTGTTCTGTTCCATTCTTTCATCCGGCGCGTCTGGTTTTCTTGGTTTACAAAAATAAATCAAGTTGAATGTTATAATTCTAGATCCGTTAAGGCGCTGTATATTTTCTTTTCGTTCACAAGTATAAAGAGGAAATGCCACAGCGCTTAAATTAATTATTTTGAGAGAAGATTTCACGGCCTCTTTAATAGTTAAATCGTTGAATAACCGCCACTACCTCCGCAATTATCAGGTTTTATGGAATTTAAAATCACATATAAACCACGTTTAGAACAGAGATTACTTCTTAGGCACAAACTGCATTTAGATACAACTCATTTAGAAAGAAATCATTGTGTGTATGGAGAAGTCGGCCTTGCACCTACAAAAACTGGTAACTCTGTACTTAGCAAACCATACAAAATTAAGAGTAACTTAAAAGCAGATGGTACTAAAATATCTGCATATTTTATGTATGAACTGAGAGAATAATTAATAAAACACAGAAATGTCTTTTTTGTTTAACCTTTTAAAGCCTAGCGGTAACTTTACATACCACCAAGTTTAACAGTGAAAAATTCTACGTGGTGCCCACATTGCGTTTATGTGTTTTGTACGGATCTCAGAACAAACAGCAACTTTTGCCTTATAAAACATTAAGAGACTGGTTTTATAACCGAAGTGGATAGTGTTTACAGCGCGGTACGCACTGATTCCTTATATAAAGCAGATACTTTTGTCTTTAAAGGGTTAAAGACGTCTATTAAAATAATAAAGGCAAGTGAATCATGATCAGACCATACGTGCTTACACGGATAAAAAGGACAGAAATACCGCGGAGAGTGATTTTAATCATTTACCGAAACTCTATCAGATGTGTGGGCTACGTAGCTTTGGCCGAATGTGAATGGCAAGAAACCAATACGCAACAAAGCGCCGTGGTTGATTTTAGAACATCAACGCTACATTAGCCTACAGAAATTACAGAAAATCATGCAAATCCCCCATGCGAATAGCACCAGCGATTATAATAACGTCCGCTTTCTCTGCACAACATTTATAAAGTGAAAGCATAATGGAGAGGTTTTGTTGGCCTATCAGTCCGATCACATTGTATCCACTGAGGGATGTAACAGAGCTCGGAACGTACTTTTAAAAAGACGGGTAGTCCAAATTCTGACACACATTTCTGCCGTCTTTATAAACTCATTATGATCGCCTGGGAGAAGGAGCGATTTAACACTGACAGAATACTTCATTCTTGTGTAGCCGGCTGGTCCTTTTGATTAGAAGCCCGTAACATTGCCGCTCGAGCTGCTACAGGAAGGGAAGCTCTATAGCAAATTGAGATGAACGGAACAAACACTAATTTCACGCACTGTTCGCCCTGTAACAAGGACTACAGTGAAGATTCCAGCTCCTGTGATGAAGATGGAGGCAGCAGGTTCCTCCAAAACGTCATTAATTGTCCACAGAATACACGGCGTCACATCTCAGAGGACAGTAAGTAATAATTAGCGCATATGTGCTTTTAGTCTTTAGGTTAAGCGTACAGGTATAGGATGAATCCAAAATGCAAGTAACTACAGCCACTGAAGGCAAGTGACATAGAAACAGACACGCTCAGTACGATGAAAGGTTTAAGTTTCTCACACCGGTGTTACTAAGGATCCACGTCTGCTGGAAAGTGACGCCGTGTCCTCGTGTGCGTAGTTGCCGCGATGTTTCACAGAAGCGTGCTTCCTTCAGCTTCAAGAGTTGAGACTTCTGGACCCTGACGACGAAGGCACCACCACTGTTCGCAACCCAAACACACACAGTCATATCCCAGAAGACATGAATCTCTGAACCTCCGCTCGGTAGAAATTATAACAACATCCTGGAGAATGTACTGTATGTTTGTGGTTTATTTAATGCCGTCGTCAGTAACTCAGAGTGTACGGTGTCGCATGACTGGATCAAAGTGATTAATGAACTGGGAAGAATGTGCAGGGAAGTAGCCATGGCCTGCTTTGAAGTAGTATGGGTGGTATTTGCATGGGAGGACCAATGAAAATCACGTACACATGTCAGAACGGTAGCTATACATGTCGAGATTTGAACCAACACTTCTTGAATGAAAGCAAGCGCTTGGGTCGACTGGCTAGAAGAACGTGCCTATGTCTGCGGCTAACTGCTAGTGCAGAATTATTCTAGATAACATAACAGTCGATTAGATGGTTCAATAATCATTGAATTATAATCATAATTATAATTATAATTCACTGCGTTTTGTAGTGTAGTCGATATAGCGACTACGCTACAGACTGGACGCTCTGGGGTGCCAATTCTGGTAAGGGGAAAAATTATTTTTTCCTCCAAAACGTCCCGACCTGCTTTGGGACCCACGCAGCTTCCTATGCAGTGGGTATTGGGGTTTCCTGCAGGCAGTAAAGGGGGCCAGGGCATGAAGTTAACCACCCTCCTCTACCTAGTGTCGGGGTTAAGAACGAGTGGAGCTATACACCTACACCCCCTATATTCCGTCACGGCATGGACAAGGAAAACTGCCTTCCACTGAACATAAATGTTCATTATAGTATTCACAAAAGCCTGCCACAGGTCCCTGTCCTGAGCCGGAAAAACCCACCCCATAAATCCGAATCTTCCATTGTTACATCTCCTGCCATCTAATCCTATATCTTTGACGTGGCACCTCCCCTTCACGATTTCGTAATACACTCCCTGTATATACATGTATCCACCTCTTTCGGCGTTCTGCTTGGACACCTTCACTCTGAAATATGGGATGGACATGTTGTCCCGAAACTTCCGTACGAAATACCAACTTACGCCGCATAACATCCCAGAAGATCAAAGACCTCAAACACTGCTTCGAAAGCCTACCATCTCGCTTGCGTATCAAGAGTTTGCAAGCATTTCTCGTCTCCGAAATGCGTGCTACATTTTGCACTCATTTCAACTGGTACTTCGGGTAAAATTCGCACAAGGTGAAGGTGAAAGTGAGGGCCGAAATATAGCGCGAAGAGCGTATTTTATCAGTAGACTATGTTAGAAACCTATATGCGGAATGCACAGTAGCACAAGCAGCAATATCCAACACACTTCCAGTTTTCGTACAAGGGCCGAAACGCTGCATCCAGCTGATCACAGTGCAGAGTGTCAATGCAGCAATAGCAGCAAAGGAGTATTTATCTTTAAAGTAGTCACGCAGTTCAAGGACTGCTGCAGCTGATTGCGTGGTTACTCCGACTGAAGAGGAAATAGCTCAGGAAAACGGAAGTTGATAATAATCGAATATTACCGCGTAACGTGTCTTTCCTCCACGCAACTAACCACATGCAGCAGCGCTCTTCTTGAGAAGACAATATTCAGCCACTCTAGAACTGACTCGCCTGTTTCTCCGCTCCAAAACGTCTAGATCGGCTCTGGGGCCCACCCCCTCACTCCCACCGATTCGAAGTGTACCGGGGGCTTCTCCATCAGATGTAAAGCGGCCAGGGCGTGAAGCTGACCACTCCCCTCTATCTAGTGCCGAAGTTAAGAATGAGCGGAGATACACCTCGACGCCCTCGTGTGCCATCATGGCGTGCACAGGGACAACTTTACCTTTTTACATTTAAATAAAAATGCAATTACATACAAAATCTGTCAGTCCACACAACAGAAAGGACAGAGATAAACCACAAACAACACTAATTACACAGGGACACACAACCATTAAAGACAAACATGAATCAAACAAATAAGGTTAAGGAAAAGTATGATTTCATCATGAATCAATTGTTTTATTTTGTACTACTAGCAATCAGTGTCAGTTACTTTGAAATCATCTTCAGACTGTGCGCAGACATTCATACTTATGAATTCCTAAAGAACTTTCATCACAAAAGAACTTATTTCTTTCAATCCCAGAATAGTAGCCTACGGCGTAGTGGATTTGTTTGGGAGTTATAAATAGGCACTGTGTGCTTTACAAGACTATGTTATTGTCTCAAATACGTTATTGCTCCAAACAATATACTCCGGACGATGACGCACTGAACCGAAGTAGTGGAGACATCTGTAAGCTGGAGTTGAAAGATTCTATTTTTATATATACATATATATATATAAGCTGTCTAAAGTAAGGACAGCAGTCTTGCCTTAAGATGAACGCAAAGGCTGCAGCGATCACATGCGCTGTCTTAAGAGAGGAAAAGGGTGCAGGTACGAGGAGGACAGACACAGCTGTCCCAGTACGTGAGCATATGATAAAAATTGCATCCACAGTGGTGCAAATAAGGCCCCCGCAGATCCCGAGGTGCCACGTGCGCACCCAGAATTTTTCCTTGGAGGGGGGGGGGCGACCTTGAGGCTCTATATAATTTGTGTGTGATTTTAAAAACTGTGTTGCAAAAATCATGTTGTAAGTATAACACTCTTTGCAACTACATTTGTACACATACAACTAAAACTACATGTTCCATGACTCAATCACGGTGTCCTATCTTCTTTCTTTTTTTTAATTTTATTAATTTATTTTTCAAAATTCTAAGGTACTAGTCATCAGCCGACTTCAGTGGCTGATTTTGGATGAAGGGGAAATTACGTTAAACATTTGATATCACAATATCTGCAAAATCTGGGTTTTTTAAATTTCAGTTCTGTGGGTCTGGGGGGGGGCTGCAGCCCGGCAGCCCCCCCCCCTTGGGTGCGCCCTTGCGAGGTGCCGTGGGCCAAAATATGTACCGAATACTAAAATCTGATGTCAGTTCTTTCGGGCCGGATTTCTTTCTGCTGTCAGAAGAAAGGATCCTGTTTCTCTGTTACAAGATATGGGAGCAACTACGCTAATAATGATACGTTGGCGCGCGTTAGGTTATCTACGCTACGGGACATCCAACGTTGACTCTAAGAACATAAGTTAAAACTCCACGTATTCTCGAAATCAAAGTTGAATTCAGCAGTCAAATTCACGTTCCGCCACTATTTACTCTGGAGAAATAGCGACTGGTACCCAATGGATGACAGTCTGGGTTCTTAGCAGACCCTTTTTCCCCCTCGAAAAAGACAAATTAATATGTACGTTTGTGATTAGGCACTGACTTTCCATTAACTAGCAAGGAAAGTTAATGGCCACCTTACTCGTCGGATTTCAACCTGCTATAATAAAGCTCGCGTCGAACCTCCGGCTTCTGCTTTGTACTCGAGAGCTCTGTCTCTGTAGCAGCTTACTCCGACTCGAATTTACGGCACTCTGCATTCGAGTCGATTTGTGTGCCCAAAGCCTATGATGTACAATACATTTCCTCTTTCACCACTTTAATGCTACTATCTTATATTCAGAAATTGATTCCAACTCGATGTATTCATAATCACCCTGTATGAATTCCAACTCGGTGTATTCATAATCACCCTGTATGAATTCCAACTCGGTGTATTCATAATCACCCTGCATAAATTCCAACTCGGTGTACTCACAATTGCCCCGCTCGAATTCAAACTAGGTGTATTCATAATCACCCTGTATGAATTCAAACTCGGTGTATTCATAATCACCCTGCATAAATTCCAACTCGGTGTACTCATAATTGCCCCGCTCGAATTCAAACTAGGTGTATTCATAATCACCCTGTATGAATTCCAACTCGGTGTATTCATAATCACCCTGCATAAATTCCAACTCGGTGTACTCATAATTGCCCCGCTCGAATTCAAACTAGGTGTATTCATAATCACCCTGTATGAAATCCGCACTTGAAATGTCAGTACATAAACTGAACCAAAAGACTACGCCCCTCATTAATCAAGAACTTTAATACTTTACGTAGGCGTACAGCGTTCTTCATATGCGCTTACTTTATATACATAATGCATCACTCCCTCAGGGGCACAAAATAATTATTTCATTATGCTAAGTTGTACCCATAAGGAAACATTCCGTAATTTCGCAACTACACAAATGGAAGACCAGGCCGCAATTAATCTAAGTAGTACACTATCTAGGTGATTGTGTTGTTTACCAGAACAGATAATCGAATAGCAGCTTCATCCTAACGCCCACAGTAGCTGAAAAACACTTGAACGCGTCTTCGACCGTTCGATCATTCTTCAACCTCCACAACTTTCCTCACGACTACCAAACACACATTGGTAAACAAATAAAGCTGTCCCAGTCCACACCATGAACGCATGCAGGGACAGCAGATGCACAGCTCCACTAATTCTTAACCTCGGTACTAGATGGAGTTGAGTGGCCAACTTCATGCCCCAGCCACTTTAGCCTCTGGAAAGAAAGCCAGTACCCATTAAACAGGAGACTAGGTGGTGCCCAGAGCCGGTCTGGACATTTCAGAGAAAATAAAATTATCTTGCCCCTGCCGGGATACAAACCCCGGACCTTGAAGTTCACAGCCTAACCACTATACTGATTACGCTATCCCAGCTTCCATACGCCTGCTGTATATTCATAATTACAACATATGATATACGCCTCTTAAAAACATCCTGTATCAAGACGCACACAGTAACACTTTCTACCTTTATGGATAAAATCTCTAAACTCCTTTCTAATATTTTATCACGTAGTAGACTATAACAGAAAATATTCACATAAGCCTTTGAATAGAACGTGCAGAAGTGATTTTAAGTAAGCGATTATAGTTGACGGCCTATAGTAAAGAGAGGTCTATTTATAAAGCTTGGTACGTAACTCCACAACAGCACCAATGTCAAAACAAGGAAGGTTTCTCTCAGCCGACTATAATGACACTTTCAAATAATCTACACTGACTCGCTTTATGTCCTTGCCTACCCGCAAGTGAACTTCCCATCTCATTCGATGTTATCACAACCTCCACAGTTCAAACAGCATTGTTAAGTAACCTGAAAACCAATCAACAACGCAGTTGTCACTATCAAGAAAACACACTAGCTGTTTACTATAAAGATCAGTGACGCTATTTGCAACGGTTAGCAATAGTGAAATTATTTATCCCTTTGTTGATGGAATACACGCACATAACACTCTAACCGTTAAAACCGTAAAAAGGATACTAGTACTTAGATACTCTATTTCAGTACCGAATGGGTTGCCAGCCTATGTCACACCCCCAACACACTGGAAGGCCGATGGTTTGCTTCTTGGTCTGGCTTCGACCTCTACGGCATGGCAGTCCATGTCAGTAGCTATGCTACCGCCGGCACAGCTACTTAAAGCAAAAGCTTTCAAGTACAGAAACGGGTTTTTGGAGAAGAACTGCAATAACATCCAAAATATTAAAAGTAAGAAGCGAAGTAATTACAGAAAAATTGAAGTAAAACAATTCTGGCAATAATGGAAATAACACGTTAAAATACTGTGTACACGTGTTATGGTTGGGAGATAACAGATGGTTTAAGCTAATACTGATCCAGTCACCGGAAGGAACACAACGAAGAGGAAGAGCCTAAAAGTAGTAGGAAAAGGAATGGAAAAAGTGATGAAGCAGAAGAATCTAACACCTGAACAGGCAGTAAACCAGCAAATATGGAGGCAAGCGACTGAGGACCAGTGACAGGTGTAACACTGGCAAACTGTTGGGCTTATAGGATATTAACTTTGGAAGTGCTTATGAAGGGAACGTAGCATCTAAGAGGGTTAAGTTGTAACTTTATACATTATGTAGATCAGGAACCACCGCCCAGTTCCAAGAAACCGTATCACGGTCTTTTGGCCAACGTTATCTTGTGTGAAGGGAACTGTACAAGCGTAACAAAAAAAATTTATTTAATGTGTTCCATGTCCGTGCACTATATTATACAAAAAAAACTTTAAACACCAACGAATGCGCAAAGAGTTTTTTTTCGTCAATTATAACACACTCCTACATGTTTCGATCCTGCTGGTTCATCTTCAGGGAGAAACCTGCCGTTGTCGTTACACTAGGTTGCACTATACAGTTAAGCGAGAATGTGCTGTTGACTGTGCACTGCGCCGTTTAAACGGCACATTCTCGCTTAACTGTATAGTGCAATCTAGTGTAACGACAACGGAAGGTTTCTCCCTGAAGATGACCCAGCAGGGTCGAAACATGTAGAAGTGTGTTATAATTGACGAAAAAACTCTTTGTGCATTCGTTGGTGTTTAAAGTTTTTTTTTGTAAAAAATTTACATTAAGTAGGAGTTAAGTTCCCTTGTGTACTGCTTTTAAATTATTTAATGCGCTCACATTTACGAATTACCAGTTCGACTTAAGTACACTCAAAACAAATACATACAGAATTTTGTTATAGAAAACCATCGGAAAGCAAACAAAGGTTTAATCTTGGTAAATAAGGTGAAAATGAAAAGTGGATGGCAGTAGCTTAGGATTGGGGCTGGCATTGGGGTTTTAAATTGATGGTGTCGATCTTCCGGTTCTAACGAACTTATTTTGGCAGGCGTCCCTCGGCGAATGGTAGGCAACAGCACCAACATGTAAGCGTGACATCACTCGAGACTCCGGCCGGTACCAGTTTCTAACTGAATTATCTGGTTGAAACAATAGGGTACACCAACATTCCGAATGCGTTCTTTGAAGTTTTGCATACATTACTGCCTTGATGCAGACACAAATTGTATTGCTGCGAAGTTAACAGAATGACAGGTGTCAAGATGCGTATGTCATAAGGGTGAGTGAGGCAGCTGTACCTCGCCGACACCTGTTTGCTGAATCCTGAAGTCGCCGACGAGCAGAGCAACCAAAACCACGATGACTGGATTGTGTGACAGACCGACTGACAACTGCTGGTGTTATGAACTGGAGGACGGCCAGAGACCATGAAAAATGGGGCAAAACTATTGAAGCAGCCAAGGCCCACCCGCCTTGTTGAGTTGGTGACGTGGTGGTGATGGTGACTGGTGGTGATGGTGGTGGTGGTGGTGGTGGTGATGGTGGTGATGGTGGTGGTGGTGGTGATGGTGATGGTGGTGGTGGTGGTGGTGGTGGTGGTGGTGATGGTGGTGGTGGTGATGGTGATGGTCATGGTGGTAATGGTGGTAGTGATGGTGATGATGGTGGTGATGGTGACTGGTGGTGATGGTGACTGGTGGTGATGGTGGTGGTGGTGATGGTGGTGGTGGTGGTTATGGTGATGGTGGTGGTGGTGGTGGGGGTTATGGTGATGGTCATGGTGGTAATGGTGGTAGTGATGGTGATGGTGGTGGTGATGGTGACCGGTGGTGGTGATGGTGATGGTGGTGATGGTGGTGGTGGTGGTGGTGGTGGTTATGGTGATGGTCATGGTGGTAATGGTGGTAGTGATGGTGATGGTGGTGGTGATGGTGACTGGTGGTGATGGTGGTGATGGTGATGGTGGTGATGGTGGTGATGGTGGTGGTGGTGGTTATGGTGATGGTCATGGTGGTAATGGTGGTAGTGATGGTGATGGTGGTGGTGATGGTGACTGGTGGTGATGGTGGTGGTGGTGGTGGTGGTGGTGATGGTGACTGGTGGTGATGGTGACTGGTGGTGATGGTGATGGTGGTGGTGGTGGTGATGGTGGTGGTGGTGATGGCTGGTGGTTATGGTGATGGCGGTGGTGGTGATGGTGGCTGGTGGTGATGGTGATGACGGTGGTGATGGTGATGGTGACTGGTGGTGATGGTGACTGGTGGTGATGGTGACTGGTGGTGATGGTGACGTGATGGTAACGTGGTGGTGGTGGTGGTGGTGGTGGTGGTGGTGGTGGTGGTGGTACTTGTGGTGGTGGTGGTGGTGGTCCTTGTGGTGGTGGTAACGTGGTGGTGGTGACGACAGACATCATATTGTACATAATACCACTACTTTATTAACTACTGAACGCATGAAATACGCTTCAAGTGAAAGCTGCACACCTCATAGCATACGCCATTTTATGTAATGCACTAATTTTTAATACGAGCCACCTTTTAAGACGCAATACAAAGCTTGATCGATGCGTAACGAAACCTGCCGCTATGAATTTAACAGTGGATTGCATCATAATAGGTTAATCAGTCGTGATGGACATCTGAGACGTGTTTTGTTTACTCTTCAATAAACTACAAAAGAATAGGGAACCGGATTTGTAAGTCCTTTTATCATTTCCGTATTAAATTCGCCTCTCCGTTCTTTGAAAGCTGTTCATCGAAACCCGATTCCTTGTGCCGCCCTGCTGTAGTGTTGGTAACACAAGAACCTGCTGCTTCGAGATAACAGGGTGAATGTCAAACAAGGTCACGACTATACCTTAACATCACCACAGACCTGGGACATTCAGTCCTAAAAAGTATTAACCTTTAGAAGGGCACTTATTCATTGGTTTAACCACGCCTTATCAACTTAAAATGGTATACAATCATGTCCTTCATAGCCCACCCCAACTTCTCATTTCACACCATGAAAGCGTGTAGAGGGAGTAGAGGCACAGTGCCGCTCATTCTTAATCTCGGCAGCAGGTGGAGGTAGGTGGTCAACTTCATGCTCCGGCCGTTTTAACTCCGGTGAAGAACCTCAGTATCCATTCAGTAAGAGGCTGAGTGGGCCCCAGAACTAGTCTGGACGTTTTGAACAAGCGAAAAGTCTATTGCCTCTGCCAGGTAACCTTGGCTACATATTCGTACACGGAAAAATTAGTCAACTGATCTTAAAATTGGGAGCACGCTGTGGCACAGTTGGTTGGGGCACTGTGCTACAAGCCGGAAGGTCGCGGGTTCGATTCCCGATGGTGTCATTGGAAATTTTCATTGACATCATCCTTCTGGCCGCACTATGGCCCTGGGGTCGACTCAGCCTCTAACAAAAATGAGTACCAGGAATATCTCCTGGGGAGTAAAGGCGGCCGGTGCGTAGGGCTGACAACCTACCACCTTCATGTGCCGATTGGCTAGAAATCTGGGAGCCTCGACCTCCTGCAACCCTCTGGGCCTGTCCAGGCCTGTAATGGGACTGCCTTAATCTTAAAATTGAGAGTTGCAGCGAGACCGTGGTAATCATACAGTTCAAAATATTTATTTATTTATTTCCACGTAATAATGCTGAGACCATGCGCTTATACTTGTCGAATTACAGCATGATCAGTGACTAACGAAATGGAAAGGACGTAGACGGACGCTGTCGTGGTGTCCCCCACCTATGCTTGCAAACATGAAGACAGCCTGTCTCAGGACCGCATGCGAAGCAGCAGAGCTGTCCACTCGGTCGTGACGGCTGATGCGTTCGCCATGCAATCGTTTGATTGGCCTGGATGTGCTGCAAGGCTGCTCTAGCAGACAGTATGGCACCGCCAAGTAAGACGTATAAACAAACAGGGTTTATCAATGCAAGCACGACACTGCGTTTAATCGTAACTGCGTCGCCCCAGTTCACCTTCACCACAGGTCGACCAGGTGTTCCTAAATCCAACTATAACTGCACGTTACAACGTTACTCGACGTTAAAACGGCTACATATTTTCCCTGATATACAGTCGAACCCGGTTATAATGACTCGCTTTATACAACACCTCTTCTATAGCGTCAGATATTCTGTGGTACCAATTAATTCCTCACTGTTAACCATAACATTATTCTGAGGTCTGCACTCTTCTGGGAAGACAAGCGCAATTCTCATCAACATCACGGCGGAAGCCTGAAATCAAGGATAACATTATTCTGCTCGGTTATAACAACACTCGTTTATAACGACTCAAAATATGCAATTCCTTTCAAGACGTTATAACCGGGTTCGACTGCGTTTTAAAGATGAGGTTGTTACGCCAGTTCTACACGCTAAAATGTTTTACTACGAACTTCGCCAGATGACATACATATAAACATACATATTACGCGATGTTTGACGTCGCTTCTCAGTGTTAAGGTTCAAGTTGGGAGACTGAGACGAAATTGTATGTAATAAAAGATCTGTCATTACAAAAACAGACAAACTGCCGCACAACGCACGTAACAATAGTTACTGAAAAGTTGTCACTGAGTATAAGCCAATCGTAGCCCGTCATGCAGTATTACAGCGTTTGCTATGACGGCAGACGAAAACCACTCTAAAAGAGACCTGTAGGTATTCCTGCAATAGGAAGTCTCATAGCAGTGAGATAGCTTTTCAACCTGGAGGCCACGGTTCAATCCTAGCGCAGTCTATGTAAGATTTATGAAGGACAGAGAGGCAATCAAACAGATTTTCTTCCTAGCAATTTCATTCCCCCCCCCCCCCTTGTCATGAAACCATTACTTCATACTCATTCATGCCATCCCGGGGGTTGGGTAATAGCCCCGAAACGTCGGTAAGAACCTACCATTCTAGGCTGTGTAAAATCCCAAAACAGCGGACATCTCAAAATGATACTTCTCAGATATGTCAGTCAATACATAACATAAAGGCAACGGGCAGGAAAACGACCAACGTCTAACGGCAACTGATCACGGTGTTGGCCTAAATGTGCGTTTGACTGATGGACTGGCCGATTATTGGATCATTCAACGGCTCCGCGTCACCTTCAGAAGCCAAATAACGCTGAATGAGATGTGATTATGAATAGTCAGCAGGGTCTGTTTGAAAGCAACACCATGCGATTTGTCTAAAAGAATCCAATAAACCATAAAAACCTGTCACGGGAGAAGGGAGTCCGAAAGAGAATCGAATGGGGCAGCTCTCGAATGTCTCAGAACTTTACCGTTACAACCTGGTTCTTAATTTACTTCACTTTCAAGAAATGTACTTATGATTACATAGGACACCATTAGTACAGGAAGTCGCGTACGGGTCCTGCATGGCCTCCCCTCCCCAATCCTACGTAAATGCTTGTAGAATCCTACTCTAAACTTCATGAAAATCGGTTGATTTTGAAAACCTGGATGACATACGAGACTAACAACTGTCTTGGAATGGATTGAACTCCCATCTCAACTGTAAAATATTTAGCATTTGTCTGCCCATTTCAGAGAGAAGTGCGTACACGTACAAGTTACGTTTTCTGCTAATTCATTACCACACGAACTGTCCTGTGCTAACTGCACGGCCCCTTCATTTTAGAAAAGGCTGGGTTCAGTTATGATATAAATTTAATTCATTTATTTTATGGATTTTGACTCTAAATGTACAGGATAAAATGGGGCTTTACAATAAAAGTCATATTAAATGGATACGCTTCTGCAGATCTCATTAAGTTTTTCGTAATTGTCTTAAATTATAAAACTGCATCCAAGTGATCTCGTGACAATTTTACATATCCTACACAAAAGAGATGGACAGATTTCTTATAATTTATAGCTTAGTACCTTTCAAACCAAGGCCACGAGGGCAGAAGTGATCAAAAGATATTACCCCTACATGTTTTACTAATTATTTCATCCCTTAAACTGACAGACCTTTAGTAACACATGACACAGCACAACATTCTAACTCCACCAAACAAAAACTTTCACCCAGTTCTTACATTCCTCGCAAAACCACTTTGGAAAGCAGTGCAGCGAATATTTGGGTCCGTATTTATTGTTCTACTTAAAGGACAAACATGAGTCACGTTAAAACGTAAATGTACGGAGCTGTATCAGAAATAACAATTGCATTATGTGCGTACTGTTCTTAAGCATGTGGTGGTGGCCTATTTAAAGTTATATTCGACAATCTATTTATAGGCACTAAGGGAAATCAAGAATTTTTCCGGATATAGATTTGCAAGTGCGGCCTCACGAATATTTTTGGATATAGAATTCAACTTCAGGCATCACAAATATTCCCGCACATACATTTGAACTTGAGGCATCACGAATATCTCCGGACATAGATTTGAACTTGAGGCATCACGAATATTTCCGGACATAGATTTGAACTTCAGGCCTCACTAATATTTCCGGACATACATTTGAACTTGAGGCATCACGAATATTTCCGGACATGATCTGAACTTGAGACCTCACGAATATTTCCGGACATGGATTTGAACTTGAGGCATCACGAATATTTCCGGACATGATCTGAACTTGAGACCTCACGAATATCTCCGAACATAGATTTGAACTGGTGGCATCATGAATATTTCCGGACACAGATTTGAACTTGAGGCTCACGAATATTTCCGGACATAGATTTGAACTTGAGACCTCACGAATATCTCCGAACATAGATTTGAACTGGTGGCATCATGAATATTTCCGGACACAGATTTGAACTTGAGGCTCACGAATATTTCCGGACATAGATTTGAACTTGAAGCCTCACGAGTACGAAGGGCAAATCTTACCGCTAAACACCGACGTGCCGTCAACAGTTACTGTTATTGTCGCTGTTATTAATGTACGAACGACTGCCAAGTGACCCCTTAATTACACATAATGCATGCTATATACATGTCAGAATTAATGAGACTCACCAGAATTCTGCCGGTGGTGGTTTGCCCGGAGATGAGTTCGCCAGCCCAGTCCTTAGCCTCGGTCATGAATGTGCCCTCGAACTCTTGTTTGCCCTGCCGTGCCGCCTTTTGCTCCTTCTGTTTCGGGTCATTTGGAGAGAATTCGGGCTCCTTTCGACAGCAGAGGAAGGCAAAGGCTCTCCACAGTAAGACGATGGTGAGGCCAGCAAAGAACGTGAAGATGCTTGACAGGAGAAAACACCACCATTTCCGGACCTTGAGGCAATCATCTTCCGGTGGAGACACCGTTGTAATCTCCTCGCAGTCCGACATGATGATGCTATGCTCTTGTTTATTGGAGTGACGGTTTGGGGAGTGGTGACTGTTGTTGTCAAGGTTTTTAATATCACCTCGATCGTCCTCGTATCAGCTTCATCCACGCATCTTTTATTTTTTCTTTGTACGCTGTTGAGATGTATTACCTTTGTACCCACTTTCACCTTAATGTTATGAAGTGCACAAGAATAAAAGAGTTGACTCTGCAGTTTCTTCTGCAATACTGCTCCATCCGAAACAGTAGGTCTTGTTCCTTTGGCCGCCGCAAACCAAATGGTAAGATGGGAAAGGGAGGGGATCAATACTGTCCCCGGCCAATCACAAGCACGGGCGAGCGCCCGTACTACTGCGGCGCTGCCAACTCGCGCATAAAAACACTTTCTCGTCACTGACCTATCAACGAAACAAATCAAAACATGTGCCTGTAAATACTAATATACGACTAAAAGAGGCTATTTCTCGTAATGTTTCTCACACATAATGCGCCAACGTTAATCGATGTAAAAACAAAACAAACCTGCGTAAGTACGGCCGTTCGTGGTGGATTGGCACCACAAGTTGACATGCTGCAAGCAGTGTCCACAGGCTTTGCACATAATACGTGATTAAAGATATATAAGTAGAAAAATGTTTACACTTATACTAATAGGTTAAGCAATAAAGAAGATAAAAATTGTATATGCTACTACTTTAGGGCAGTGAAGAGGGCATTCCTGGCTTAAACTGTACAAACTGGACTACACCTAAGTTATACCAACAACGCCATCCATTTTGTGATATTAAAACTATGCCGTGCACCTTGCATTCCAACAGCTGTTATGTGGGAGAAATATTGAACCCCTTTATGGATCCCAAGTGATTTGTACAACCCGGATTAATATGCACGTTGTAGCTGCAATTAAACGAATGACACGTCGTTGATTGGACAGGGTGATTCCAAAGTTTTTTTTATGTTTATGGGGAAAAAAGGATCCGACATGGTACCTTGTACTATGTCAACCACTGAATTAAGAAATATAGATGACGTGTTGAGAGATCCGTTGAAATGAACGGTAAATTTAACATAGGCTTCCACAAATCGTACCTGCCTCTAATACTTGACAAAACCATTCCGCGCGGTACAATAACATTATGCACAGATCTCAAAGTTCATGCGGAAGGTTAAACGTTGAGTGTTCTTAAAATAAATGGCTATTTCATTCACGTAATAATGTTATTGTCTATGAGAGTATTTCTGTAACTGACTTGACAGGCACTACTTTAACCCTTTAAGGATAAAACTTAATCCGTTCTATTTTGAAGAGCCAGTTCGTACCGAGCAGTAAGCACTAGTCATCTCAGTTATAAAAACCAATTGCTGAATGCTGCTTAGGGTAAAATTCGCTGTTTGTTCTGAGATCCACGCAAAACATATAAATACAGTGTGGGCAGAATGTAGAATTTTGGAATGTTAAAATTGGTGGTACACACAGAAACCGCTAGGCTTGAAAAGGTTAATAAACCAAAGTTACGTCCTAGAAGTAAGCCGAATAATGCGAATGGTTCTTCACTCTTGATGGACACCTTAAAGGCATATGCCTATATTCTGTTGGTGGAGTAAAGGTGGATTTTAATTCACATCTATGAAGCTAGCCTTATGTCTTTTCCAGCGTTATTGCGGTGACGAGTTACACTGGATATTCACCACAGACGGTCGCGTTCTGTTGTTGAACACGCCGAAATGCGGATGATTTGCGGAACGATAAGGGCGCTTTTGACGCACGCGTGACTTCAAGCGATCGTGTTAAGGCTACGGCAATCGTAAACAGTGCCTACTATAAAGTTCTCGCTTTGGCTGTCCTATTAATTTCAGACGACAGCTGTCAGACACGACTATACGAACATATCTACATATAGGGATTCCATTCGTCGCGGCTTTCGTGAGACAGCCCCTGATTTGAAGGTTTTAAAGAGCTTTGTCCCGATGTCTAGTAAAATTTGGTTCGAGACACCAAATGTCCCGAGTTTTTCCCAGTCATAAAACTACGCCATTTCTCATAAAATTCGTACGAAAATTTTGATTTGCTAATGGTGGAGGAAACACCTGTAAGAGTAGGACAGCCATCAGACTGGACGGAGAGTGCGAAGGGTGGGGAACGGTAATGGAGGGGGGGGGGGGGAGCGGGGAAACAGTAAGTGAACTGAGCGTGTGAATTTGAGTAGCGTGACTCTTATTATCACTTCATGTTTTGTAACTGTATGTCATAAATTATATCTGAGTTATCTCACTGTAGTAATGTTAATAACGTACTGTGTTTTTTCCCATTGCTTAGAGCCGGTTCCAGGCACCAGCATAGCAAGCAAGTGCCTGGGGCGGCATCTTAGTCAATTTTTTTTTGCAAAAACTCTTTGACAATATTTTATTTCACTAACCACAAATTTTCCTCTTATTTTTCCCAGTTTTGAGCTGTCCAAAACAAATTGGTGCAAAGTGCAGACAAGTGTGGGTAAAAACCATGACAAAAAAACACAGGGCAGCCAAAAATCTGTTTGCCTTGGCTGGCAGAAAACAAACAGTGCTGCCATTGCTAAAAGTTAAAAAGTTTGTTGTCTACCCACGCCTCCTTAAATGTCCCGGTTTTGGGTTTTTAAAAAATGGGATCCCTATCCGACACCTTTCACGTGCCAGTCTGTACTAATCTAAACCACATGCCACAGTAAACAGACCCCACTAACAACACTACCTGTAATATGTATTTATTCACCAACTCATGCACTAAATTAAAATAACATAAAATTTGCAGAAAACTTCACATATGCCCCGACATGGAACACTGAACACACAACACATAAAAGTACAAAATGCCAGTTGGTGAATAAATACATACTATTGCCACAATATGTGCACAGTATTGACAGTTTTAAACACTACTTATATGCACACCCAAATTATATCAATATTTACAGATTTTCCAAACCCATCCAGACCAGCCCCGAGCCCCACCCAGCCTCCTGTATGCTGGGTACCGGGTCTCTTTGCTGGAGGTAAAGCAACCACAGCCTGGCACTGACCACCCATCCCCTTCTAGTGTCAGAGTTGAGTATGAGTACATCTATACCCCTACCTCCCCTCTGTGACTGCTTGGCATATTATGGGGCAGCATTTACCATACTGACAAAGAGGGCAAAGTGGAAGTATGTGTACCCTCGGCCCACTTTACCAAACCCATAGGGGTAACACGGGTGTTTCCATTGCTCGATAAATTTCAGTACAGCTTCCGAACAACCGTGTTTTGGAGCGTTTTCTTTTGCAACAGCTGATACATTAATGCTTACCATTACAATGAAACCACCAAAGCTTCAAACGGCAAGGTTTATACAAATTTTATATGAACAGGGCGCAGTCACCGAAATTCTATACGATTACAGTAGCAACATTAGCACTGCAGCATTGTCAGAGTACAATCCATTGGCTACTTGATGTTCAGTCATCAGTATAATAAATTCCAAGTTGTTTCAGAACATGAAGACACCACAAACTGCTGTTCGACACTGTCCTAACACATTCAGCACAACTAGCATCCTCACAATTTATGTTCCCACGCAAGTACACGGAGTTGAGTCTTTCTCAAGAAGTTGCAAGATATTTGAGAAATTCTCCGTCTTTTTATGGAACCTTTGGGTTCATTACCATGTCCATGACAGCCCACCACTGGATCCTCTCCTGAGCCACATGAATCCATGTATGATTTGTTTTAATTTATTTATTTATTTATATTTCCTCCTTCATGTTTTTTCTTTTATTTCATATATACATTTTTTCCTTTAGTCTCTGCTTCCTGCACTTGCTAGTGGCTTCCCCTTCCTGGGCCATTTCATCTCAGAGCAGCATTAACCCTTTAAAGACGGAACGTATCCATTTTATATAAGGACTCAGCATATACCGCGCTGTAAACACTCTCCACTTCGGTTATAAAAACCAGTCTCTTAATGTTTTATAAGGCAAAAGTTGCTGTTTGTTCTGAGAGCCATACAAAACACATAAATGCAATGTGTGCATCACGTAGAATTTTTTAATTTTAAACCTGGTCATATGTAAAGTTACTACTAGGCTTTAAAAGGTCAAGCTACTAGACTTCTCTCCTCTCTCCACCCACCATCACACTGCATCAACCCGATGAGCTAGCATCACACTTAATTTGAACCAGTCATCGCTCACACCTTTCCCTTTATAAACTTCGTACCAACTTTTTAACTGACTTTCTTTTTGGACTTCTTGACCCTTGAAGATGGAACTGATAGGTCATCCCAAAACACTGGTAAAGAACTACCACAACGCTGTGTAATATCCCAGAAGAGCACAGATCCCACATGCATCCAGTTCACACCCTCACACCCCACTTTTCTGAGATCCTGGTAACATTATGATCACAGCCTTCCGGTGTCTGACATCATGTGGTCAGGCAGATGGGTACCAGTGTTCTGAAACTTTGGTACATGTGTACCGACTGCACAATGTCACATTCTAGAAGTCTGTAATCTTGGTACTGAATGCTGTGAGAACCCAAATCTTAAATTTTACTGTCATCCTTGTATCTCTGCCATGATGTATCAAGACATCCCTTCTCATGTGAAAACTTCCAGCCAAAATGTGCACTGCCTTACATGTCTGATCCACTTGTCCCTTGGTTCATGATATTAGTAGTGGTGATGCGGATGGTGGGGATGGTGGTGGTGGTACTAGTAGCAACATGACAGTACAATAACCTGGAGGCTCTATCACCCCACCAATGGTTGTAATAGTGAACATTACGATGATGATTAATAACAATGAAAATGTTGTTGCCTTGACTAGAAACAATGGCATGAAATCATACAGGTAGTTTGGAGGCAAAATTCCAGCCATAGTACATCTCAAGGGGTGGTCAATTTCATGCTTTATACCACAGGAACGCAACCAGCTGTATGTATCAGATTCAGTGGGGCCCAGACAAAAATTCCGTGCCCACTTACAGGTAAAGAACCCCAGTACACAAGGCCACAGCTGATTACTTTCTGTGTACAGTAAAAATAGGAACTCATGACTCCATTCACTATACAATGTAACCTTTCTCCTGTTTTCTAATATGAAAATCATCTCAACTGACACAAAAACGTGTATGCCCCCGAGAACAAGCTCTACAGCTTCATACATGTTGAGCTAACACAGCAGTTTTATCGCTTTCATAATTAACCTTTTAAAGCCTAGCGGTAACTTTACATACCACCAGGTTTAACATTAAAAAATTCTACGTGGTGCCCACATTGCGTTTATGTGTTTTGTACGGATCTCAGAACAAACAGCAACTTTTGCCTTATAAAACATTAAGAGATTGGTTTTTATAACCGAAGTGGAGAGTGTTTACAGCGCGGTACGCACCGAGTCCTTATAGAAAACAGATACGCTTCGTCTTTAAAGGGTTAATTTGCTATACGGACAGTAAGACATCAATATTTTCAGCATAATACAATAATATGGAAACCACACTGGAGACTGAGGTACTGCTGGGATCAGGCAACTTGCTAGCCGAGCCCCATTCTGTTCTGGCATCAGAATTTTCAACAGTTTACCACACAGTCTCACAGATCTTATGAATGAAACAGCACAAATTAAAGTAGCACTAGGAAGATACTTAAATGCAGAACCCTTCTACTCTGTAGATGAATTTTTAATGTGTACAAACAACCCATAATACTGACCTATATTACTGTATAAAATGTTAATAATATTTTGCACTGTAAAATTCTGCATTGTTTTGCATGTTTATGACTTATTCCACATCCTATTGTCTTGTGACAAACTAATGGAGTGGGCCCCATGTACATTCTAGATGCAGTGAGAAACAAATATTGCCAACACTCAAAACTCCTCCACTTATATGATATATAGAGTTTTGTTATCAACAATGAAGTGAAAACCTGATGATGGTCTTGCATACGGACCGAAACTGGTAGCTTTAGCCTCTTGATTGAATAAAGTGAGGTAAAACACATTGTTGGCTGTTTGACTGTTTTTTATACATAATTGTTTAATATACGCCAAAGGGGATGTCCAATATAAAAAAAAACTCAAAACTGGAATGAAATCCCGTTTGTTTGGTATATAGGTACATCAGTTACCTATCAATTCAGTGTTGCCAAGCCTGAATTTAGACAAAGGAAAAGATCAATGTTCCAAATACCACAAGGAGGGAGGAGAACAAATCAATGGATTTTTTAGCAGGACACATTTGGATTAGCAGGTTGCAGACTAATGTGGTAACTGTTCACACAAATGTACCTTGTTTATTACTTTGAATTTGGTAAATTTGCTTTATTTTATGTTCTTTTACATATGGCATGTAATGCTACATTGTGATATACATTCTTAAGTTGTTTTCCTTTTATTTGACCATTGGATGTCATCTTGGGTGGTCCAGACAAGGGGAGCTCAAGTTGTTACACAAATCAGCTCAGGTCAGCTGAATGTTGAGGCACTGTGTAATGAGTCACAACCTGCCCTCCATTTGTTTGGCACAGCTCCACACAGGGTATGTAACTGCAAAGTAGCCATCAGACTCTATGTTACCCACTGAGGAAGCCCCATGTAGAGATAACAGAGCTAAAGGCTTCCCAGTCTCTTCCTTCTCCTACCTATACTAATGAGCCCAAAGTAACTGTCACTAACAAAGGTTATCACTACCAACATCCATGATGGGGAACAGACGGATGTACACTGCAGAGGGAAGTATAACAGTCTGACAAGTATGTGACGTGGTCAAGCTATGACATGTGCTTCAAAGACCTCAGTACAGTGACGTGTAATATTTTTATACTCCCTTCAAGTTGCAATTAAATCACATAGTTTTTCCTTTCTTTTAAACAACCAAATCAGTAATTCTAAACATAATGGCACCTAATAAAGAATGAGAAACGGTGATCCTCAATACTGGATATAAATACAGGAACGATATGGATCATTCACACAGCAATCCTGAGAGGTAAGTTGGTGATAATGAGTACAAAATGAAACAAAGATGCCATACTTCAGGGATCTGGAAAGCATCAATTCATATAGATAGAAACTTCCAACACTCCCCACTCTTCGAGCAACATCTGGTGACACAAGAGCTAACAGACAGCATAGCAAGTGGGACAGGTTGCAGTCATCATGATGGGGTATGCTTATTTAGTAACTTGTAGTAAATTCATTGTCTTACAATTTACTTTGTAACACTGCCAGTTACTTAAATTAGTGCATACAGCACTCACTGGTGGTGCAGTAGTTGCAGCAATCTCTGTTAGAGCGGTGTTAGAAAGCAACAGCTGTTCTGGGCAGTGAGTTCATGTTGCATGGTCCAGAGTGCTTCTTCAGAAGCTAGTAGTTGCTAACTAATAAACAAATTCTTCTACTTCTATGGCAATCAAAGTTTCACTTCTGTCTTCACTACATCCTGCCAATAAATCCTAGCTAGAACAAGATTAATGACGTCTATATCCTCACACATGATTTCCTGTGTTAACAATTTATAACATGCTAGTTTCTACACAGAGCTGCTTGACCAACCCCTATGCTGGTGGACCATCCAGCTATCCACTATTGCTTACTGAATATATACTGAGCTGCCCTCTGCATATGGAGGCCACATTACTCTTACAACTAGGGAAATGGTTCTTGAGTCTAGGGAAGATACTTTCTATAACACCAAAAATCCTTCACCATTCTCACATTCCAGTAAATGCACGACATACATACCATGAACAGCACAGTTGGCAATCCTGCATGTTTAGACCAAGTGCTACATGCAGTATGTGTCCAGGCGTAACTTTCCTTCGTTTTCAGTAAGATACAGGAGGTCGGCCATTGTTTGCTCACAGATAGCTTCCTCTGCCTTCTCATACATCTGGCAATAATGTATACACATAGAGATGAATTTAATGTCGCCTTTTACATACACAGTAAACAACAATTTTATCATGTGTATATGCCACTATGCTTTAACCCTTCACTGACAGCCCAAGTGCACTCTTCTGACCATTAGTTCTTTACATGTTGCTTGCCTTGGCGCACTGTCTGGTCATGAATACATTCAAGGGCACTATAAATTTAAAGCCCGTCCTGGTATGTAATCAGAATTTGCATCCCAGCACCACTGGAGGGTTAAGAAGCATGTATGAAATGCTGAACAATAAAACAATAGATGAAATATAAAAGTGAAAGACATGGAAATAACAACAAAAATGGATACAAGTGACACACTGGGGAAAAAATTGAATAAATCACAACCACACACAGACTTTTACTGTGATGGTTAAAGGATTGGAACGTAAAAAATTTCGGCTGTTTAATCTGCAACAGTGCTAAGAATATAAAAATTCAGGTTAATTACTGAAGTCATTTTAAAAACTGGGTAATATTATTGCTTGGTATAGAAAATGCTATTGAAGTGAGAAACCGATCCCAGTGGGTGCGTAGTCTAAGGCATAGGTCTGCGGCCATTCGCTTGCTGGGATTGTGGGTTCGAATCCTGCCAGAGGCATGTACGTCTGTCTCTCGTGTGTATTGTGTGTTGTCACGTAGAGGTCTCTGTATTGGGCTGATCACTCATCCATAGGAGTCCTACTGAATGTGGTGTGTCTACCGAGTGTGATCGTGAAGCCTCCATAACGAGAAGGCCCTGACCCAGTAGGGGCTGTTGTGCAGGTGGAAAAAAGAAAGAAAAATTGAAGTGAAACACCACCTCATCCACCCCAAAAACAAATCAAGTATTATATTCAGATGATGCGTTACTGTTTTGTTGCACACGCTGGATAGCTTGGCATGGAACAAGAAGCATGGAAGTCGTCCACTGTCTTGCAGAGGTAAAAAGGAAACCAAGGAAGAAAGAAGCATAAACATAAAAGTATACAGAATGGCCTCTGTATACTTAACCTCTTCCATGCTGCATTTTTTGCTTTCATGTAGAATAAAGAAATGTGAAAGAACATGTCTGTAACATAACCTAACTAAATTAATCAACCCAGGTTAACCTTTTAAAGCCTAGCGGTAACTTTGCGTACCACCAGGTTTAACATTAAAAAATTCTACGTGGTGCCCACACTGCGTTTATGTGTTTTGTACCGATCTCAGAACAAACAGCAACTTTTGCCTTGTAAAACATTAAGAGACTGGTTTTTATAACCGAAGTGGAGAGTGTTTACAGCGCGGTACGCACTGAGTCCTTATATAAAAACGAACACAGTTCGTCTTTAAAGGGTTAATCTCGCTTAAAGTAACTTAACACTTCAAAGGACACCCAGGTATATGTAAAAGATAAAATGTGTTAACTGGCAATCAGGAAGGGGGATTTAAGGATACAATTAAACTGAAAGCAGGGTGGAACAATCCTAACAGAAGGTCAAAACAGAAAGAGAAAGAAATGAAGATCACAGTGACAAACTGTACCAGAGTGCAACTAAAAGAATGTTTTTACAGGTGAACAATGGCATTTTGAAGACACTTTGTTACAATTAAAAAAACAGCAAGTGCAGAAATTTTTGAAATAAAGACGCCTTGGATGGAAGATCTCAATTTAGGATGTTCAGCCTCAGTATCCTAGATCTGAAGTTTCTGAATTACAAAGGTGATATATTTTTTTAAACATGACAAATTAGCTGCATGGGGATTGAATGCCTGAAATAAAATTTTATGCACTATATTACCATCAGATTCTATGAGAAAAAATCTAAAACCACTGCTGAAATATTACAAAGGACATTTTCACCTGCATAAAACAGGGACACTCATTGACTATTACGTGCAAGACATCATATCAGTCATGTCTGTTCATGAAAAGCAACACCACAGACAAATTTACCTGTTACATTCTGCCCTCACCACGACTCTCAGCAGCTACTAAACATGCTACTGAGTGAAAAGGGCTGATTTCGATACCACACTTTTAACACCTGACACAGCAATTTTTCTTAATTTTACTCATGAAGAATGACATTTCATATTTCTTATTTCTCTTCTACAAGCACAAGTCTGCACCTGTAGATTTGCATCATTAATAAATTTTCAAAACTAAAAAGAAATACGAGAAAGTATGCATGACCAAAGACAAAGATTATGCATGCAACCATTTCTGATCAGGCACAGAGCAGACATGTACGTCTTGACCGAATTAAGAATAAATTATCAACTAATCACTCTCTTATTGTCAAAAGCAACAAAACTACATGAATACAAAAATGTGAAACACTAATGCGGGCAACAAGCAGAGTAATGTCACCATCTTATAAGAAGTTTCAGGTTCAGACATTTCAGCATAATTGAGACTACACTGCAGGATGACCACAATGCACACTGTGAGTTTATACAGGCATTATAAAAGTGACATCAACACTGCCACTGATTAATCCACTGCTGCACATAGTTTGCTGGAGAAGCTTACAGTTCCATTTTAAGGCTTTAAAACACAACTACTGTTTACAAGTTCACTTCATGTAGACTCTGGATACAGTTTCAAGGTTACGCATTTGGATGTATGCAAATCAATTTCAGTTTTTAGGTTTTAGATAACAGTTTTATGAATTATTAGATAACAATTTTTATGAATAATACTCTTGCCCTGCAATATCCATTTCCCTGCATATACCAAGATGTCATAACTGTGTCAAAACACACATGGCATAAAATTTTTATATTTAATAAAGTTTATGTTAGACTGAAACATGCAGCGTTAATCAAAAGTACAATATGACATAAATATCCGATACATACTCACCCCTCTGAATTGTGTGTCTGATGGTGGATACTTGAAGTTCGGACCAAAATTGACAGAAACTGTGGCACTTTTGTGTAATGAGAGTGTAGGGAAGTAATGTCCACCGTATATGTTACTGAAGGCAACATCCTGACTAACTCCATTCTTGTAGAAAATCAACTTACTACCTGACAGAACTTTCAGTGCCTTAAGACTTTCTGTAACTCGGTCCTTCTCTTCATAATACAAATGGCTTTTGAACTTCACCAGTGGCTATGAAGGGGAAAAAACAAAGCATTCACTAGAAATTTGTGGCTATGTGGTCTTGCAAAAACTAACAGTTCCCAAAATGGCATTAACTTGGAAATGTAGTACAAAATTGCATGTGATTGACAAGTGCTTATAACCAAAGTAAACGGGATATAAAATACATGTTTACATTCTCTTACACAAGAGATCGTATCATTTTCCATTACTACCACTGCTACAGCTATCCAAGCCATGTAAATAGCAAGAACAGCAGTCACAAGATTCTAACATGGTACAAGGATGTAACATTAAATATGAACAAGGCCCCAGAAAAACAACTTCCATCACAACATTCAAGATGGCAAAAGTTTTTCACACTGAGTGCCATAAATGCTAGAAACCTCGCTAAGAAAAGCCTGTAATGTCCCCAGAGAATTGTTACATATATTTCATACAAACAGTAGGCCTACATTGCAGTGACAACATAAATTACAAACTGAAACAGCAGTGCAAACAACACTTCAAAATAAATCTATCTGCCAGTGAACACTTCAAAATAAACCTAGCAGCCTGTGAACATTTAAAAATAAATCAACTTGCGAACACTTCACAGTACATCTATTGGCCTCTGAACACTTCAAAATAAATCTATTCACCCTCAAGCAGAGAACAACTGTCCTTGTCACAGGTAACTGCCATCTATGCTTGGTCTAGGACTTACAAGAATACCTTGCAGTGAGAAATGACTTACCCTGTCTTTGTATGTGTGAGGGATGTAATTAATTTCAGGTGATTCTGGAAGAACGATCAGAAAGCCCAATGTGTCCCCCTCTCCATAGCCTGCACTATAATGCTTTCCTCTACATTCATGGAACCGTGTGCCTTTCCTGATACACGAAAACAAAGACAAAGAAGTGATGTATATTGTACCATACATATAATATTCAATTTTGAATTTTAAAGATATCTGCACTAAATTGTTTCAAGATTTTCAAAACAGGTATATCAAGATAATCATAAAAATTTCTCACAACCAGGCCTATAATATGTTTCTTGCAATACAAATAAAGTATTTTGACTCATCCAGTGACATTATGTAGCCAACAAAGTGGCTAACCATCACATACCTAGACAGATACAGTGAAACTCGCTTAAGAAAAACCCGGTTAAGAAAATTTCCCACCTAAGAAGTCAGGATAAAAAAGCACCAAAATTCTCCCATTTCATTACAACTACCCTTTTAAGAAATTTCCCGCTTAAGAAGTAGGATTTTCTTGGAATTCTCAAAATTTTCTTAACAGGGTTTCACTGTATTTGCAGCTGTCAAAATATGCAAAAAACTCTCTCAGACTACATTGGTGTGACCAGTTTAATGCTATTGCAATAACTGTACAGCCTACAGTGAGTAGTGGTCAGTGTCCACCATAATAAAAGAAAGGCTGCCACAGCAAAAGAGTTTGCACTGATAAATTAAAACAAATTAACTGTCTTGTCCCTGACATGTTACTGCAGAAGCTGGTAATGTCACTGATATATCAATGCGATGTTAATGTAGGAGTGGTAAGGAATATGCCCACAAAAATGTGCTCCAATTTTCACAGATGATACTTGGTGACAAAGCTTTGGTAGCATAATCAGTGCATCACTAGTGGATGAAATCACACAACCTATTTCTACGAGGCACATCTGCATCATAACCATTACATATAATGTGAAGGAAATATTACTACCACACAAGGTCAGTTCATGTTTAGACTGAACATGTTAACAACAGGGTTGGTATTTAAATTTTAGTACATGGTTGTGAATATTATTTGCACAAAAAAAGATAAATTTTAAAATACATGGCATTCTGTGGAAAATAAAACAGAGATTATGAAGCATAAAATGCAGTGAATTTCCTTGTTGCCTAAGTATATAAAATGTATTTCTAGGGGTGCTTTTTTTATGCTTAAGTCTGTCTTCTTAACCCAGTTCCTCACTGAACAGAAAGCTGCATACAAACAAAAAATCAACAACTTTTTACATTTTAATACAACTGACCTAGATCTCCAAGAATATCCAAATTTATCATAACCGAGGGGAGCCTGCAGATTGGCATATTCCTGTGCCCACCCAAGACGCGTTGCAGAGCCCTCTGGCATTTCTTCAATTGTTGCCTCCCAATACCATGAACCTCGGCTCACAGCTGTAATGAAAAGCAAGTTCTCAAACTTTTGTGCAAGTAACAGAATCAAAAGTGTCACATGAATATTACATTGGACATTGTCCAGTGAATTTTATGTACATTATGTTTCAGGAATCTGCTCTACTAGCATCTTCAGGTAGTGGTGGTCAGTATAATGACAGATCTGTTACTATAAATTTTTATTTTTATAAGTACCAACAACAGGGATGCAACCTGGAATTGAGTTAACATGAGGCTAGAATGCTAACCATCAGACCAACGGGTCATATAAAATCTAAGTCAATATACAGCATCCACTGCAGCCAGGATATATCAGTATAGTGATCAGACTAAGGACAAGATGACTGGGGAATCATGGTTCAGTTCCCAGCATGGAGAAGAGGGTTTTCTCTTCTCCAAAGTGTCTGGATTGGCTTTGGAGCTCCCCCAACCTCCTGCTCAATGGGTATGGGGGACTCTTTTCCTGGAATAGAAGTGGCCAGGGTGTGAAAGCTAACTACTCACCTCCATGTCATGCCAAAGTTACTTAAGGCATGGAGATACACATCCACTCCCCTCTACACCTTCATGACACAGCACTTAATTAAGCAAAGGGACAAGTTTACTTTTACCTTTTACAGTGTCCAGTATAATATTAACACAATGAAAGAACTACTGTCACAGACCTTAAGAAAATCAGCACAGCAATGTGCAGTCCAGCACAGAAGATAGTTCTTCCTTGTAAAGACACATTTAAATAGAGCCATAATGAAAAAAAAAATTGACACCGTGAAGGAGCTGCATGCCATATGGTTCACACAAAAATTAATACCACCACACACTTAAGTAATGCACATCACCAATCTGTCACTGATTCCCATACGTCTCATTTTAAACAACAAAGCTTCCTGTCATGAGTCAAAAAGCTTTTCCAAGTCCACAAAACACCAATTATAACCAATGCCCTATGCTCTTTTGACTCTTAAAATATTTATCTATCAGTGCTGCATAATTAACTTAATGGAATTAGCCCAGAAATAAATAATGTTAATTCTCACAGTTTTAACATTTACAGCAGGCACTGCATCAAACTGGCAATGTGCTAGTAAAATTCTTACAAAACCCAACGCCCATGGAAATACAATAATAGGCATTCAGTCTGACATGACAACAAAATACTATTAATTTTCATTCAAAACCCAAAATTTCTGCAGAATTCACCTTGAAATTACTGTCACATCATGTAATTCTATATTTCAGCTCACCATGTGTTGCCCTAACCATGCAGTAACCCTTCTCTCCAGTCACAGCAAGGCGGTCCTCTGAGATTCGCAGTTGTGGAGCTCGATCATGCAGGGCAAGCAGGACTGAGCTTGGACTCAGGGTACGATACAGCCACCCGGGTATCGGTTTCCCAGCCCAGTCACTGCTTTCATCGAATTCCTGTTGAAAACAGTGTCTTATTACATACAATAAGAACAAGATGAAGAAAAACACTGTCTGCCTGGCATATTCTTGCCTTCCTCATCAATACCATAATATATGGTAGCTAGATTTCTGATGGAGATATAAAACTCAAATTAATAAAATGTGAGTTTGAATCACACATAAAAATTCTATCACAATATTTGGCAGCCACAGCTACTGTATATTTTGGTAAGCACAACAGTATATTCAACATCTTGGGGTGTTCTCTGTTATGGATATGCTAGTAAACACTGGAAAAGTCACACTTGATACACATTTGATGAAAGCGCACAAAACTATCACCTGTATACAAACTGTATAGGATGAATAATAAATGAGGGTGATTAAAACAGACTGGGCATAAAAATGTGAGGCTCCAGAAATACAACTTGCCATATTTACAAGATGACCCTGCATATAACATGACAACCCCTCACAACCTTCTGTGTTCAAGCAAATACCTGTACAGAACGTGTTTAACGCTGTGCATGATTATCAGGCAACCACCAATTTTCCAGGTAATAAATTAGGAAATGATTCATCTTTTATTCGAGTAAATACAGTAAATATACTTACTAGCCACATGCCCACAATCATGCACACAATGTATCTACAGAGGATACTTACGCAACCTCAGCATATCTCTAGAGAAATCTGTTTGAATTAGGCACGGTGTCTGTCAGCTGTCAATGCAAAGGTATGGGATCTTTCAAACAGAAGTCTTGGGACTTAAGAAGTTATGGATAGGGCTTTTTTTCTGTTTTCCGTAATTTGAAGCTTCACACCTAAAATATACTAAAACACATTTAACAATTAGCCCCTCACGCCCACCCCTCCCCACAAAAATACATGTTCTGCCTATGAAATGAAGACATGCTGGATTACTTAACTACAATTACATGGTATTATCCAAGGAAATATCTTCAGGGATATCTACACACAAACTGTTCGTGGCAAACCTTCCTGAAATGATGGTATGAAAACGGATCAGACGGAAGAGAAGAAACCCATTTTACATAAAAATTATCCACATCAATACTGACCACAACCAGGGGACGGAGCACAACCTGGGGAATGGAGCAAGCAGGACTTATGCAGACAAGCATCAGGAAACACTGCCTTAGGGCACCTAATTACTCACTCACTTGTCGAAATGGTGCATGTGGATCTGGCTCCGCTAGGATGTAACGGTATCCATCTTTGTTGTATGGATGCTCCAGTGGGTACCCATGAGCAGGAAGCTTAGGAGCAGCCACTTCGCCACCACCTCTGCCTTTTTTGCCTGCCCCTGGACCCTGATCACCGCCTGGCAACTTCCGCTTTGTACTGCGACCCTTAACACCACCTAATAAAGTAACACCAAATTATTCATGTAAAAATGCTAGAAATCACCATAAAATATTATAGTTTTTGAAGGATATAAGATAACATATAATTTAGTTATGTAACTTGCCTGACATCATCTTCTCAATGGGCAAATTCACAGAATGAAATATCTGGTTTAGGATGTAATCCAAATGATTCACGCTATCTTATCTATTTTATACAGTAATACATTACTGTCAAAAGTATTAATATCAGAAATGAAGACTGATTACAGGATTGGTGCTGCAGTGATCAGAATATGACCGCTTACAATACTTAGGGCAGGGCTAGCCAATATGGTGCCGTGTGCCTAATCTCCCTTTGGTTTGGACCCATGGGAACTTGGGCCTTGCTCGGGAGAAAGTTTGTGAAGATTATAAGCCAAACATAATCCTATAATTGAGAAACACAAAATATTCATTGGACATTCAGCCTGTGTTTGATGATGCTATTACTACACTGCTAACCATGAATTCCAGCACACTGCAGCCTTGGCAACCTTTGCAGAGGCACAGCTCCCACATGCTTAACACTGGGCGTGCCTTGGTAAATGAAATCTTCTAAAAATAAATTTGATACCCACTGTGCAAAACATGCACACAGTGACTACACATGCCAGTCAATCTTAACCTTTTAAAGCCTAGCGGTAACTTTACATACCACCAGGTTTAACATTAAAAAATTACACGTGGTGCCCGCATTGCGTTTATGTGTTTTGTACGGATCTCAGAACAAACAGCAACTTTTGCCTTATAAAACATTAAGACACTGGTTTTTACAACCGAAGTGGAGAGTGTTTACAGCGCGGTATGCACTGAGTCCTCATATAAAACAGATACTCTTCGTCTTTAAAGGGTTAGCCATGATTAAAGCATGCACTTCAATGGACTACACACATTTTCCAAATGATATGTTGCTATTTTTCATTTCTCTGATTTACACATTTATCTGCTTCAGATACAAAAATGGTGTCAAAATTCTAATCACAACAATGCACTACATGCAGTAAAGTCTCTACGCTCATAATTAATTTGGACTGATAAAACCATCCGACACATCAGAGTCACAAACATGGAATCCGTTTTCAATGTAAAATGCCCATCTGGTTACAAGAACTTATGAAATGTGCTGTGTCACAGCCCAGGTTTTGGCCGTTACCCTCCACGTCCGCCAAGCTACCGCCTCTTTACCTTATCTACTAGCCTTACTTCCTGTTTCTGCCCCTACCGCCAACGTGGCACATGTTGTCCCAAGTTTTCCTGAGTCAGCTTAATTCCCTTGCTTGTCACTCAACGACCTGCATCCGGGCTATCAACTACTACAATCTGTCTCGACCTTGTTGTTTCTAAAATTCTGTTTCGGTTATGTAGCTGTCAGGTGGGTTGTGAAGTCCTTGATGGTGCTGGCTGGTTTGTTCTGTCCTTTCTTGTATATTTTGGGTTGTACCAGCACCTCCAAGCATTTCGGGGATTTTGAGTGTGGAGCCCCTTAATATCTGGTCTCTCTTTGGAATGACGTTACTCTGTGGAATGGTGTTTGTCTCCTAGTATTTTGTCAGACTCTTAATATTGTCTTTGTCTTTTGGGAATTGTGTCAGTTGTTTACTTTGCCATGTGTGTAATTATGATTGTATATTACGTGATATTGAGCTGTAAGTATTGTGAATGACTTTATTTAAGTTTGTAGAATATATCCAACATCCTGCAGTGAAGCTAAGTTTGTTATTATGCACACACTGTATAGCAACAGGATGTGCCACAACTCGGTACGATTCACAGGAGTTATGTATTTATGATGGTAGCAGTGCACCATGTAGAGTGTTGTGATAGGGGTGACACTGGTGCAGAAATACCAGTAATAAAATATAAAATAACCTCAGAAGCACAACAAGCATGAAATTTTGTTTAACCCTTTAAAGACGAAGCGTATCTGTTTTATAAAAGAACTCAGTGCGTACTGCGCTGTAAACACTGTCCACCTCAGTTATATAAAACCAATCTGTTAATGCTGTATAAGGCAAAAGTTGCTGTTTGTTCTGAGATCCGTACAAAACACATAAACGCAATGTGGGCACTACGTAGAATTTTTTAATGTTAAACCTGGTCATATGTAGTTACCGCTAGGCTTTAAAAGGTTAAAAAAAATACAAAATACTACTCGTATAGTGGAGTTACACAGCATAAAAGCAATACACTTCATTTACTGAAAGACAGAAAGCCTGACTCAATCAAAGAGTGACCTGCACAATAGCAGGTGCGTGGAGCAAGCCAAACTGCCAGCCACATGGTCTCATCCCCCCCAACTTCTTGGAACCAGGCATGAGAGGTATTGAAATGGGTACTCACAAAAGGTCAAAATCCTGAAAATCAAGACTCACAAACTTCGACACTCTACTGTAAGTGTCCTTGTATACAAGGCGTGTTCAAAAAAAGACCAAACTTTTGCTATAAAGACTTTATTGCTCATTTTACAACATTTTAAGCACTGTCCCCTTCAAAGTAGTCCCCTCTACTGGCGATACACCGTTCCCAACATTTCTTCCATTGTTGGAATGCTTCCTGGAACGCACTTTCTGTGATCGCGCGCAGTTCTCTTGTCGCATTTTCCTGAATCTCCTCTATGGTTTGGAAACGACGTCCTTTCAAAGTGGTTTTAAGTTTGGGAAACAGGAAAAAGTCTGCTGGGGCTAAATCCGGAGAATAGGGTGGATGGGGCACAACGGATATCTGATGTTTTGCCAGATAACTGCGGATGAGGAGAGACGCGTGAGCTGGCGCATTGTCATGGTGCAACATCCAAGTTTGGTTTTCCCACAATTCAGGCCTCTTCCTGCGCACAGCATCCCTCAAACGCGCTAAAAAGTCCTGGTACAACTGTTTGTTTACCGTCTGACCACGTGGTACAAATTCATGATGGACAATGCCTTTGCAATCAAAAAACACAGCCAACATCACCTTGATCTTTGACCAACTCATCCGTGCTTTTTTTGGTCGAGGAGACCCTTTTCCCATCCACTGCGATGACTGCATCTTGGTTTCAACATCATAGCCATAAACCTACGTCTCATCTCCTGTTATGATGTTCTTAAGGAAGTTTTCATTACTACTTGCATTGACAAGCAGTTCTGACTGATATCAACACAGTTCTCTTTCTGATCGTCAGTCAACAAACGCGGCACGAATTTTGCACTGACACGACACATCTGAAGTTTTTCAGTCAAAATTTGATGGCAAGATCCTATGCTGAAGCCCACTTCATCAGCAACTTCTCGGACAGTTAAACGACGATTTCCACGAATCACAGCATGAACTCTCTCGACATGGTCGTCGTCTGTTGATGTGGAAGGTCGTCCAGACCTGGGATCTTCACCGACCGACATTCTGCCCTCTTTAAAACGCTTAAACCACTCATAGCACTGCGTTCGGCTCATACAGTCCTCCCTGTATGCTTGGCTAAGCAATTGAAATGTTTCTGTAAAATTTTTACCAAGTTTGCAGCAGAATTTCACACACACACGTTGTTCTTCAAGCTCTTTCATTGTCACTAATCAGACGAACAGCTTGTGCACGTGCTCAGTTCAGCGGATGTAGCTCGATGACTAATGCTCATAGCAAAATAGGGCAAATGGCAATTTGTTGTCAAAACCTGCAGCTAGGTGCGCTCAATAGCCGCAGCGCGCCCTTTGTGCTGGTTGGCGCGCTATTTAAAAAGTACGGTCTTTTTTTGAACATGCCTCATATATCACAGACAAAAACGTCTCCAAGAGACTAGCGAGAGCTTTCAGATAAAATAATTCCTTATAGTACCACCCACTGCAGTCAGTAACAAAAAATAAATTGCTAGCTTTGACTAGAAACACAACAGTTTGAGCATGATAAATATACTAACTCTCTCTCTCATTCCTTTTCTTTCTCTCTCTCTCACACACACAAACACACACACACACACATAGTAAGCATTGTGCATATAAGGCAGCCCTGTGGCATGTTCACACAACCATGCTGCCATGGAAACGCAACAAGGCATTCCATTTGCAGTTGAGCTACAAAGGTCGCTGTCAACAACAGTACTCATGCCACTCCTGATTTAACAATCTGAAGGACTGAACATACATCATACATAAAGATTCAGTTCATACCTCACACAGAATGGCATATCCCGTTGTTACACAACCAATGCTGTGGCATTAGATACTGCCATGTACATGCGTGACTGTCAACAATACAAATATTTAATTCATAACTGTGGTAATGCAACCGTGCGTTCTAGTTTGTATTGTTGTTCTCTGTATTGTTGAGCTAAATGTCGCTGTCAATAATAGGAAACACATTTAGTTCTTCATGCAGAGTGTCCAATATTTTTGTCCAATTTTAACCAAATTTGGATTTTTTCAACAGGTTTTCATAGAAGTCTCCAATATCAAATTTCGTGAAAATCTGTCTGGTGGGAGCTAAGGTGACACATGTCGACAGATGGATGGACAGACATGATGTAGCTATAGCCACTTCTGCAAGAATGCAAACCTGCCTAAAAAAAACCCACCCTACTTACTATTCCACGGGTACTCCAGGTTCTTTCCCTGGAGGTAAAGAAGCCAGACTGACCACCCACCTCCATTTTGTGCTGAAGTTGTGCATGAATGTAACTATACCTCTGCTTCCTCTACAATCTTTCACAGCATGCACAAGGACAACTTTTAGTTCAAAAGTTCCTAGCATAAATGATGTTCACATGCCACAACTGACACATACCATGCTGAATGCCCATATCTGTAACTTTGAGGTGGCCCCCACGAATCATTGCTTCATAGTTAGGTTTGATCTGAGTTAGTTCTGAAGCCAGCAGCCCAAACAGGGGATGGGCGCCATCACCAGTACCTTCTTCACAAATAAACAGTGTCCCAACATCTTTTGCCAGTGCCCGATGAATCTAAAAAACAAAATGCTTATAAACATCTGATATTTATCCAATAAAATACAGGCAACTATACCGATTCAGACACATGCAGAAGGTCATGCATTTCCTCCCAAACCACATAATACAAAGAATTAACACAAAATATGCATTTCTTGCATTATTAACTGCCATTATTTTTAAGCATGTTACTTAATGGTGCTGTCAATTATACAGTGTCAGTGGTAGATCAATAAATGGGTACAGAGCGTTGGTGGAATGATACTGAGAGAGGCAAACCAAAGTATTCAGGGATAAACCTGTCCCAGTGCCACTTTGTCCAACACACATTCCACATGCACTGGGATCAAAACTGGGCCTCAACAGTAACAGGCCAGCAAATAACCACTGTGGCCTGCGGCAATTAAAGCATACAAAATAGGATCACTACATTTTTCACACTGAACAAAATGTCCTTATGTTTAAAGAAAAATTTCTAATTTCTCGTACATGAACTGGCATTTACTTCTGTTTTATGGTGTTATGAAAATAGCTCGTCCTTCACGTAGCGTAGGCCCCACATGATACAAAGGAATCAGAACAGCTCGGTCCATATAACAACTAGGCTATGGACTAGCTGACTGAGGTCCTGGGGTTAAACTCCCTGCAAGGCCAAGAGTTTCATCTCTTCTCCAGTGTCCAGACTAGCTCTGGGGCGCCTGCCTGGCCTTAAGCCTTCAGCTTATTCTGCATCATACATAAATGCAGTAAGGTAATATAAATGTTGAACAGATGGGCTGCACCATCAAGTTATGATGCAGCAAGCATTCATATTATACATGCCTCCATCAGCTCAGATATACCTGAACACAGCAACCAATCACACAGCTAAACACATTTCAAGAAACCCCAGTACTAACCAGAACTATGTGGTAGATGGTGAGAGACACTACCCATCTCTGGATACTTACCAAAACTTTCAACATGATGTTACAGTGCAAATAAGAAAAAATTCTGCATGTTGCTCCCTTCATTTAATTAATTCGAAAATCATTAAGACTTCCGGGTATAAAATGTGTGTTTCATGCTTCTGTACAATGTTTGAAACATTACTGACCCTGATAAACATTTAGCGAGTTACACCTACACACATGCAGAAATACGCATAAGCCTTCATGTAGAGTGTCTCTGATTTTAACCTAAACTTGAACATTCTGACAACTTTTAGTGAAACTCTCAAATATCAAATTTTATGAAAACTCATTCAGCAGCTGACAATTTGTTACATTGTGATGGATACACAGGTGGACAGGAATGACATAGATAATATACACATTTCTGCATCTCTTCTTGTCAGTGTGCCACACGTGCAGAATTCATCCTTTAGTTAATTACTGAGCCACATTACAAGCATGCTACCAGAATCCAAATTTTATGTTGGACATCCCATTGTGTTATATAATAGTACAAAGCAGTACCTAATTACTGTCAACACAAATATTTATTGATATTACTATCAGACCATCAAATTACAGGGCAGTGTATTGACCAATTTTTGGTCATCTTTAGGCCATTTCACAATGTAACAATGAATTTGAATTGCATGTTGACTCACATTTTTTTAAACTGAGCCCTCAGTCCTGTAATTATTGCATAATACATGTTACTTGTCAGTTTAAAATCTTAAAACTGCTAAAATATGTCACAGCTCAATGTAATATTAAAATAAACATGGAATACTCCACATTAAAATTATTTTAATATTATGTTGAGCTGTCACATTTTTTGCAGTTTTAAGATGTTATACTGATAAGCAACATGTATAATGTAATAATTACAGGATTGAGATTTCAATTTAACAACACACAAATTAACAGGCAATTGTAACTTATTTTTATATAGTAAAATGGCCTAAAGATGACCAAAAAATTGGTGAAAACATGTTGCCCTCTAATTTGATGGTCTGATACCAATATCACTAAATAGCTGTGTTGATGGTAATTACGTACTACTTTGTACTACAAGAAGCCAAGTTAAACAAAATTCAGGTAAGCCACCAGGCTCACTTGTGACTGACATCACTCATCCAGTTTAACCAACAAAGATCTGGTTCATCTCTCATTTGGATGAGTGATTCTGTCCACAGCTCCTCCTACTGCCTAAACCCTGGACAATAATGAATGGGCTCTGATTGTTCAATATCTTCCTATCATGGCCAATATCTCTCGCTCACCAAATCAAGTCCTACTAAAGGAGACAACATAGCCTGCAAAATGCTGTATGTTTATTAGTCTGCAGTGAGTGATCAACCAAGAAGGCTAATACATTAAACCAGGGGTGTAAATGGCTTTCCAGAAGCAGAGAGATGCTGAAGCATCAGTTTAAAAGCTCAGGGACAGATAAACACATACCATAGCATGGATTTAACATTGTACATATTCTGCAAAGCTGATTAACTTAACAATATTTGTTCCAACTAACTGCACGTATAATTAAAAATAACTATTTGCTATTTATATGTGCAATTACTTTGAGTCATATAATTAAGAAAAATGTGATGGGCTGGTCATGTGGCATGTGTGAGGGACAGGCAAATATGGGGTTTTGATGGGGAGACCCCAGTGAAGGAGACCACTTGAAAGACTTGGCATAGATGGGAGGACAATATTAAAAGGAATCTTGAAGAAGTGGGATTGGGAGGCATGGACCGGATAGCTCTGGCTCAGGATGGTGACTGGAGGTGGGTTCCTAAAATGTGGGACATTTCTTGACTAGCTGAGGACCTGTTAGCTTCTCAGGGAGAATTCTACTCTATGTAGTTAGCTATCAGTTGGAACAAACATTGTATAACGTAAATTATTACAATGCATGTTACTGAAATGTGCACCGTTACTTAGGTGTACACATCCTGCTGTTGGGAACATGTTTAGTTGCTTAAAATATGGTCTTGAAAAAAAGCTCTGAAATTAGGTAGATGGCATCTACCAGCATCTACCCCTTAGTATTTTGCCATGAAACGGAACACTTCATTGTGTTCTACATTTTATCATAACATTACCTTCACCATATGTGACAATATGCATTCTAAACTTTCATATCGTTAATTTGACTATGAGACTTCTTACTCCGTAATTCACAAAGCCAAACGCCAGGACGTAATTTCATTAAAATTTACCTCAAGTTTTTGCAACTTAAAACATAACACAAACTGATGAAAGAGAAGCAAAGACAACGTACTGTTACATGCCACGACTGAGTAACTCTGCGAGGCATTGTAGTCATTCCCTCCCAATGAGAGTCAATGAATGGAATAATATCTCGCTCCTTGGAAAACATAGTACGTGGTGAACCTTCTTTAACACTTGCTTGCATCAAATTTCCAATTGCTGTTACACACATCTGAGGAAATGCTGTAAATACAAAACAAACACAATAAACAAGCCAAAGAAAAATGACTTAAACATACAATTTTATCAAGCACTCAAACACAGACCCAAAAACTGGTAAAATTATGGCTCCCAGAGTATGGGTGTGCATTATGCATAAATGGCAACAAAAACAATGCAAAACCAATTCACAACACTCAACCAACAAGATGCACAATGCACACTGGTCTGGACAGGTGCCGAAAATCTCGCACCTACCGGGATTCGATCCCTGGACTGTCCAGCCTGTAGCAAATAGCTATACAGACTCCGCTATCCTGGCAGCCTGTCATATGATTAAAGCTGATAAAAACATCAATGGTTGATCAATGAAAATTATGTAGTTTAGAAATGGAATTTCTAAAACCAGAAACCTTTGATTAACATAACACCAGATATTTCATTCTTTGAAACAGTGATGTGTACTGATGTACTGTGCTGCATCCCGAGAGAATCTAAAATTTTTTTTTTGCTACACGGAGGTCTTTGTTCTATAAAGTGGAGGTACAGAGGTAGTGATACTCACTTGCTTGGTTCTTTTTGAAGCTTTCCAGACCTGTAGGGGAACAATTCTTGCAAACAAAAAAATAATTCATCATAAATGGAACCAACTTTCCCAACTGATAACCAATGCAAGACTCATGGTACCAACGTAAACAGCTGGCACACAAAAGTTCCACAATGTTCAAGTTACGCTCCTTGCCACTGTAAAAAAAAAGGTAAAACCAAATAACAATTTTATAACATATGACATGCTGCACGAGGAAATACTGTTTAATAGTTTTGTATCTGTCTGTGACATCTGTATTTCACAAACATGACAAGACAAATAATAGCTTCCAGTCCTCTCAACAGATTCAGAAACACGAACATCAATAGCTTACCAGTAGCAATTGCCTTCTCTCTCAACTTGATGTGGTTTCAGTGTTCCATTGTTATTGCTACTATTATCATTATCAATGCCCATTTGCTTCTTGTCATCAGTTGTCACTACTTTGGAAACCTCTGACAGTACTTCAGGAGGTTTCACTTCTGATTTCTGCTTTTCTTCTACTGCTGTACTCTGTACTAGAGGTTTGGATGCAGCATCAGGATCACTTCTGAAACAAGTGAAGGACCAAAAATTTAAATTACTGAGTACCTGTACGCTACATTTCATGCAGCTCTCAATGACAGTCCCAAATACACCAAGCTGCACAACGGAATATATCCATTTATTTCAAATATGAAGAGAATCTCAACTGCAGAAGCAGACCTCTTCAGTTCCAGTGCACTCACCAAAAGCATGCATGAGAGAAGACGGAAGAACAGTGAAGCAGAGCAACACTGAGCTCACACATCAATAGCAGAAAGACAATGGCAGCATAACCAGGGCTGTGGACTCGAAGTTGGAGTCATGGAGCCAAAGTTGGAAAGAATTTTGGTGGAGTTGGTAAAAATGTACAACTCTGGCACCGACCTCGATATAAAATTTTAAATAGATCCTAGCTACAATAACCATCAGACTTATACTTAAATATAGGTTATAAGTCCAAAAAGTAGCCTGATGATTCACGACATGGTGATGAAATGTCTTATGATACCACTTACCACTTTAGTAGGTTTACCTATATTAATATATATTGAGCTTTTATGAAGGAGTCGGGAGACAGAGATTTAAAAATTGAGGAGTCAGGGTCGGAGGTTTTGTGTACTGACACCGCAGCCATGAGCATAACGATAGATTCTTTGAGTAACTATCAATCATTATCATCAGAGTTGGTAATGTAGTACCATACATTATACTATGTCTTGTGACAGACAATTACTACCCACCCCCCTTGTCGAATGTGCAAATGTTACCTTGTAATTCTCTTATTTATTCTTTTATTCATTCAGTGATTTTTCACTATGTCAGGTTATACAGAGTTTTACAATCGAATGATCAATGAGTAAATTGGAAAGCATGTGACAGGAAGTAGCCATGGTCTCAGCTGCAGTACGATCCTGGCACCTGCCTAGAAAGACTGAGGACAACCATGATTTCAGTCAGGACACCTAGTCTTCAAACTCAGAGTTTAACCTGAATACAAAGCACAGGTCCTAGAGTGTCAAGGGAGTCTTTTGGTATTACCTACCAGTTTAGTAACTACACGTGGCATACAATAATTTCTTCTCTTAGTATTTTTTTAAGTGCGTTATTAACAATCCTGTCAGTTGTTAAGATTATATAGCATTGGTGATAAATGACGGAAGTATTGGCACAATAATACCAAACGGGAAAAACTGAACTGCTTGGAGAAAAACTTATCCCAGTGCCACTTTGTCCACCACAAACCCCACACACACTGGCCTGGGATCGAACCTGAAGCTCCATACTGAGAACCAGTGTGTAGTTGCCCCTATTATGGCATGGTTATCTCTTTTCCTACACCAGTTATTAACTTCACTGCACTAAACTCTCCACTCTTAATCTCCCTCATACACAACAATCAGCAAACTGACTCACACACCTCACTTGCAATTTTCTGAAAACAGACTTCACCAAACTTTGTATTCTGCTAATGACACAGTAGTCTGGTATCCTTGTCCAAGAACCTTCAATTAGAAATGTATTAAGCCTGTAATACTCAAGATTCAAGATGTACAAACATCTGAGTGAGTAGCAAACTGCTAAGGGAATTTGGAGAGTAAAACTCACTGGTAATACAGAAATGTAAGGTGAAGTACCACAACCTCCACTACTGCTTACTACAGTGAAGTGATATTAATTCTGCACAAGTTTTACCAAACCAAATTATAAACGCATTTCATTACTACTAAGGATATTTGTATCTGAAACAAGTATTATATTTTATGACACATTCTACATCCTTAGCTTAGGACTATGATGGATGCAAATAATTTAAATAAATTCTGCTCTACTCTGTTCCGTACAACGCTTGAAGTATGTTCCATCACATTTATAATTTTCAACTGTAAAATAGCATCATAATGATTTACACCTGAACGAATTACAGCATACAGGTACATCAATACGAACATGGTGTATTCACAGGAGCCATGTGGCTACATGTCAATGTGCATGCAGGGCTCGCTCAAAATATCGTACAGCGTCCACGTCTACAAACAAAGTCTTGGCATCATCTGACTTTCGTGCATCTTTGTGTCAAGCAAAACATTAACGTTAGCGTCATTACCTGACACTATCTCTATCCGCCATGTTACAGTATAACCTAAATTCCAACGTGATTGTTACTCAACTTTCACTTTTAATATTACAAAGTATCTCTACGAAATTACTTGTTACAATCACACAATAACTACTCTAGGACAACAAAGCCACAACAGCATTGTGTTTAAATACGAATATCAAGAGACGATATCACATAACCAGCTTTCATTACACTGCCGTCTACACCCCTTACGTCTTGAATTCATGACATGGTCAGTGTCACCAACATTGGAGTTACAGTCCTCAAATATCCCTACATTCCCCGTGTTTAAAAATTTTACATTTCAATATTTACTTACCAGTCTACAAAGCGTCATATCCCGAGAATCTTCAATCTTCAATATTTAATCTGTTATAGCCATCGTGAAGAAGTCTTAACAGGCATTATTAAAATGCTACAGGCATGCCAATATGCAGCACAGAAACTGAGGCTCATCATTTACTGCCGTACGCAAAATATGCACTTTATTTCTCCCGTGTTACATTTACTTAGCCTTATTCATTCATGACCAGTTCTACCCATCTCCCAACTTGTCATGGACTTCGGTTCAGCATTCTTAAGTAAGAATGAACAAAAGAAATACGTCCATCATTTGCTGTGATTGGGAGTCAGCAAGCAAGATGGCTCAATAGGAACGTTTCTGACTTATGATTTGCCCACTTCCAACCTTGGCCAGCACACCAAAAAATCCCGATATTTTCCCCTGAGTCCCACCAGCCAAATCCTAATATATGTGGTAAATCATTTGGTCCTTGACTGATTCATTCCAGATCATTTTCATTTTATACATACGACCATTTGATGTTACATACTCTGGAGATGATGAGCGTCATGAATGCAATCATAAATAAGAAATAAAATGGATAAAAATTCATGGACCTTTACCTTCACCAGACACTGATGTACACATACCAGTAGTCTTCACACAGATGTGACTGTACTGTTAACATGGTACCAAACATATATGTGGGATAATTCAAAGGATAACAAAACGTAAATGTATTTTGCCAAGCAAGTACTCCACGCATACTCCAGTGGTAATTAATTTCTTTCCCTCTTCCAAGGATTCTTTCTGTGTGTGTGTGTGTGTGTGTGTGTGTGAGTGGTAAACCAGTATCCTCTTCTGGTAGTGTATTGGTATACAAGTCATCTGTTGGAGGACACTGTTTCCTAAATTCGTATCACACAAAAGCTACCATCCCTATAGTGTAACACAGAGCAAAAATATTCTTCAATTTTCACTTACAGAATCAGAGGTATTGACTGTCTACAAAAGACAATGGAGTTCAAACAGGAACATTTATAGAATGCCCTGAAATGAAAACCATCATTCTCCACTTACTTGTGAATGTTGGTTTCAGTCTTGTTAGCTATCAGAAGACACACTAGCAATGTTTCAAAGAGCAACGTTCTACAGTGCAGCTTTAACAAAATGGGCCACCATCACTGCCACTAGTAGGTGAACAACCATCTGGTACCTGATCCAAACATCAGACCAGACATTGTCATAAACTTACACATGAATTTTGTCTTCGCCCATCCCTGCCCAGTGTCTCTTTCATGCTGCCAAGCTTCGATGCAACAGATAAGGAACCCCTGCAATCATTAAACACTTACTTTGGAAAAGCCTAACCAACAATTGTGTCTTATTGTTCCCACAGTATAGCATATGGAGATTACAAACTTTGAACTATGGCATCATGCAATTGTCTAGGTATGTACCAATGTTTTTGAAAAACCTGTCACCCCCTAATCAGACTAGCTCCTCTGAACTGAAGATACCCATCATACGACTTTGCATCATGTCCCAGAAAATCATAAACTTCTAATCAATAATTACGTTAGATAAAATATGAGCTTTTTTTATGGTAGGAGGAGGTTCCAATGTCTGTCTTTTGGATTGACACTGTGTAGTATTGACAGAGGATGTAGACATTTTGGAAGAATTTACAGCTCCTTTTCCTTTCTCTTGTGTCTTGCTTGCATTTTTAAGTAGAGGGATGACTGTCAAACAATAACTCAGGATTTGGAAGAAAGCACTCACAGCCTAACCAAGGTAATTTGTTGGCAATTAACTGGAAAGAATCAGGAAAACAACATAAAACCTGTTGAATTAGCCAGCAGCCAGGCCAAGATTTCAACCACGCACCTCCTGAATACAAGCCACTCAAACATTACTTCTACACCAACCTGATCCCCTGGGTTAAAGCAATATGACTAACATGTAGACGGGTAATGTAGGAAATGTGGTTTCATGCCAAAGAATACAGAAAGACTGGTAGGAAGTGTAGCACACATCCACAGGAAGATTGGTAGGAGCTCTGGCAAATATCAGGCCAAAGAACACAGGATACCTAGTAGGAACTTTGGCATGTGTCAGGCCAAAGAATGCAACAAGGCTTGCCTATCAGCTGACCTTGCTTGGGTACACAGCGGCAAAGAGACAGCAAAGGGTCATAAAAATGGACTTTTCACTGGCTTTCAGACAGGAAGTCTGTGTGACCTGCACAATACATGTTCACACTGCATTTCTGGACCAGGACAAAGGAAATGAAGATGAATGTTTTTCAGTTAAAATCAGATGAAATTTCAATTTAAAATAATTTTAATAGCCTATTCATAAAAAAGTTTTGACTTTTATCATCATTATTACACATAGTTTGATAACTACCTTCCTTCGCCGAAAAACTTCATATTTCCCACATTTCCAACAATCACAAGAACCATGTGAACCATGATGCCAACACCTTGTCTACTGCTTTACAGATATCAAACCTCCTTTTACAATAAAATTACTCAGGCTGAACACAACACCAGCATCAGGTTCATTTATGTATTTCTTGCACATGAAATTATGGGCATTCAAACAAGGACAAGAATCTCACAAATCTCCATACAACAGTGAGTGTCCCTGCCTGCAGTGAGAGACAAGGGACATAACAGTATGAGATTATATGTCCTGGACACCACCACAAAACACGAAGTGCATGCATGCAATAATTCATATATAATTAAAATATCTCACTAAATGTCTATTATAATAATAAGAAAACATCACAGATACCAAAAACTACACTTATGGTAATGAAAAAAGACTCAATGTCTCATCAGCAACAGCACCAAGCTGCATAGTTCATTTTTGTCTTACCTAAAAAATGTGTATCAACCTTGCCCAGAACACGTATCACTGATACATGATCCATTCTTATAAAGCTGTCTGGATCATTTGTTTTATTTCATTTTTTGTAATTTTTTAATCTTTACTAGTGTTAAACTAATTAACATCAAAGCCTGGGGGTGGGGAAGAGAAGCCCAATATATTTTCAACTTTGTTTACTTGTTAATTCATCTTAGCCTTGCAATACATGTAAATGCTATGTTAATTTTAACACAGAATGCTGGCCCTTGGATAAGTTCACAAGCAAGCTAAAATACTTGATAACATAGCAACAATGGGCCCCTGAGACTTTCTCAGGAAAAACACTGAAAACATGGATTAGGTAATCCAATTCAAGAAGTATTCATTTTTACAGTCTGTTTTTCTCGCTTTCTGAAGTGAATTAAAAACCTTTTACATTTTGACTGCCACTGAATGTCATAAAATTAAAAGCACTGTTTATGTGTGACTTGGGACTGACTGAGAATACTACATAAAGGTTTAAACCTACTCAGATCACATCATTTTCCTGTTCTTGCCTTGGATAAATAGTAATTTATTATGTTGGACATCCAAACAACTTTCAAGAGACTTGTTCCCTTAGTGCCAAAAGTGGGAAGTATTAAAATACAAGTAACATGTAATAATTTTGTTTGTTTTTCTAATTACTATTCCAACCAACTAGGCCAGTCAATTAAACAAAACATTTCCTGTTGTGTAACATATCTCATAAAGAAAGTTAACACACATTCTAAAAAATTCATCTGAACCCACAAAACTTGAAAATTAAATGTAACAAACATATTTGGTTTTGTGTGACCAAGGCAATTTGGCATTTAACATTTCCATGCACATGTTAAGCCTATAAAATTCATCCATGAAACAGTATGTTAATAATAAAACAATTTTTCGTTATTACAAAGTATAAATCATGTTTGAATCTAAAAGTAATACTGAGATCACACAAGGGGTAAGGGGGGAACACTATAGAGAGCTAACAAGTATACTGCCGCTCCCAAAAGAAGCTTCTCCTAAAACTTGCTTCTAAAACTATTCCACTTCTTAGATGTAACTAATTTGTGCAACATACAGCCACAATTTGAGATAAAATCACTTATATGCTTGATCATTAAGCTCTCTGAGTGAATGAACGAGTTCTATATACAGCAATGACTCCTTTGTCATTTTGACCATACAGGTACAATAATTCTTCATACAATCATGTAGATTATGTACAGACAATGACAAGTTTTAAAAGAATGTCAGTTCTTTGAAAGCGGTAGTCTTCCGAACCACAGTCAATAAGTCTACTGTCAACATGTTCCGAAAAACTTACCCTTTGAACAGAAGTCTGCAAGACTTCCCCGTTTATACCAATTAGAACATGTTCACAGGAAACTGTTTTACAGGGATCAGTCATCCCATGTATTGTTTAAAGAATCCCAACAACATAAAATTAAGCAGTGAAGAAATGAAACAATCTGGCTAAGGATCAATTAGTTAATTTGTTTCACAGCAAGAGTAGTTAAGGGAACTCATACCACAGAGATCTTAGATAAAACAATCTGGTGGTTAGTCTACGTTTACCAGGTCCTCCACTGTTGAACTAAAATTGGAGGAGACATTTCCAGCCATTCATTCACCATCATCCTCAATACCATATTCATCACCATGCAAACATATATCAACATTCAGCATGTCTCGTCTCATCTCTCTCTTGCAAGACCTTATTCCAGTCACAAAAATGATGATATTTCCATTCTATTTCCATTCATTCAGCATTCCTAGGCGAGAAGCAACACGCCTTCACACTTTCCAAATACAATAGTAATTAATAAAGTAATTATCTCAACTATATTCACATTCAAAGCTTCATTGAAGCAATAATATTACATACGTTAACTGTTACTATCTCCAATATAACACAGTGTTATGTAAAACAATTTGTTTTCCATTCAAGATGCTACTCATATTCTTTGCAACTTTGTTATTTAAAATTTACTTCATAGCTAGACCACTTTAACCTAAAAAGCCATGAAAAACTTTGCACATTCACAGAAAAAAATATATATGTGTATAATTTCACAAAAACAAAACTATCCCAATATGAGCCCAAATTTCTAGAGTTTGCAGGATACCACTACACAATGCTGCAAGTTTATCGCGTACATAAAACTACTTCAAGTTAACATTAAGTAACACCTCTTGACACCTACAGAAATTACAATGCCTGGGGCTCGAGGGCACCAGTTACCACTGATTATAATTACAAACAGCAACAAGACTTCGGGCAGAAAACTACTCAAGCAAAAAGGATGAGATTTTCTGCAACAGCATAGTAATTAACAACTAAAACATGCAGAAGCTTTGGAATTTAAAGGGGGTAATGTAAAAACTGCAGAGATTTGGGCTCAAATGAGATGAGCAACAGTTACGCACAATTAATTATTTTATCTACTGAGAATGGATCACAGTCAATCATGTGTAAATGTATGTATTTTGTGCAGTGCAGTAATATGACGTGGAGAGGCAGGGAAGGAGGAAAGAGGGAAGGGCATTATGGTAACTGGGAGAGAAGGGCAGGTGGCTCGGGGGCCATTACCAGTACTCAATGTGCAACTATCCCCATCACCCATGCTTCAGCACCCACCTTTCCATAACTACATGGGACAAAGGGAAATACAGTAAGGGGCTAGATCTTGACATTTTGCTTTGAACTTTGTTTTTTTTTCTTTCTTTCTCTTTTTATGCATAGTACATGTATAGTTTTCATCTTGCTAAATCATTTTATATATGATTATTTGATTAATTAATTATTGTAACAGTAGAAATGTTTCCTCCATCATCTTCTGAGTCATCCCATTTTCTTCTTTCTCTGTGTCTGTCTTGTCTCCTTAAACCCACAAAGCACCTCATTCTCAATTGATTGCATCAACACCAGCAAGTGTACATTTTGCTTCACCACATTGGCTGCAATGGTGGATCACCTATGTCATATAGCGCATTATGGCACGCAGTGCATACAGCAATTCAGCCTGCATGCGTGCCTCAAGTACCATAAGGTTAACATGTACCTGCAATCACCGAATAAACCATGAAACATTAAATAACTGGACATATCATGTAACTGTGAACAATACAGGACTGCCCCAAGACATATGCAGGTCACAGACCAACTTTTCTATGGCTCCGCTGGCCATTTGAGTGTGTACATTGTTTTTCATACTTTATAATAATTGTAAAACATTACACTTACAGCTACCTAGCTGACTTCTTGGGAAATCGCAATATACAGTGTTATGCTGCGTCTATTTAGGGGGTGGCTGGTTGTGGGTACAAAGTAGTGTGTGCATACTGCAATCTTAATACAGTATACCCACACCAACTGAAGAATAAATGTCCTTTTCTTATCTAACAGTTAACTATTTTATACATAACACTTTTATGGCATGGTGTAGTATGTTTTCTTTTTCCTCCCCAGATGCTGAAGCCACCTCAGTTTATGAGACCTTGAGCCAAGGCAAATGACCAAGTTCGCAGTGGAGCAACGTATAGAATGCCAGTACCAAAACAGGTCAAAATAAAGGAACATCACTGACCCAGGGGTCTGGATGTCATCATAATGCGACATAGAAAAATAGTTCTCAGAATAAAACTGCTGTCCAAGAACAGGCATGACAATGATAAATAGTGATTACAAACACTTGTAATGGCACACTACTCCTTTTCTTGAGAAAGACTAAATATATTCTACCCATATTTCCTTTACAAAGGTTCATCTTATCTATACATATACATATGTATACACATATATATACATCTCAATCTCAGAATGCAGAATAATGAACTGCGGTTCCAGTGACTCAGTAACTTGTAAATTTCCAAAGTTTTAAGCACGGATACTTTCCTTACTTCCGCACAAATACCATGACCCACACACATCTTATCACTAAACTAGTTTTTTCTTACTTCTGAGTAAAGCTTCATCTGTTATCTGTAACAGGTAAAAAACAAATCCAGCATCTGACAGCACTTCTGCTCAGTTCAAACCACTTATTTCAATCAGTGTCTGCAGCAACATTACTGTCATATTACATTCTTACCTTCTCACTGTGCCTGAACTCCCGCAAAACACGGTCATAGTCTTTCTTTGTAACTCTCTCGGGGTAACAGCATACAGACTTGATGAACGTTTTCAATGACTTCTCTAGCAACTGGTTCACCTCACCGTAGTCATAATCATCATGCCTTCAAAAAAAAACAATAATCCAATCCATATTATATAACATAAAAAAATGTTCTGCAGTGACTACTATTTACAGAGAGAGGCAAAACAGCAATTGCAAGCTGTTACAAAGTTTGGAAAGATAAAAAGTACAGCAGCCACCTGAACCTAATCCAGTCACCATAAAAATGGAGGCAGCACCTTCCTCCACAGTATCAAAACAAACTTATTCTCCTACATAATGTAAGACACAAGAATGGAAAGAGGAGGAAGAAGACATAACCAGCTCCTGGATGACCTTAAGGAAAGGCAAAGATATTGGAAATTGAAAGTGAAAGCACTACATTACACTCCCTGGAAAATTCAATTTGGAAAAGGCTACAGGCTTGTCATAAGAAGACTGCATGACGTTGAAGACAACAACAGCAGCAACAACAATGATGGGTGATGGTGATATAATAACCAAGAACAGTCACTTGACATACCATATCTAATTGCAGGTATACATAATTATGTATGTGTGTGTGTGTGTGTGTGTGTGTGTGTGTGTGTGTGTGTGTGTGTGATATGTGTTTGTGTGTGTGTGTGTGTGTGTGTGTGTGTGTGTGTGTGTAAACACATACAGGTTGTTCTCTCTGAGGTGTCAGTGCAATTAACAGAATGTCTCTACAATTAAAAACACACTTCAGTAGAGTTAATAAACTAATTCAGACAAATACAGTCAGGGGGAAATCAGACAGATAATAACGTCCATCACATCAGTCAGTTCATTACAATTAAATTATTCCAACTCCTCTTACTGGTGAACATTATTTGCAGGCTTAATAAGACTGAATTAAGCAGAATTTGAAATTATAACTTGTTCAAAGTGTCTTGAGTGACCATTATGCTGTGTTATGCTACATAAACCTTGAACTGATCATAATACATCAATTTGTTTTACACAGAAATTGCCTAGTTGAATGAAGTGCAATCATTAGAACAAGACAAATCACCCCATCAGAATCACTCCAGGTGCCCACTATGTCACCAGCTGTTAGACTTAATACTTCGTACAGCTTTGAAACATTGAGTCATTGCCACAGGATGCTATGATTTGAACACATTTGGCTATACACGTATACCGTACCACTACCAAGATATAATTAGATTAGACGACATTTAAAAGGGTCATCATATTATGCATCCCTCTAACTAAGACCATCTTCTTACTCCTGAGCATCTCTTTTCTGAAATTAAGCACATAGGCAGCCTCGCACCGTAAAGAAAATTCACTACCTTGCTTCACGTGGCTGGTTTCATAAAATGAGTTCTCAGATGATAAAATAACCAATTTCTGTTACAATGAAAATTTACAACATGTTGAGCATCTTACCTAATTCCATACATACACTGGATGTAGTTCCAAATGGCACGTCGGAAACGTGATGTATCCACATCTTTGCGTCCGCCCATGGTGTAATATGTAAGGTTAGATGCAGTCTTAAATTTTTCATCCAGTAAGTTACCTACATCATTATATAACCTATTGACTAGTGAATATCCATGGTCATCCCATGAGTAATCCTGAAATGACAAGAAGTATGAGAAACTGTTACAAAAAGTGCTGTACTTTGTGATAACAATAAGGAATTAAATGTAATAAACTGGCCATTTACATACGATGAAATATATGCAAAGAAATAAATTACCTTGTACAATATTCAGATTATCATTATACTTACTAGAATACATGCAGTTCCCCCTTTCAGGACTAAAATTAATCATATTCACACCCTCATTATGTAATTTAGTTCTCAATTAATATACGCAGTTTAACCATCCAAGCATCAGTTTTACCACACTCAAATCCTGAACACTTTGTATTACTACTGATGTAAGTAATGATCTTGACATATTCTCAATTGTACATAATTATTGCATGGCCACTATTTTCTCAGATTTTAAATCAGGGGAAAATCCTTGTCTTATATTTGGTTACATATCATATCAAAATACTTTTACATGTACTTCACGCATAAACAATAAAAAGAATTTCTTCCAGAGCAAACATGCATTTGTCATCTTGAAACCATATTTTAATTTACAAGATGTGCAAAATACATAGTAAAGAATGTATGTTTCGTGTACATACACTTACAAGACCACCACACTATGCCTACCCAAACAGGCACATTAGAAACTCAAAACACACAGTTACTAACCTGCACCCTAAAGGTGGGGATGTCAGAGACTTCACCACGTCGAGCAAAGTCTTGGTACAAAAAAGTTGGGTCATCTACAAAGTGCCCAATATCTGCCTTCACTTGCGTTAGAGGCTCAAGTCCTGGTGACAATTCTACACTCTGGCTCTCAACATGTTCGAACCTCTTTGTTTTTTCCTCCTGTGAGAACTCCTCTGATCTCTCTGACAAGCTCTTCATACGCTGCATCAACATGTCCACGCCAACCTCCTGCTCCACTGGTGACATTGATGCCAGCCATGGCTCAGCTACAGAAGCATAAAACATACCAGTGTATATTTACATTCCTTCATATTTAGGATGACAAAATGTTACTCTTTATTGCCATACTATACCATGTTTCTGGCATCATGCGAGGAACAACATTCCTCAATTACTTCTGCACATACAGTAGAGTTACCTGTCTGTGAAAAACCCACAAGCCTACACACAAGCAACTTAAATTTGCTGACGTTCTGTGCACAAAATGAGTAAAGAAGGTGATAGTAAGGTCATCCCTGTCCACACCATGAAGGCATTTAGCATGAGCAGAGGTATACTTCTACTCAGTCGTAACCTCCATACTAGACGGAAGTGCGTGGTCAACTTCACATCCCAGCCATTGTACCCCAGAGAAAAAGCCCTGGTAACCACTGAATAGGAGGCTGGGTGGGCCCCAGAACTAGTCTGGACATTTTGGCAAAAAGAAAAATCTCTTGTGCCTGCCAGGATTCGAACCCAAGATCATCCAGGCCACAACATAGTCACTATACCAACTATGCTACCCTGGATGATGTACAAAATGAGTGCATACAGAAGAGGTCACATTGGTAAGCAAGAGAGGCACAGTTGAATAAAACAAAACACAAATTATAAACAGCACATAAATGTTTATTAAACATACAACAATAAAATATCACTGTGGCAACAACACTTACCATCCCTACTAGATGGGGCAGTGCTAAGTGGAGTAGGGCTGGGTACAGATCGTGGTGAAGAACCAAGAGGGGGGGCAGAATCCGAGGAGCCATTATGATGGCCTCCATCTTGGTCCAATTCCTCATTCACTCCACAGCCAAACACAAAGCTTGACAGACAGTGGAAGTGAGCCAACAGAACAATGGCATGCACCACCTCAGCAAGCGACCAGCTATCCTTCCCTTTCGTCAGCTTCTGCATAGCACAGAGAGAAGGCAGTTTCATTGATAAATAAAAACTCCTGTTTTTCCAAATAAACCATCAATTAATAAAGCACTTAATTGACATGGACAGCAGTAGATAATAGATATAACTGTGTAATGAAGTGGATCAAAATAAGAGATTCCTGAATAAATCACCAAACAGAAGTTTTTCTAACTTAATACAATTTATCCCATTGTTATGTTACTCTGACTATTTAATACTGTTTTGAATAGAAGCTTTTCTGACCAAATCTCAGTTTAGAATGTCCATGTCTCAAAATCATCCCTCAAATATTATATGAATTCTCACACAAACTACACCAGTGTTAAGTCTGGCTACTGTTGTCTCATGACAGAGATTAATACCATCCACTGAATCCAGCATATATTTTTAAAAAAGCCTCAAAGAAAATTTTAAATATATGTGTCACAACACATCAAGTTAATTCCACTCAAAATGCTGTACCATCAGCCAAAAATATAATTAATGTCAAATATGATAACATCTTTAAAACTTATTTCTCAAGCACGCAACTTCATTTTCTCTAACCAAACACCTAAACAAGTATAAAACATAAACCACTGCCCAGCTACACTATTAAATCAACTGTCATTAAGTGACTCTGCCACAGTCATGAAAGAAATTAATGCCACCAAAACAGGCACATATCCTCAGCTGTCAAAAAGTAATACATTTACATTACTTTACTTCTATGCTTCCAGCCCAGTTTTGAGCTTATAATTACTTGTACGATGGGGGGCATGACTTTTTGAACATGCTGCATCATTAACCCTTTAAAGACGAAGCGTATCTGTTTTATATAAGGACTCAGTGCATACCGCACTGTAAACACTCTCCACTTTGGTTATAAAAGCCAATCTCTTAATGTTTTATAAGGCAAAAGTTGCTGTTTGTTCTGAGAACCATACAAAACACATAAACGCAATGTGAGTACCACGTAGAATTTTTTAATGTTAAACCTGGTAGTATGTAAAGTTACCGCTAGGGTTTAAAAGGTTAACATGACACAGTAAGACAGGCTGTGACTGTGACCATGACTGACTGGAATGACAGCCATATGCAAATTGCAAGCTACAATGATGAGATTCCTACAAAACATAATTTTAATAACAAAAAATGACATAAACGATAATACAGAAAGATATAATATTAGATAAACAATCATTTTAAAGTGTAATGTTATAGTGGTCTGTCCATGATATGTATGGAAGTGGAAAATGACATAACACCAAAGGGAAGTTTTAAAATCTTGAGAATGAGTTTAAGGATAAACTACTGGGAAATGAAAAGTGAGGTGGAATACTCAAGTAGGTATTAAAAAAGCAACCTGAGAGAATAAAAACACACAAATGCCAGACGAAAGGATATGAAGACCACAGCACACTTGGAGTCAAACCCCAACTATTCAGTTAATGGGTCATCACTTTACTGCTAAAGTTATCATCGTCCTCTGCATGGTATATTTATTCCAATACCATTTATGGCTTTCACTGCTTTATTTCAGTAGAACTGTTAGTATCCTGATGATGGTGTTATCACCACTATCCTGCCTCTAGTTCCAGCAAACTGTTTTAGATATAACTGAACACGTAACAATATGAGGGTTCTTTATATACTGACTGGTTCTTAGTTAAGGTCAGACCTCCACTGGGCAACGCAATATGGCCTTGGTTACATGTACTGAAACACCTGCATAACAACTGTAATGACCAGCGCAAGTCCTATAATTGTTGTTGTGGTGGTAATGGTTGTGGTTTAGCAGCAGTGTAGTAGTAGTAGTAGTAGTAGTAGTAGTAGTAGTAGTAGTAGTAGTAGTAGTGGTGGNGTAGTAGTAGTAGTAGTAGTAGTAGTAGTAGTAGTAGTAGTAGTAGTAGTGGTGGTGGTGGTGGTGGTGGTGGTGGTGGTGGTGGTAGCAGCAGCAGCAGCGGTTATTAAAATATTGTAACTCTCACACAGATTGAAGTCACAGCTACTGCAGCTAGACACACCACTGTCTGTTGTTCCAAAATGCTACTTGTAGGACCACACATTAAAAAAAATTTTCTGGTCACCAGTGGCAACTAAAAATTTTGCCTATAAACTGTTTCCCAGTTAGCATGCATAAAATGGCTGCCAGAAGTCTGTGTATCTCATTGAGTCAGTTGCGGCACAGGGGATATCGTAGACTGTGTCCAGAGAATTTCAACATAATTGGTACACAGTACTAATAAATCTCCCCCCTTAAATCTGAATGTTTTTCCACTATCCTACATCTGGCTTACATGTTTTTAGCACCAGCAACATGACAGTGAAAAGACATGAAGCTGGTGTGTTGATCAGAAAAGTCACAGCAGGGTGCTAGAAAATGGTCAGCCTCTTTTTATGGCAACCCAAAATATTTGTCTATGCGACAGATTTTCAAAAAAATGCTGCTACTCTGTCTATGACCCCACATATTACACACAATCCCTGTTTCATGTCCCACTAGTTTTATGACTTTTTGTTTTAACACCCTTGCCAATATACACCATTCCTTAATTTACACCCTCTCATTTTCAGTTTCTTTTACTGGCTGTGCTCTATTATGCTAACCCCTACATATTTCATAATTTCTTAGGGAATATCATTTTGATTTATGCCATTTTTACTTGTGCCCACTTTTTCAAGAACACAAGGGCGGGGTGTACTGTTTTTACCTCAATGTGTGACTTAGTCAGAAGCCACGGCCGGTGTGCAAGGATCTTGTTGATCTCATACAGGTCTCGCAGCTTCTGAGGGATACGCGACAGCCCCTTAAGCCAAGTGTGGTCTCCACCCTGCAGCAAAAACTCCTGTTTCTGCAGGCTAATCAAGTAGCTGCACTGATGACGTCCAGCCGCCTGTAACAATATGACCCATAACTGTAAATGCTGCAACATATCAAGACTTTTTCCTACAGCAAACAGTATGCACACTGATTTCAATCTGCAGGAAGTACTTTGACTGCAAAAAGTGAAAGTAAGTCTACTGCCAGCAGCTGCACCATCACACTACAAAAATGTTCCCATAATTTGCCTGCTTTGTCAGTATAGTTCCTGGTCACAGCACATCCAATATTTTACATCAAATGTGCTTCACATAAATATTATTTATAGCTGTTGTGCCCTGTAATACTGACTGTTGTGTACTGCAATAGATACATCCTACATTCATTGAATGCATGTTATCATAATGTGAAAAAAAAAACAGTTCCAGTTATGTGCAAGTTCTCATCATTTTGGCTGGATATAATGGCAGTACACGACAGGCAAAATCTGCAAACACTGTATAACTGCAGAAGACACTAGGGAGTCAATATGAAGTCAGCTTAGACAAATACAGCCAACACAGGAAAAATTTATTCTTTCCATTCAAGGTCACGCACATCCCCTTGAAGCAACCATTAAAACTGCATATTAACAAATCCAGAAACACTGAGTGAATGTTCATGAACTCTGATGTTGGAGGTTTTACTATATCTGCACCCTCCCCCACCCCCACCCCCAAACAAAAGCCATTCCATTTTATGTTTAGATCGAACATTTTAACAACCACATTACATGACAGCCTATCAGCTGTGATGTAAAGAATGACGCCAGTCCCAGCAAACACAAAATATATTTATTTTCAATTGCACAAACACGTTTTACCAAACTCAACTGTAAATACGTCCACCAAATGGTGTAACATTAAGAAATTCTCAATTCTGCCCACACAGTACATTTATATGTGGTCTTTCTAATGGAGACAGACTGTGTTCTCTGTGATGTACGAACTGACGTTTAACATATACTCCTAGTTTCAATGAAAGTGGCCTTCAGAGCATGAACATTGCCTGTGTACTGCATGGGACTACAATAAAACTAAAATGCAGTGAAACATTAAATATTGTTCCCCATTGGCAGGAGGTGACACCCTATGGCCATGAAGTATGGGGGAGGAGGGAAGGAGGATGACAAAAAGGAAGGAAGGAATAAAGAAAGAAAGAAAGAAAGAAAGAAAGAAAGAAACAAACAAACAAACAAACAAACAAACCATAAAGACAACTATACAAGATATAAATTAAACTTAGTCAAAATAACAAAATTAGAAATAACAGAAATAACTTGAAATACCTAAAAAAGAAAGACTCGCTGGAAACTACAGCGCAAGGATCAACTGTTCAGTAGAAGGACGAAATGTACCAAAAGATCCACACCTTATGAATGAGAGAAGGAAAGTAGTTCAAAACTGAAAATGAAACAACTACACCTTATCACAACATGGCTTGTGACTCATTAACATTCTCAAGGAATGACATAACAACAGCTATATTGTTATCTGAAGGTAAGTGGGGGGAAAGGAAAAAAGAGGAGAACCCCAACTGTGGCAGATTGAAAGATAGTAATACAAACCATGAGAACTTCAGGGTCCCTCATTGTTACACAACACACTGTGGAACTCAAGCAAAACATTACACACTGGATGACTTCCCTTTAATTATTTAAGACACCCATACCATGTAAGTTTCAATATTCAACAGTCTCCTTATTCACACTCCAAATTAAATAGTCATAAATATGCAAAACGCCACATTTGCATTGTTTTGTAATTTTGTATATATGTTACTCACAGCTAGAGCTATGAATAGGAAACATTCATTTATCTGACGTCATTAGCAGGGTCTGGTAGCAAGCAGCATGGGGAATTGTTTTGCTGAAATGTGGTAATCTGGAAATAATGAAACCCCTCTGAGTTGAGCAAAATCATATGCTGAATGGACAAGAAATGAAAAGCTTCAGGATCATAGCACAGGGAGGAGGAACAAAATTAAACTTGAAACTCTGAAATAATCATCAAATAACCAAACACTGAAAGCTGATAACACTCCACACTTGTTCACACTGGCTCATAAAACCACGGGAGGCCCCCTGCGATTGTTAGCAAAGTTACTCCTACAGCTCATAAAAAGGATTCATAATACTGCCTTCTGTCAGCAGAATGGAATTAAAAAACCCACAACAAATTCTAGTATTTGGCATGCTCTTCCCCTCCCCACTGTGCATCACAGGGTCTATGAGGGCCTCATCTATGTCAGTGCTTGTTCAAATATTCAAATAGTGACCAGGCCACTGACTGCATCTGCTTTTGTTTTCTCCTTAGTTTCTCCACATTATGTCAGAATAGCACCTTCAGCACGACCACCTACATCCATGCCAATTCCTACTCACCATTGTGTACCAATGTACCCACCTTTTTATTACACTGCATAATCTCTTCAGATGAATCAGCATCTTTCAATAATTAGGCAAATATCAGACCGGACACATGAAATATACATACTTTACACAATGGATAATGGACTAAATTCACATAATAAATCAACCACTGTCACAGACCTTTGGAAAATTGTGCAAGAGTCATCATTACCAAAATATCGATGCAACTAGCACACACAAAAAGAAAGATGACACCTTCCTCTAAGGACTCTCTCTCTCTCTCTCTCTCTCTCTCTCTCTCTCTCTCTCTCTCTCACACACACACACACACACACACACACACACACACACACACACACACACACACACACACACACACAAAGATTTCACTCATTCCACATTCATAGTCAGACACAACAAACATCTGTAAGGTTGCACTGCATAATAAAGCCCAATGATCATGTGGCAGGTCTTATGGTTTTCAGCTTGGAAATGTTCATGCAGTGTAAAGAACTAGTTACAAAGCCTCTATGTCACATCCCAGAGAAATGGAAACCTCAACTATACCACTGCAAAAGCCTAAACCTTGCAGCAGAATTTGTTGATTGTGGACTCTGTTTCAGCAGGACTGATAATGATCTCCCGTCCACTCATCATAAAGCAAGGTAAAGCTGCACCTGTAATTAGCTGGTTTGCCATGAGGGTCTACAGGAGCACATTAGACAGATGTGAATGGTCAGTTTGACGTATCCAAATTATCATCATGAAAGGAACCATCAATAGCCATAGGACAGGAGGTTAGATGAACCCCGTAATCAGTGTGGAGAAGCAGTGACAAACAGAAAACTCTCCACTCCTGCTGGGAATCAAAACACGGTTATCCATTCAACAGCCTAATTAGTGCCACCCTGGTTCCACGCTGCTTATGGCCAGCCTTCCTTTAATGACCATGGTCACACCAAATTACAATCGGCAGATCAACGCAAATTACAAAGAATCAGGTACATCGTTTTCTGTTTATTTCATACACAATGCAATGTTCAAATTAACGGAACTGAGAACATTTACAAGTTGGCCTCATTCAGAGGATCAGTTGAGCAAGTAGCTTTCACATGGCAGCCACCTTCTTGGATGGCACAGGGAAATTGAAACAGAGTAGCTGTGTCATGAGTGGTGACCTCAGTCATATAGCCTTCAAAGTATGTCACTGGGTTCAGACACACATTAAACTAGATCTGAAGTTGAACCCAGTGTAGACAGCTCAGTCGGTGTGACTACACTGCAGGCTAAACCACTGGAAAATCGAGGTTTGATTCCCAGAAGGGGCAGAAATTTCTCTCTTCTCCACAGCATGCAGACTGACTCTTGAAGACTACCTGCCCTCCTATCCAATGGGTACTAGCAGCTCTTGCCCTGAGGGAAAGCAGCTGATGCATGAAACTGCACAGTCACGTCCATGCAGTCGCACAGCTGAGGTTAAGAACATGTGGAGTTATTCACCTCCTGTTCCATATATCATAAGGGCAAAGCGTTTACATTGTTGTCTTCTCATTGTCCTGTCTATCTCTGATACCAGACCACTGCAGTGTTGTTATTGTAGAGAGGTACTGCCATATGTTCAATTGTCAGTTGCCAGTTTTTATCACTACGTTTTCCAAAATGAAGTAGGGGCTTCTAAATTCTTCTACAAGTGTCAATGTCAGCATTCCATGTTATAGGAATGCTTTGCAATTTTTTCACAAGTGGTTCTGATGCATTTCAGTGGTTCAGAAGTGGTGTGGATGTTTTGTAATGTCTGAGAAGTGGTGTGGGCTCTTCCCAGTCTCTCAGAGGTGTTGTGCATTCTTTGCAGTGTGTCACAAGTGGTGTGGAAACTTTGCAGTGTCTCGTAAGTGATGTGGATGCTCTGTAGCGTATCAGCAGGCTGGATTTGATTCCACGGCACTTTTACCCACCTATTCTGAATTGTTAGGTACACGTTAGGTCAAACTGGTATGAACTGGCTTCAATACATCCCCGAATTATGGTCACATTCCTCTTCCTTCAAACATACCTTGCCCCTTCGCTCTGAAAACAAGAGACTTCTGTCAGACAGTCCTTACCATGATTGCAATGAAGTGCCGATAATCATAAGGCAGAGGCCCATCACCGCGCAGGATGAAGTTCTGCGTGCGCAGGAAGACGTCCAGGTAAGTCGGATGATAACCCATGACCTGGGTCACGTGATCTAGACGATTGTTCTGAAGAAACGCATCTACGAAGAGCATATGAGTCTGGAAGCAAACAGAAACCAAGAATTAGGTCTAATTAGTCCTGCAAAGAAAATGTTACCTGGGCTACGGCCCACTGTTGTGGTCAGTAACAGAGAATATGAATTTACTGGTGCAGAAGACCATTAAAATTCAGCATGGAATAATTCCTCTCATATCTTCACCCTTCATCCACTTTCATTCTCTTTCACACAGTCACACACACTGACCACGTACCTTGGTTTTGCCATTAAAATAGGGAATTAAGTTGTGCCTTTATTTTTCATGTGGCACATTTCCAAACAGAAAGATGTGACATCTGTAAATACGTGAAAAATATTACAATTTTAAAACGATGTAACGTACATACATACATAGTCAGGCAACACACATACACAATCACAAACTGTCAGTGAGTGACAGGAATGAAGCTTCACACCACATTGTGCCCCAGATCCCAACACAAGCCGAAATTTTGACTTCGATTAAGAAACAGGCTACCAATTTTATACATAAAATATCAATTTGAAGCCAATTTTTTTTAAACACAGCATTTCACCAACTAATAAAACTGGGCTGGTGTACACGTGCAATTTGTTCCTTCTCATGAAATAACACCAGTTATGAGGTAGAATTCTGGCTACTGTAATTTATACATTTATAATAAAATTCTGCACCAGTAAATGACACAGCGGGAAGTCTTCCACAACAGCTACTACAGAACAATGTAGTTGAAACTTAACTTTCTCTCAAAACAGGAATCTTTAATTCATACATAATGCCTTCTTCTGCCATTGCTGCTGATATGATATTAAAAAGTATAGTGTCTCTCTTTATTGTGTTCTTGAGCAAGGCAGCCTTAATCGCAGTGGTCAAGGACGTGATAAAAAACACATCATGTAGTTATTGTGACAAAACAACAACCTTTACAATTTTATTCCTATCCCCGGCGAGTTCGCAGCACAGGTGTAAAGATTGGGGATGTGGGTAAAAGACATTATCTACAATGACGGCAAACCGAATATTTTCTAGAAAAAGCCAAATTACAGTTAAATGGAGGAAAGCCGAGTAAATTGTTGTCTGCATTTTCGTTAGTCCCCAGTTCTTCCTTTCACACACTTATAAAATGCAACAAGACGACAAAGTACACAGCTATCATGTAACATTGAAGCACGGTCGCGTAACCATTGTTGCCGTGGAAACGTTATACCTATTACATATTCTAAGTGTCTGTCTGTAGCCTTAGATACCCAGCATGCACTGCGCATGCGCCATATTATATTGTTATCTGTGGGCCGTCCGGCTGTACCATATTTTTCCACATTATCTCATAAACGGCACGATTCTCGGGGCAAAAATGTTAGTGCATGTAAAACGTGTGCTCCGATTTTTCTCTACAAATTTTATCTGAAAATTTCTCATTCTAAGAAGCATTCAGCGAGATACTGTCATAAATTTACTTATGTCTTCATGTAAAGAACCCGTTATTCTTGTCACATTTCAAACAAACTTTAATTTTCACGAGATTTTCCAAAAATGTTTAATTATCAAATTTCACGAAAATCCGTCCAGTGGAAGGCGAGTTGGGCCATGCGGACAGACAGGCATAAAGAAGCTAACAGTCGCTTTTAGCAATTGTGCGAACGCGCCTAATAACCTTGGAGCTATTTAAATCATCTTCATCACCGACGACAACTCAGTGGGTATAATGACTACCCTACGGGCTGCATGATGGAGGCTGATGCTAGAGAGCTCTCTCTTCCGTCCAGGGACAAGACCAGGAGTGACGCTGCGTATAGCTTGTACCTCCACTCCACCATACGTCCTCATGGAGCGATAATTAAACACGGCGACAACAGTGCGTTCAGTAGGTAATGTTTTAATGTTTTAACTAAAATATTAAACACATCTGTAAGCATCATTATCATATCCGGCCACATTTTCTTTCTTATATTTCCTCTCCAACATTCACTGTCATCGCCTGATTTCAGGCTTCCGCCGCGGTGTAAATGGGATCTGCGCTCTGAATGGGATTTTACGCAGCGTAGAATGGTAGTTTATTAGCGACGTTTCGGAACAACCTATCGGTCCTTTCTTCAAATGTCAAGCAGAGTTTGCTTGAGTCTTGCAAATGGGACTGTCAGTTTGTCCCGAAACGTCGGCAATAACCTACCATTCGACGCTGTGTAAAATCCCATTCAGAGCGCAGATGCCATCCGCTACCATTTCCCAATTCACACCACATAACCGACATAGCTGAAACCACCATCGTTTAATGCACAGAGTGACGCAAAAGTGACTTGCCACTACGAGGCAACATTTTAGATACATAGTGCCAAGTGGCTTTTACGCCATCTTGCACTAAAAAAAAAACGAAACTGTCTCAGCAGGCTGATCGTCTCCGTCTACAGCCAAGGTCTACCACACACGGAGCTCTCCGCGTTCATGATGTGACAGCTAGGTACGCGGACGCCTTCATTAAGCTAAAGCATAACCGGTATGGTGACTGGAATACGGGCTGAACGACCGACGATTTGTAGGTCAACTTCCCGCAGACGCAACTCCAGGGAGACGCTGGTGCCCAACAGGCCTCCAATTCAATGGGCACCGCAGATAAAGCAGTCAGGGTGTGAAGCTCAGAACTTACCTTCGTCCAGACCTGCATCTCCATCTCTCTATGTGCTTTCATGACGTACGTAGGGACAACTGTAACTTTACCTTTACCCACCCTAACGGTATTGAACACAGATATCCACGTGCCAAAAAGTGTACAGCCCATTGTTCCCGTAGGTCATGTCCCAAGACGGGTGCCGAACCTCACAAACAGCTGATTCTGTCAGATGCAACTGAAAAAGGAAACAGCTGGCTTCCCTTCCAGAATTCACAGTGCCCACGAGGCGGCAGTTCTGCCTGTGCTCTTGCCCATTCATTATTCTCACAAATGACTTCCAGGTGTGGCCCCGTCCTTTACAGGGCTTAGAATGGGAATTGGACGTTTCTATAGCTTCTGTGTTACTGTAAATTACAACCGGTCCGGATGTTTCGGGCTTAGGAGAAGGGAATTTTTTTTCACTACCCATATGTTGTCACCCTGTGAACACCTGCGAGCTCAAAGGATCATTTGAAAACACGCTGAAGGAAGAAAGTGTTTTGTTTCACAATACAGGATTTATTGAATTAAATCTTTAAAATTCCGGCGTTACTTCATGTGCTACCAGGTTTAACAGTCAAACATTCCACATTCTGCCCACAGAGTGCATTTGTATGTCTTATACAGGTCTCAGAACAAACAGGGATTATTTCCATATACAGCATTAAATGACTGATTTTTGTAACCCAGACGGAGTGCGTTAACTGCGCGGTACGAACTGAATCTTTAATTGCGAATCAAGTTACCATGTCTTCAGATGAACACATTCCTGTCCCTCCTCTGTTCTTCTCCTACACACACACACCTTTATTTTTTCTTTTCACATTCATCGCTTCCTCATTTCTTCTTTAATTTAACTTGTTTATTTATTTATCTATTTATTTATTTATTTAATCCATTTGCTTTCAGTTCCTACCGCTTAGTTCTTCTTACAGCCAAATTTACAATGACGAAGCGTTTTCGAAGGCCTGTTGGTGACGGCTGGTTACAGAAATATTTCCTGTTTATTCCGAAAATTATAAGAAACGTGTAAACGAATTCTATGAGAAAATGCAGTTTTATTTGATGTTCAAGCAGGTGCTACATAAAGCAACCTGCGTCCCTTCGACAGAGGACCTCTAAATAAACACAATCACAGCTATTCCGATTACAAAATGCGATAACGAATCAACCTTCTCTTCGCATATAAACACATTAGGCAATTGCCACAACTGGACGTGGCGTTCACTGCAGGCGTACATTCGACACTACACTCTCTACGTTACTAGAACTTACACGACGAAGTGGTTCTCGTTAAGTCCACCCAGCAACCAGGGACGACTCCCTTCCTTCGCCAGAGAAAAGGTTGCGCAATGGTTCAAGCAGCTGGTCGCCGTCCTATAACCGCGAAGGCCTGGATTGGATTCCGGACTAGTTCGTGTGAAATTCATAGTGGACAAAACGGCAATAGAAAAGGCTTTTCTCCCAGCATCTCGGGTTTTCCCTATCCGCAGCATTCCCCCAACCATCCACGCTAGTCTTTATCTGAATATAATTCATCTGGATATAATTAATCTTAGAAGGACAAGCGGACGAAGCGTGGGTACGCTCAAACAAAGCAATGCCCTCTTTCGCATATCGGGGAGCACGAGACAGAAAATACCTTTCACATTTTTTTTTTCAGAGAGAGGGACTCACAAAGCGAAAGGATCTTTCAGCAGAAACACCGATATTTTGTAATGCACACAGACTCACAAGACCGCACCTTCTCACGCATTTGTTCATATTGGTCAGCAAAGGTTATTTCACTAACGCGTTATTCTCGTCCGCCCCTCTCTGTGAGTTCGTTCCAAAGCTGAAAAGATGCCGGGATATAAAATATAGCCTTGAGCATTAACCACGTAGAAGGGTTCACTCGCCAAATACAGCCGTTATCAAGAAAACGTGCACATGATTTGAACGTTTCACAGCCACTCAGTACAAAGAACACTTCACAGATGATCAACCGTCTCGGCATGGGACGAAGATGCAATGTTTCTCCACATCATATCATCATGGACTGATGACGATACGCCTGATGGCCAGAGAACACTTCCCTGCAGTGAATTCTGTTCCCATCGCGCACTGTCCTACCGAATTATTGTTAAGTAGAGCGTCCAGCACGTAAGAACGGTTGGGGGTAAAAAGCGTTTAAAGAATTTTTAAAAAATATCTTTATTACCCCATGTTGGTACCTATATTACACTACTTTTCCACATAGTTGCCATGTGAACTAAGGCACTTCTCATATCGTGGGACCGGCTTTTGTATGCCTTTCAGCCAGTCCTGCACGTCTTTTATCTCTTGGCCACTCCTCAGGCTCTGGATGGTCAGAGAAATGTTCGTGTAATTCATAAATTGTTAATCGTCTGTTTTCCCAAATTTTCCTCCCTCATCATGCACATTAGCCCTGCTTTATTTGAATAATCGACAACATTTCCTCACATTCCCTTTGCTCGTTGTACCTTCACCACGAATCTGCTTGTGAATTTTCTCAGCCGGGCGAAAATGTTTAAAAATCGTACCACCGACCACACTTGACTGTTAGCTGGATTTTCGATTTTCACTGTCATCTTTAACCTTTTAAAGCCTAGCGGTAACTTTACATACCACCAGGTTTAACATTAAAAAATTCTACATGGTGCCCACATTGCGTTTATGTGTTTTGTACGGATCTCAGAACAAACAGCAACTTTTGCCTTATAAAACATTAAGAGACTGGTTTTTATAACCGAAGTGGAGAGTGTTTACAGCGCGGTACGCACTGAGTCCAGATACGCTTCGTCTTTAAAGGGTTAAAGACAAAAGGTAGTGGGGGGGGGGGGTGGCGGCATTATGACACGTGCTCCCTTAACACACATAAGACGACTGGCCACAGGAGGTGCGTGTGTCACCTGCGCTGCCGCAATGCGCGATCGGTTCTTATTTTCTGGACGCGCTCCGCCGTTCGCGACTGGAGATATTAAATTTAGCAAACAGTTCCATTTATCTCATTTAAATATTGTTGAGTTCCCGATTTCACCGCCAGAACTGCTGGATGCATAAATGTCTGTTAGGAAAGAACATTGTAACGCTTTTACTTTCCGTAGAATAAGATTCTACGTTCACGCCTCCGATAAACAGCTTAGTAAAGCCTTACTGATAATAGCTGTGAATATGAAATCATCAGTCGGGAAACGATTTTATCAGCTTGCGATAATGAAGACCCACTGTAATCGGCCGAAAAAATTCTCCGACACGTTTATTATCTACATTGCACTAACTCACTCGTCTTGTTCCGTACTAGCTGTTAGAATGTGTGTACTTTCTAGGCCGATTTTAAATTGCGCTGCCTTAGATTTAATTACGTAAATATGACAGGTGTCAGCGACTTCTTTGGAACGCTCTCTATTACAGTAACAAAACAAAATAATGTCACACTGTACAGCTCAGTTGTAATTGTGTGTACTATACGATGTATCAGACAACACGACATTTCGTCCATGGAATGTATATGACGGGCTCTTCCGGTTCCCAGAACACACACTAATTGTTCCTTTAAACATAATTAACAGAGTGACCTTCATAATGGAGACTTGGTGTGTTTTCTGTGACGTAACAATCGACTAAAAACACAGCTTCGCCTAATTAATGGTTAATGTACCGCACGTTTTGTATAACAGGACCTAAAATAGTGGCGGACAGCTGTTTGAAATTTTAGTCGGTATAGCGACTCGCCACGGGCAAGGCAGTTCGGGGTTCCAACCCCGGTGTGGGCAAGAGATGTTCTTTTCTTCACACCCATCCAGAGGGGCCCTGCGACCCACCCAGCCTCCTGTACAGTGAGTAAGGCGGCTCTTTCTCGGGGGTAAAGCGGCCGGGGCGTGGCGTTGACCATCCACCCCATCTAACGTCGAGGTTGTGAATGTGTACAGTTATACCTCTACTCCTCCTCTGTGCTTGCATGGTATGTTACAGGGAGACCTTTAACTTTTTAACTTTACATATGCAGCACTGCACTCGTATATTCAGACGTGTCATTAGTAGAGGCTGAGGCAGCCCTAGCAGATGCCCCTCGTAAGGAAATCAAGCATAAATACGATTGTTATACAATATCAAAAATAAATTCCGCTTCCGAACAGTGTCTTAAGTTATGCGGTACGTTTAACCCTTTAAACACGAAGCGTGCCTGTTTTATATAAGGACTCAGTGCGTACCGCGCTGTAAACACTCTCCACTTCGGTTATAAAAGCCAGTCTCTTAATGTTTTATAAGGCAAAAGTTGCTGTTTGTTCTGAGATCCGTACAAAACATATAAACGCAATGTGGGCACCACGTAGAATTTTTTAATGTTAAACCTGGCGGTACGTAAAGTTACCGCTAGGCTTTAAAAGGTTAAATGTCATCTCCAATTACTGCATAAAACACACAGACGAAAACCGAAATACTATCCCGCTACTGTGTGGTTATGAACGAACATAAAATAGAATACATAATAAAGATATTAGCATGATATTAGCAGGATTATTAGTTTTATGGATGACAAACTGCGTGACTATCCATCAAACAATATCAAGTGGGACAGGATACGTAAGAATCTGACGCAGCCAACATGACAACTGTGAATAGACACACACGTTGAAGCTTTACTCACGGCCAGGAAGATACAAAAGGTCACGCCACATAGCTTTCTTCAAACATCAGTTCAGTCGATTCTTTTCATATTGTTACGGAAAGCAGCGTTCGAGCGGCTAGCACTCCAGTTTCATAACCGACAGGTAAAGGTAAAAGTACATAGGAGACGCAGAGGTATAGCTCCACTCATTCTCAATCTCGGCACTAGATGAGAGTGAGTGGTCAACTTCAGGCCCTGGCCGTTTTACTTCCAGCAAAAAACCGGCACCCAATGAACAGAGGGCTGGGTGGGTCCCAGAACCAGTGGGTTAAGTTTTGAGAACAAAAAAATTTCTTGCCCTGATTCGAACACCTAATCGTCCAGTCCGTAACCCAGTCACTATACTGACTAGCTGAGGTTCCGTATTAAAATATGAACCGAGAGACTACGGATACTGACGGCGACTTACACAATTCTTCCTCAGGCCTTCCGGGTAAAAATGCCAGAACAGTACTTCACATCAGCCCACAACCACTTCCTCGTCAGTTGATTATTGCTACTCATACTACCATTCGACGCTATACAATCTGAGCCAATAAATGCGTCGTTAAAAAACCATAAATCAATAAACTTCCATTCCCAAACACCATGTTGTATCCCGTAACTGATAAAAATGTACGCACCAGTCTCCAATCCTAGCATCAAAACTCTAAACCCGTAAGTTTGTTTAGTCTGGCATCTTCTGCCTACGCATCGTATGTGTAGAGGGTGAGCGTTGCATTTGATCACACTCAATGACACACACACACACACACTCGCTAGGACTCTCCCCTAGACGAGGGATCGGCCCGTTGCAGAGGCTTCTACCTGCACAACACACAACACTCACAACAGACACACATTCGTGTCCTCAGCGGGCTTCGAATCCGCAATCCCAGCAAGCGGCCGCATACCTACGCCTTAGATCGTGCGGACACCGGTTTGGCTCAAAACCAATAAGGCCTATAGAACAATAAAGAAATTTATTTTGCACGTGATACAAGACACAGCCATTTGTTACCAGTGCTGTTTACCATATTCATCGGCAATACGTCATGTGACATTTATTACTGAACATATGATAACTGGCTCGTATTGAAAAGAGGTCAAAGATCTTTACATCTTAATGAAAAAGGACTCAGAATATATGCATGGTGTCTGACAGCAACACTGACGAAAGGCGCAGACAGTCCGTTGAATTGTCGGAGCGAGTTCTGGCTACCTTGAGCGTTAATAATGATGGTTTTGGCAACATTCTCTCACTTACAAACTGCTCATTCATATGCATACACTACACAGACGGCCATTACATTTCCGGCACTACCACAAACAAGAGTCAACAGAAAGTGGTTACCCAACTGGACAAGAGAAAGAATTTATTTCAAACCAAAGTGGCACAAATAGCGGGCCTTCTTCAGACATGGCGCCAGTACACCAAGAGTCGCCACACAGGCGATCTCTTCTGCTCTTCACCTTCAGGAATGACTCGTTAAATCAGTTAGTATTAACTAAACTTTTCTCTTGTATTGCGAAAATGCTTCGTAACAAATTCACTTGTGAACAGTTCTGCGGATGGCAGGCGATACTACACTTCGCACTACTTGTCCACCATCTCGTATTCAAAACCGAACACGCTTCAGGAAGTTGGGCCGGGATAGGGTAGTCCGTATAGCGATTCGTTACGGGCTGGACAGTCCGGGGATCGAATCCCGGTGGGGACGAGATATTTCGCACCAGTCCAAAACGTCCCTGTCGCCCAATCAGCCTCCTGTAAAATGGTTACCAGGCCTTTCTTGCAGGTAAAACGGCCGGGGCGTGGCTTTGACCGCTCACCCCCTAGAGCCATACCTCTACGCCCCCCTCCATGCCTTCAGGGTATGTTATGGGGTGACCTTTTACCCTTTTTTATTTTATTTACCTTCACACATTTCAAAAAGTAATCTGGTCCCGTCCTCATGCGAAAGGCTGGAGAGGCCCTAATCTGAGGTAGGCCTGACACAGGCACTAACTGAATTGTGTCTGGCAGAGGCACAGACTCAGTTGGGTCTGGCAGAGGCACTAATCTGAGGTAGGCGTGACACAGGCACTAACTGAATTGTGTCTGGCAGAGGCACAGACTCAGTTGGGTCTGGCAGAGGCACTAATCTGAGGTAGGCCTGACACAGGCACTAACTGAATTGTGTCTGGCAGAGGCACAGACTGAGTTGGGTCTGGCAGAGGCACTGACTGAGTTGGGTCTGACAGGCACTTACGGATTTGGGTCCGACACAGGCACGAACTGAGCTGCGTCTGACAGAACTACTGATTTGGGTCCTACAAAGGCATTTATGTGGGTCCAAACGTGCAGAGACGGCACCGCTCATTCTCTCGGAAGCAGCTGACACGAGTAGGTGCCTTCCCCAGAAGGCCGCGTTCTTTTTTTGAACACGGTCAAAAGTTCAGAAACCGAATAATGTTTGATAAACCCAGTTTGGGAGTTCAGGCTAATCAAAAAGGCAGGGTGTCGAAACAAAGGGCAGAAGGTGACATTCTGGGTTAAATTAACCGAAGCAACGGAAGGATGGACTACATAATGTCATAAGCTTCACAATGTGTACTCTGCGCATACTGCATTGTTGCCATCACAGCTGCAGCAGGTACGACATGCAGCAGCTATGTGCAGATGAGAAGAAACGAGGCAAGCAAAATTCTGACCTGTAACCCACAAGGAATAGAGCACCTTCAAAACCTCGGTTAACGAGAAAGATAATAACAACAGCATGCAAACTGGACTTAGGGAATAGCGTTTGAGGGATGGGTAAAAGGTAGAAGGTGAAGTTGTCCCTGTGTACATCATGAAGATGTACAAAAGGCGCCGAGGTACAGCTCCACTCATTCTTAGCCTCGACACTAGATGGAGGCAGGTGGTCAGCTTCACCCCTCGGCTTCCCGCACCCATTACACAAGATGTTGGGTGGGCCCCAGGGCCGGTCTGGATGCTGTGTGTAAGGGAAAAAGCTATTGGCCCTGCCGGCTACCGAACACCGGACCATCCAACCCACAGAGTTGTCACTACACCGCGGCTCCTCTGAGGGGGTCCAATTTACTCAGAATAGCGTGGTCCAAACTACCAAGCTTGTCTTTTGTGATCACAAACATGAACCTTTGGGTTCCTTTCTTGACGAGTAAATACGAAAGCTGTTGCGGAGGCAAACAGTTTCAGCATCCAGTGGGACAGGAAGAGTATCGTGGATGGCGAGTGGGTTAAGGTTTAGGACTTTGGTCGTGGCCTATTTCAAAGTATTACAACTGCATCTGCCTGAGGTCCATCAATACTGGGGATTCGAAGATTAAATTCGAATTGCATCTCTTCCTTTTACAAATACGACGCGTGGTCGACGGATTTTTAGATAGGCTACTTTGAACCTCCGGGTTTTAATGCCAATGAATCTGTCACGAATAATATCGCATATTATAACAAGGCGTGTGTACTTTAAACGGACTTATCAGCTGCAGCTTGTATCACAACAAAACTGTTCAATACCCCCTCCCAAACCAAGATCCACTGGGTCAACAGATAAAAGATATCGCACGTTCTGGAAGAATGGAAAACATACGTAGATCACTGTTGCGCTGAGTAGAGTAACATCGCTATACAGCGCTGGGCGTCAGCAGACAGCCTCGGTTTTGGTGTCACGGTCTGGAGACAGGAGTCTATTTCTGAACATATCTGGCCAAACCAGCTTACCAGTACCAATAGGACATTTCTCTCTCTCTCTCTCTCTCTCATTTTCAGTTCTTTAATCCAAGACACGTGTGCTGCTATGACCCGTGGGAGTGTCACTGACGACTATTACGAAAATTTTTTTTTATTTTTTTGATTATTGGTTTATTTAACGACGCTTTCAATAGCTCAGATCACATCGCATCTTATGACTGCATGATTAGTGAAAAATTATTTTACAAAACGCCGAAGAATGTGGTCTGGGCCTAATCTGAGATAAAATACAAGCCATTTTATTGGAGCGACTTGGTAAAATCACAACGAATCTAAGTCAAGACGACCCTTCTCTGGATACAGGTTTGTCTCAGAGACCTTTATATCACGAAGTGCCATCCAGTGGACAACGACTGAATTTGTTTGTTTCAAAAGTTCGCATCCTTCTTTCCAGCTGTACGCAACACGTTGCGAGGGTCACAAAAAAAGAAAATTCCCTATTTCACTTTAAAAACGATACTAGTAAACGTGCCAGGCTTACATTACGCCCTGTGCATTTCGCTCTCCCCTCCCCGGTCGTATTTGTGTGTTCCGTGCGATTCTTACCATACAGCGTCCAGCGCAGGTCCTTCTCATGTAAGTACAGTCTTCAAGTGTATAAAGGCTTAAATGTTTCATCTTTAACGAGCGGTAAGGCTTGTAACTTACATCTGGGAGTTAATGGACTCCAATCTGGGCTGGAATACCGGACGTTTCTCGTAATTTTTTACAGCCCCTCCAGATGACTGCCATAATATTTCCTTAAACTGGGCCACCGCCACTTCCTTTCACATCCACCTCCATCCACCCATTTTTCTTTTTAGTGGTGAAGGGCCCCGCAGCAGACGCTACGGACGCACTGCAGCCTTGAGGCTTCTTGTGCAACCCTGTGATGAAGATGACGATTATTATTATTATTATTTTGTCCTTTATCTACTAATGGAGCACCGACGGAATGAAATTGAGAGGGGAAAACCGAAGTACTCGGGGAAAAACCTGTCCCAGTGCCACTTTTTCCACCACAAATCCCACATGGACTGACCGGGGATCGAACCCGGACTTCAGCGGTGGGAGGCCGGTGGCTAGTCTTATACAGTTACTTTATTAAATCCACTACAAATAAGTAAATAAATAAATAAATAAATACAAGATTGAACACGGTCGCAAGTATCCACACTTTAAACGTGCAAGCACCGTAGCGAGTACAGTCAGCGTGAAGGTAACCAGTCAAGTAATTCTCACTTTCGCATTAACGGGAGTGGCCCAGCTTCACGCACGGACCGCTCACGTAACAAAACGATTGATTTATAGTTTATTTAACGACGCTCTCTGCAGGTCGAATTGTATGACATCGATCAGTAGGCTCAGCAGCGAACAATAGATCAGAAAGAATGTGAAAGGGAGCGGTGGCAGTCTAACACTACTGGATAGTGTTTTTTTTATATCGCTCATTCTGTTCGTGATTATTAATCAAATAAAACACTTATCCAACAAATGCACTATTTTTAATCTCCTTACATTATAACACTTATAAAATTGTTACAATTTCGTCCTTATAACTTTGTCGGCTGGATCCACTCACTTTTATGCATACGTAGTTAGGTGATAACTGTAACTGCTTGTACATTTTGTTAAACGAAATTGCTGCGTTCGTCTTGTGTAACTTCGTTCTGATTTTCTTACAGAGTTCTTTTACCTGTTTGGCATTCGCAAATTATATATTGTTCATTCCGTTCATGATTATTAACCTTTTAAAGCCTAGCGGTAACTTTACGTACCACCAGGTTTAACATTAAAAAATTCTACGTGGTGCCCACATTGCGTTTATGTGTTTTGTACGGATCTCAGAACAAACAGCAACTTTTGCCTTATAAAACATTAAGAGACTGGGTTTTATAACCGAAGTGGAGAGTGTTTACAGCGTGGTACGCACTGAGTCCTTATATAAAACAGGCACGTTTCGTCTTTAAAGGGTTAATCAAATACGACACTTATCCAATCAATGCACTGTTTTTAATGTCCTACAGTTGTAACAGTTTTATAAGTGTTGTAATCTAAAGACATTAAAAAGTGCATTGGTTGGATAAGTGTTGTATTTGACTACTGGAGAAGCTGAACACTACAAAGAATGGTGTACAGGACTAGCGTGGCACACTACTGGAGAGGCTGAAGAACACTACAAAGAACATCGGCTAAACAGGTTGTCGGGCTGGTATTTGAATTCGGGATCGCCCGAAAACGAAGCAGGAGAGCTAAGTACACGACCGCGATGTTCGTTCAACAGGTCAGACTGACACGGCCACTCGTAGCCGATTAGTGAATACTACTCTTCAGCAAACCTGAACACGGTAGCAGCCGATTCCTCCGAAATGTTTACACCTATGTAGCAGGCTACAGGGCGTTACATCCCACAAGTCGGTATTTCTCACAGCCATCGTGAGAACATCAAATATCACGACGTACTCGATCAGTTGTTTGTCTTTGAAGTTTCTATAGATCTAACTTATCTCACGGGGTAAGTATCCCGCCTGTCAATCAATACCGGCCTGTCAGGTCTTTATTTTAATGATGGTGTGACACATGTCATTCGTAGACTGGTGACAGACAGGTCATTAGTGACTAGGCTACGGGCAGGAAGACTGAGGAATCAGAGTTCGTTCCCCGGCTGCAGAAAAAGACGTTATCTTTTCCAAAATCTCCAGATAGGTTTTGGAGCCCACTCAGCCTCCTACTGCATGGGTACTGGGAAGGTCCTTCCCCGGGGTAAAGCGACCGGGACGTGAAGCTGATCACACCCGATCTGGTGTAGAAGTTAAGATTAAGTGGAGCTATACATCCACCCTCCATACGTCTTTATGGCGTGATGATTAAGGGCAGTAATAATTTTACCCTTTGTCTTTTACATGGCATTCTGAAGAGTGTCGTAGTAAAACAAAACATAGTTAAGTGTGTAATGGTACAGATATGGACAGTGTTACTTGATCCTTTCAAAATATTCCTTATGTCTTCCATCCTTTGTATTGCATAGGTCTGAAATTTATATTTATGTTATGCAGGATATACAATTACCCCTACTTTCTTGAATGGGGCCGCGGTGGCGCAGTTGGTTGAGGCACCGCGCTAAAAACCGGAAGGTCGCGGGTTGGAATTTTTCATTGACATAATCCTTTCGGCCGCACTATGGCCCTGGGGTCGACTCAGCCTCTAACGGAAATGAGTACCAGGAATATTTCCTGGGGGGTACACACGGCCGGTGCGTAGGGCTGACAACCTTACCACCTTCATGTGCCGACTGTCTGGAAATCTGGGAGCCTCAACCTCCTGGAACCCTAAGGGCCTGTCCAGGCCTGTAATGGGATTGCTTTTTACTTTCTTGAATACTGATACTAGTCATTTTACAATGACATCACAACACACAAACTTAAGAAAACAAGTTTAATTTATTCTTCTGCACTAGTTACCATCAATTCGCGAATGAACAGAAATTGGGGCACTAAAATATCCCATTTCACACCACTAATTCGCATTTTATCATGTTTTCTGTCATGCAGCCGTTACAATACTACTTCTAACCAACACGAAACGCACCAATTATTCAGTTCTACAATAAACCCGCTGTTGAGTATCTTACGTGCGAGTTATTGAATTAGCAAATTCAGGACACAAGCAGACCTCTTGAAACAGTATTCAGAGCCAGCTCAATTCAAATCAGTCCCGCAGCCTACATCCCAAAACACATCCTTTCAACAAAGACCTGCTTTCTCGCATGGTTTCCAGGGATTTCGCAATCAGCCGTCTGCCACTTGTAGTTACCCTCGCGTCTGACCCATCTCGATTTATTTAATCGCACAATAAGATAATAATAATAATAATAATGTTTATTAATGCGCAGGATTAACAGTGCGGGGCCAATTCAAGAACCAGCACACGTACACAGGTATAGCATAATTACACAAACAAAACAACAAGCTAATAGTGAGAAGTGACTCAGTACCCTACGAAAACATTTACAAGTTCAAATAAAATTCTAATACAAAACCAAGACTCGGCATTTTGTGAGCAATTAGTCAGTTAATACATAATTCGTTTTATAATAATAATAATAATAATAATAATAATAGTAATAATAACAATCGACGATCACTAATCATAAGACAAAATCACACGGAAAAAGTTTTAACCACATAAGCTTTCAACTGTATAATAAACTGTAAAACAATTACTCTCCTTATACAAGGAATTTCTTCCCATTAAAATTCACCGAAGTCTGTCCCATTACAAGTCCAGTACCAACAGCTACAGGTTTTTCACAAAATGCTTACTGTTACTCTTGCAAATGCCACAACCTTGAACAAGATAGTACAAAAATGACGACCATTTCCTTCCCCACTCTTCTCTAACCAGGGAAAAGTTTCCCCCATGACCAAGCACCATGCCACAAAGCTGTACAGAGGAAGCAGGGCTACAGCACCAGGATTACCCTCGGCTGTGGACAGAGAAGAATGATCACCTTCATTACGTCAGAAAAAAAGACATCCCAATAAACACTGGACAGATGACTGGGTGGTTCCAACAGCAGGTTTGGGCGACATAGTGAAAACAGAACTCCCCCATCTCTGCTGGAAATCGAAGCCTCGACGTCCACATGACAATCGATGGCGTTTTACGTTACCCTGGGTCTTCTGAAAGTCCTTTATAAAGCATACAAGATCACATGGCGCCGACGTGACGAATTCTGAGGATAATGGCCCTCGCTCGTTTCACCTCCCAGCTTAAGAGTCATTAGCAATTGAGTATAAGTCGTCTGCTACACCTAGACCTTTAATTCGGGGTCCAATGAACCTCCACTTGCAGTTTACCGTTAGAAATGGCACAAGTTCTTAATTATGTGACTTACATGGCCACTCACCGACGCTTTGAGTAACAGCGACGTTCAATAAAAGACGTCTCCCTTCTACATGCCTAGTTACTCTATCCAGTAGACATGGTAACAGGATTCCCTCCCCTGCAACCCATCCCACAGCGCTCCGCCTGAAACCGACATGCATCTAAAGGAAAACTGGTAAAGATGCCCCTGTGCTTAATCAAGTAGGTCGCCATGAAAACACATGGGCAAATGGAAGTACAGTTCCACGCATTCTTAACCTGGCATTAGACCGAGGCGAATGGTCAGCTTCACGTCCCACGACAGTGCATTCGGTGTCAAACGGAGAGACCCCACAGCCGATTTGAACGTTTTGAAAAGAAGCTTCTTGCCCACTTTTGAACAAAGATTCTTGGTTGTCCAGCCCCTAGCCTAGTCGCCACACCGGCTCAGGTATCCTGCCTCCCAATCGCAGTAAAACATCTAACTTCTTACAGTACAATAATAATGGAGACAAAAAACAGCTTCAGGGCTTCACAGCAGACCCACAGGCCCTGTGTGTCCTTGTGTTGAGGACGTTGCAGACAGCTGACTCAGCCAGGGAAGTGAACTCACTTCTGTCGTCACTTCCTGCTCTACAAACACTGTCGACTTCTGTACTGTTTTGTCAGACTTTATTGTCCGTCGCTATAGCATCCCATATATGTTATCGCTGCTACACAATTCCGTTCCTTCCTCAGCTGTGTCAAATCGGGTGATAAGCTCCAACCACATTCTTTGGAACGAACAAGAACAATACTACTGATGCAATAAACGACCGTAATTCAAACACAGTCGACACTTGCCTCTATTGGATTTATTTCCTAATACAATCACAAATCTCGCTCTGGGCACAATAACCCACCCGCCGTTAAGTCGTTAAGTTAAAACTTACCAATCTCCAAACACAATTTTTAAGCCCTCTTCTACGTTTCTTTGCCACTACTGAAACGGAATCGGACAAACATCTTCATGGGAATGTATACCCACTCCACAGGGCTAAAAAAATCTCAAATGCATGGAAGTCAGCCAGAATTTCATGAACAACAGGGGACAGAAGTATTTGGCACCATGTAAGAGACTGCTACCATGACGTCAGCTCCATAAAAATACACTAAAATTCATTTTAACTAGGCCTGAGCAGTTGGTTACTTGAACGATCAAATAAACGACTGGCCGATTACATGTTGTTTTCGAACATCAAAGCACTCCTAAAGGACAAAGAAAGTCTTTACAACAGGGTTATGTGTTCCAATTTTGGACAGCCCCAACCAATATTCGCCTTATGTACTGTAAAATTACAATAATGTGCAATTATGTGTATCTAATTTCGTTTCTTAGTATGTCAATTGTGAGTAAGAATATTTGGGAGCCCAAAAGTTAGCTGATTCCTTAGAAACAAACAGCACCCCCATCTGCTACAGAAATTACGGATGAGTGCAGCTAGACATCTACTCCCCCTATATGCCTTCATGGCGTGGACAGGGAGCTTCACATTTTTAATAATATCTGGCTTCTTCATATGGTCTTCTGAGGAACATGCCAGTTTTCTCAAGGCAGATGCATAAAACCGTAACTCACAGGTCACAAACTGATGACAGCTGATACCACTTGTCTTGCATCACAATGAAACAATTGTAAAAACACACAAAAGCAGAAACGACGAGTTCAGAAGCTGCATACATAGTGGATTCACTCCCTCCTTCGCCCTCTAAATATCCATAGCCATCCAAAACCTATTTTCTAAGAAAAAAGTTACTAGCTTCTAGTAATGAAGGTACCTAATTCACCATATCATCTAAGTTTATTTGTGAATCCACGCAACGGATATTTATGTAAGTTTCCTAAGTCCACGAAGTCATAAATATGCCACACTAATGTAGCTGTAGAAACACCCGATAACTTGGTGTAACGAACGGGAAGTGCCAAAGCTCTGTTGAACACTCAACTACTTGCTTCAACCAAATGCCAGGATCATGAAGTATTAACATTTCGCCACATTTATTTATTACGAAAATCATCAACGAAAGGACAGCTGACAGATTCTAAACGAAATTAACCCACACACAAAAACAGTCAAAAATGCTTAGCACGCGCAGCAATCACTAACAGCACGAGAATAATGTATGTGTTCTATAATCAGACTTGACCAATAAATAACAAACGTCTAAATAAAAACTGATATAGTTCCGAGGAACGTGCAAGGCGTTAGCGCAAGTGGGAACAGCTGCAGTGGATAGCGAGGCCATCTCCAGCCGTCAATACGCGCAAGCAGATGAAGGCCAACTGGATCTGCTATAAAAAGAATTTCACCCGACAGTTCTCATGAGACACAAAATATGAGGCGACTTTTGCTAGTAGGGTACCGCCAGTATACAATACTTTACATTTTATAATACGGCTTAAATTGCCTGTACTCATTATCTAGTGCTCAACTACAGCTCGTGAAAGTAAATAATGAAAGAAGAGAAAAATATAACCAATTCCGCCGGTAAGATGGCACAATGCAAAACTGTTTTATCAGACATTTAACTGACTTCCGTCTCTTAACGCATAACTTGCGAAACTTGTGTAAACTCCAGTTATTCGCGTGCCATTCTGCAACTCCTAACCCAAAATTATGTTCAAAACAAAAACGAATTTCCAGGATGCGCACAAGAACAAGAATCGTTAAAATTCGTGTCATGATAAAATATTCCCATTACACAAACATTAAAATAAATAATAAACACAAAATTTTCATTGAAAATATACCAATCGACACACACTGATGTCCCAAAAGAATGATTCTTCACCAACCCTACATCTCGCATAATCTTAATTTTTTAACAGCTGCAGGACTGGATTTATTTATTGCGTTATTCAAAAAACCCCTTCAAATACCTCTACTAGCTTCATAAAAATAATCGATAAAAGGGTAAATACAGTGCGTTTCTTCTACCGCTGTTCCGTGCACCGCAGCTATCACGGTATGTCCCGGCGGACGCCGGGTTTGTAAGCGCTGAAGCTGCTGTGCTCAGGACGGCTATAAAAGAAATAACCTATATTTAAAAAAGGTAACTTCAAAGAAAGATTTATGAACTAATGAAACAGTTGGGCTCTTGTGAAAACAGTAATTAACCTCAAAGTAGGGTTTCACAAATGCCTATAGTGGCGCCTAATATTTGTGGGTCCTCAGTGTGACCTGCTTGTCACCCTTCTGGCGCACAGAACTTTGCGCTGGCTCCTAGGTTCTTGGAAAATTTGTTTACCCATGTCTAAACGAAATGCAATAAAATTCTTGTCCTATTGAGCATTATCAGCTTCTCAAGAAACTCTTCCCTCCATATAGAATTATACATTAATCATCTTGCGAAAACTGATACTAAATGCATTATCATAAACACTGAACTTCTGCAGATTATGTAGCAGCCACACACTTCACCAAAGCTGAAAAAAAATAAAATTTATATTGCGCAGAGTAATAACACGCTGCTAGTCTATGCCCATAAAAAATGAATGTAACAACGTCCACATTAGACACGGTACGGCTAAGAGACAATGTCCTCATACTACAGCTTTCTAAAAACACAGTAAAGTGAAAATGTATTTTCACATAATGTGATCTACAAAACATAGGTATGCCCTCGTAACTGCGTATAAGTTGCTATCCCCTCGCCCGAAAAACAGGAAATTCTTTTATGTTTCCAAAACAGGCCATCTTACAAGCTACAAAATCCCCTAATTCGATTTACAACGAACAGCAGAAGTTTTATATTGACATCTCACGAATTCCGTCATAATCGTAACTCGTTTCACCGCAACTAATATCGCGCAATAGGCATACTGTCAAAGAAAACGCCGGTTAGTGTCATGGCGGAGTGAGAAAATTTTAACGATGACTTCAGGGTTCGAGTCTTTGCGAGGTCAACCTATCCAAGTCGGCAGACGTCCGGACTCGGGTGAGCTTCTCTCCGCGAGCGCGTCATACCCACGCGGCTCGAGAGCCGGCCGGCATGATACGTGTTCCAACACGTTACCTCCTGCAGCTTGCACAGGTTCTAACACGGTTACAACATCTTCGCAGTTCGAAGTAAAAAGACTTCATACGTGTACTGACCACTTTATCAACAAAAAACATGAATGTGAATTAAAATAAAGGGTTTATCTGTACTTCTGTGTCCTTTTTGTTCGTACCGATACGAAAAAAGATGGCGGCGAATGATCGATTGGGTCTACTTTTCGATACTGTGAGAGGAACTGAAACATGTTAGCAACTACTGTACTTTATTTAAGGCATTTCACTACTCGGCGTGAAAATAAGTACGAACATTAGGAACGCGGTTACAAATATGCAATATCAAACATCAGTAAAACACTGATTCAAGGGTTCGTTTACTGCTCACAAAAATTGATCAAGATGCTCCAAAGTGACAGATTTTACACACAGCAACTAGTTCATACTTGAGCAAACACAGCGTTCAGAAAACTTTACACGTGTGGTGCAAAGTAATTCACTAAAATATAGTACTTCCCTTTATCGTACCTAAAATCAACGTCACGTCCCTTGTTATCTCCTTCTTGTTACATGCAAACGCTGTCGTTTATTACACAAACTGCGACAGAAGAACAAAGACAGGAGTTACGTTTTAACAAGTTTCGACACGCACAGAGCAAAAACAAATTCCGAACATTATGTACGTACACCTCAAATTGCAATAAAACACCAGATATTGAAACTTACATCTAGGCCAATCTGCCCCATACTTTCCGGTGTAGTAGCTGCTGCGGCCGCTGTGACGGTGGCAGCAGCTCCGCCAACAGAGGGCTCTGCGACGGGAATGGTGATGTCCTAAGGAAACGTCCTCACAGCAACAATCTCACAAGTGCCGGAAGAACTGAGCGTCCGTGATACGAAAACGGCAATATTGTTACTACTATCAATTACTTTACAATAACTGTTCATCACACGTAACACACACAACACAAACTGCTCAGTTCTTTTATATGCTGTGCTTATCTACAACTCTCACTCTACAACTAGCTGCAGGGCTGGCAACGGTAACAATCACTATGACACATCGTCCCTTGCAAGTCGTTCACAGCCTTCAACACTACACCTAATCTCTACCGTTGCCTGGACCTGACTGGCAAGAGCCCCACTGAACAAAGGAAAAGAAGCAAACAGACAAAGCCGGCAATCATCTGTTTGAGGTCGAGTGTAGGGGAAATCGATAATACAGTAGCGTGGTAGGGGAGCTTGTCGGCTTCTCATTGGTTCGTGAGGCAACCATGGTGCTGGTTGCATCAGCTGATCCCAATGAAAACCGTGCGAGGGGGGGAAGGCTAGACTCTGGATAGCAACACCAACACCATAAAATTACAGCTTCGTGTTGTCGAGCGAACAGCGAACCATGGGCAGACGTCAGTAGCACGTTAAATACTGCTCTCTGGCTGACACAGACATACATTTGTCCGGAAGCTGAACTCGGAAGAAGTAATTTTCAGAACTGGCCGCAGTCCAAAGCACTTTATAATGACACGTCACACTACTTCGGTAATAAAAGCATTTATTTCAAATCATTAATCATACGTTCACTTCGAATTACAACTAAATACAGAAAGTACGTACCAGAGGTTATGTGATATCCACATGCACTTATGCCAAGTTAACACGACCTGATTTACCCTTAGCGTAGTGGCTAGCACATGTACTGGCACATTTAACACTAAAAACTCAACACTTTGTCCACATAGCCTATTTACACATAGCTGCGTCGTATCGTTGTCACAATATACTGCAATCTTTTGCCTTTACAACATCCAGTGACTGGTCTTTCTTAACCTTTTAAAGCCTAGCGGTAACTTTACATACTACCAGGTTTAACATTAAAAAATTCTACGTGGTGCCCACATTGCGTTTATGTGTTTTGTACGGATCTCAGAACAAACAGCAACTTTTGCCTTATAAAACATTAAGAGATTGGTTTTTATAACCGAAGTGGAGCGTGTTTACAGCGCGGTACGCACTGAGTCCTTATATAAAACAGATACGCTTCGTCTTTAAAGGGTTAATGACGTCATAGTCCTCTGTGCGGTATGGATTTAATCTCTGTTAATTTAGAACAATATTAGTCTTCAAACGGTACAAAGTCATTGAATTTCACTCGATTACCAAAACCTATTTATACTCTATGTCGACACCATTATAATGCGTAACAAAAATTATTCTAGAATATAAGTACGTCCCGCGGAACCAACCACAAGAGGTGCACAAATTTTAGTTGCGCCCCACGCTCTACCATTTCTCTACAGCTAATAAATTATGCCATGCGCGATATGAGGCTTCCAGAGCGGTATTGTTGAAGATTCAGATTTTCTGAGATGTGACACTGTGTCGCTAGATTAGTGGCTCCCGAAATATAGGGAAACATTAACCCTGCGACACAGTATCACACACCTGAAGACCTGAATCTTCAAATTGTGTCTATTTAAACATGTACAAAAACTAAGGTACTATTGTCCCTGTGAACGCCATGAAGGCATACCAAGTAGACTACAGCTCCACTCATTCTTAACTCCTGCGCTAGATACAGGTGGATGCATAGCTTCAAGCCCCCGCCGCTTTATCCCAGAGAAAAGGTCCCCCGGTGCCTAGTCAGTACAAGACTGGGTGAGCCTCGGAGCTGGCCCGGACATTTTGGGGAAGAAGAGGGTTTTGTACCCCCCAGCCGGGAACCGAACCACAATTCCTCGATCGTCGAGCCCGTAGCGTAGTCACTATACTGACTGAGCTATGCCGGCTCCAAACAGTGTACAACAATAATGAATACAACAATAAGCAATGTGCATTGCATATATCCCCCCCAGGGATTTGTCACTTCAACTGCCTTTCGTCTAAATACCCTCAGGCCTTCCAAATGAAAGACCACATTTCAGACGCATACAAAACAGAAGGTAAAATTACGTACCACGTTTGACATTCACTCTTTCATTCAAGCTGTTACTATATGCATTCCCTGCTTTAGCGTTAAATAATGCCACAACTTGCCCATAATTTGTATTTATGTGTTTCGTAAGGTTATCACTGTAAACAACAATCATTATCCATAATAACATTAACCACTTGGTCTTGGCAATGGCGATGTATGGCGTTTACTATGAATCTGAATCCCTATATATAATTTTCATGAAGCTGCAGCTTCCGGTCGTGCAAGAGCAGATCACCTGGAATTTGTAGTGGGCGAAGTCGCGCAGTGGAACAGGTTGTTCTCGGTGTAATTTTGTTTTGCCTTGTCAGTATCACTCCATCAAATGCTCCACAATCATCGCCGCCTTTATGCTGCTCTTATAGGAAGGACAAGCGGTACAGCGTGGGCACTTTCGAACAAAGCGATGTTCTTTCGAAAATCGGGAACACTGGGACGAAAAGTAATTTATTTTCTGGCTTCAAAGGGCTCACAGAAATATCTTGTTTAGCTGGTAACTAAAAGTACTGTTATATCCAGCTGAAGTAAAAAGTTATAAAATGACTGTCGAATGATCGCAGTGGCCGTGAGTTGTGATCCAGCAAACATAGCACTGGACCTCTCTAGCACTCACTACATAAATTGCAGGTAAAGGTAAAGCTAACCTTATACAGGCCTGGACACGCCCCCAGACTTCCAGACAATCAGCACATGAAGTTGGCAAGGTTGTCAGCCCTACGTACCGGCCAACTTTACCCGCCAGGAAATACTTCTAGTACTTATTTCTTTTAGAGGCTGAGTCGACCATAGGGCGGCCGGAAGAATAAGGTCAATGAAAAATTCCAGTGACACCACAGGGAATCGAACCCGCGACATTCTGGCTAGTAGGGCAGTTCCTGAACTAACTGCGCCACCGCGTGGCCACTTATATAAACTGTATGACTGGCTGTTAAAATTCCACTCATATTGGGACGCAAACAGCCATAATTCATTCATACATACATCCACACATACATACATCCGTACGCAGTACGTACATACATACATACATCCACACATACATACATCCGTACGTAGTACGTACATACATACATACATCCACACATACATACATCCGTACGTAGTACGTACATACATACATACATACATCCACACATACATACATACATACATACATACACATACATACATACATACGTACATACATACATTCATACATACATACGTACATACATACATACACACATACATACACACATACATACGTACGTACGTACATACATACATACATACATACATACACACATACGTACGTACATACACACATACATACACACATACATACATACATACATACATACATACATACATACATACATACATACATACATACATACATACATACACACGTACGTACGTACGTACATACGTACGTACGTACATACATACGTACGTACATACATACGTACGTACATACATACGTACGTACATACATACGTACGTACATACATACGTACGTACGTACATACGTACGTACATACATACGTACATACGTACGTACATACATACGTACGTACGTACATACGTACATACATACATACATACATACATACATACATACATACATACATACATACATACATACATACATACATACACACAGACACACACACACACACACACATACATACATACATACATACATACATACATACATACATACATACACACACACACACACACACACACACACATACATACATACATACATACATACATACATACATACATACATACATACATACATACATGCGTACGTACGTACGTACGTACATACGTACGTACGTACGTACGTACGTACATACATGTCCACGTCCTAACCTACTTTCATTCGTTCTGATGAAAACTAAGCTGATGACATCAACAGATCAACGTAGTGCCTGTCTGTATGTCATACCACTGGAGCCCCGCCTCAACGCCGTACTTTTTTATGTCCTACAGACAGCAATAACAAAATGGAGACCCTAAAGGTTATGGGGCAACCCGTTTCAAGAAAGTCTTAAATGACACAAAAACCCAGTGACGCGACGTTGTGGTTACAACTCGTAATCTGTCCGGAGACCGGCTGTGCTAAGACTGTGCGGGGTGTGCTGCAATACCGCCACGAAAATCCTTTAAATAAGATTCTTCTACCACAAACGTCGTAACAGTCGACGCTGCATAACACGCAGTTGATCGAGCATTTTTATTTACAGCAAGAAACAAACAGAATGATACAGGACAAAATTGGTTTCCTTATTGAAGAAATTGGTTATGCAATCAAATCGAGGAGAATGAGATGGGCGGGGCATCTAGCACGTATGGGGGGAAAAAAGAGGTGCATACAGGATTTTAGTGGGGAGACCTGAGGGAAGGCAACCACTTGGGAGACCCAGGCGTAGATGGGAGGATAATATTAAAATGTATCATCAAGAAGTGGGATGGGAGGCATGGCCTGGATTGAGCTGGCTCAGGATAGGGACAGGTGGCGGGCTATTGTGAATGCGGTAATGAACCTCCGGGTTCCATAAAATGAGGGGAATTTCTTGACTAGCTGAGAAACTGTTAGCTTCTCAAGAAGGCTTCTGCTCCATTGAGTGAGTTGGTTAGTTAGTTAGTCAGTCAGTCAGTTGGCTAGTTAGTTAGTCAGTCAGTTAGTTAGTCAGTTAGTTAGTCAGTCAGTCAGTCAGCCAGTCAGTCAGTCAGTTAGTTAGTTAGTTAGTTAGTTAGTTAGTTAGTTAGTTAGTTAGTTAGTTAGGTAGTTAGTAAGGCATAAAAATGTATGCTAAGAGCTTATGTAAAAGTAAAATTGTCCCTGTGCATGCCATTAATGCATATGACGGGGGTGATATGACAGCACTGCAGTCTTAACCTCGACACTAGATGGGGGACAGTAAGAGCTTCATGCTCCAGCCGTTACACCACTGGGGAAAGAAGACCGCAGTAGCCACCGAAAAGAAGGCTGGGTGGGCCCCACAGCCGATCGGAACGCTTCGGAGAAAAAAAGCTTATATTGGTACTCCACTCTTTAACTACAAAATTTTATGTTTTCCCCACTTGTCTGTCAGTTCACGGCAGTATCATTTCATAACATTGCAGAACCAGCCCCCTCTCTCGACAAAAATCCAAAACTATAAAGCTTACTGCGCAGCAGGAGTGAAAACATCGCTACTTGCAATACGAACAAGAAAAATATCATAATATTTTTACCCGGGCTAGTGTCAGCGAAAACGACAAATGGTTGGGCGTGGGAAGCTGTCTTGATTGTGCATTCATGAGCATGCAGACGGCAAATAATGAAACTCAGTGTCATATCGTAATGTATCAAGTCTATAAAACCAGCATCACTTCACACTTCGCATTTAGTAAGGCGAACAGAAGTTATTTCAGTCTTATTACCTGAAAGTGTGACTTATCAACATTTCATTAACTTCCCAAAAAAATTTGATTATAAACGAGATAAATTACGGAATTTAATTTCATATTCTACGTTTTTACATTTCTAGAATTAATTCTAAACTGTAAGATTAAACTGTCTACGTATATCAATCGATATGAAATTACTTATCGATATCATACAAAGGCAGGAGTTGTGATACAGCAGTCGGCACAGTGACCGGCTATGGGCCGGGCGGTCCGGGGTTCAGGTTCCAAAAGGGACAATAAACTATTCTCCAGAATATCCAAACCGACTCTGTGGCCCACCCAGCGTCCTGGGTAAGGGGGTTCATCCTCAGGAGTAAAGCGGCCGAGGCGTAAAGTTGACCCGTTATCTCCATCCAACGCCCAGATGAAGCTATAACCCAACTTCCGCTGTATATCTTCCCGGTGCGGGGAGCGAAAAGTTTTATCACATATAGGTTACTGGGGGTGGAGCCAGGGCCGATTGGACGTTTCAAAAGAGCGAACCTCCACTCCCCCACTGAGAACGTAATATTAACTACCCTGTCTTACAACTCGTAGTGTAGTCACTATACTGACTGAGCTGTATCTTTATTTTGCATAGCAATAAAACCCAAGGCAGTCATGATTTAATTTAATTTTATTAGGAAAAATATTTTTGACGTCGACAAATGCTTTCGTAACAGGAAGTGGCTGACAAAGTCTCCAGTAAATTCTTAACTTAACACAGAGATCCGTTCACACTTCTCGAATTAAACCATTCACTTCATATTTCAGTATCTCAATCCACAATATATTACCTTCGCAGTGGATAATGGGTTCAAAGAACAATATTACTGTCAATGATAAGGTTCAGTTATTAAAGTCATTCAATAACTATGGACAAGAAATATGCCAATTCATTGTGATAGATAATATCTGTGCATAATGAACTCAGGATCAGTGATACCGCAGAAAACGCGTTGATATGCTCTTAACTACTGGCATGGGTAACGAGAGAAAAGCTGATATCTAGTGACCGTAGCCTGCATGGAGGCACTGTTCTGTATTCACCTCAGTAACGGTGAAAAGCTTTTCTGTACGATGAATGTAGTGGCTAGAATTATTTAATTATACGCTTTATTGGATTAACTTTAAATCCACAATGAAGTTTAAATAAAATTAAAAAAGAGGAAGAGTCCAACGCGGATTATCGACTTTGACGAAAACGCGGGGTAAGGCTGTCGCGGGCCGTTGATAGGAATCCAACTGTTCTCATTTCAACAAACCTGGAGAAACCACGAAGGAGTTTGGAACTCGATCCGAGGTCTTCAGAAAGAGAAACCGGTATGAGTCACTACGTGCGAAAAAAAACGAAAACTTATAAAAAGGTTTCCAAGTAATGTCTTGGCCTCGACCAGGCCTCGACAACTTGGTAAGAAATTCGACTTTCATAAAGTGCAGTCTGGTTGATTGACAGACATGCTGAGTGTTACTCAGCTGTGCAGCAACTGCAGAAGCGAGGTGACGCAAAACGGAGACAGTGAGGTCAAGGGACTTTCATTGCCACACGACCTTAACAAAAACATGCTTATTGATACAGAAACAGACATAGATGAGAAAAGGAAAATAACAAGTGTTTCCACTGTGCACGTCATAAAGGCGTACGCGGGAGTGGCGGCAGAGCTCCAGGTATTCTTTTTTCTTGTGGCAAAACAGCCCAACTCGGGCCTAGGCAGCCTCATTTTTCAGGTTTCTAGATCACACACACACACACACACACACACCCGTACGAGTGATCAGCCCGTCGCAGAGGCCGCTACGTACACAGCACACAACAAATACAAGAGAACATCCATGCATTAAGTGGGATTCGAACCCGCAATCCCAGCAACCGAGCCGCCGCAGACCTGCGCCCGAGATTCACGCATTAACCTCAACAATATAAGGTAGTGAATGGTTGCTTCAGGCCCCGGTCGCCTTACACTTAGAGTATGACTCCCTGGTACCCACTAAAATAGGAATCTGGGTAGGCCCTAAAGCCGGTCTGCACGTTTCGAAAAAAGCAAAAAGGAATATATCTTGTCCCTGCCGCGAATCGAACCACGATTCCTCGGTCAGTCCAGCGCGTAACCTGCTTACTGCACCGACTCCGAAACGGATAAGCTTAAACAAAAAATACGAGTATAAAGCGAGAGAAATGAACTAGACAAAGAAGGAAAAGAATGTTTTGTCACCATATAATAATTCGGCCAACGTAATCTCCGGGTAACAATAATCATCTCTAATCTTAATTCGAGATGTACTGGGTTCGAACCCCCAAAGTCAAGTTACTATGAGGTTTTGTGTTTTCAATTAAATTACTGTGCCAGTTCCAGTGCCCTATAATGCAACATCCACCACGACACAGTGGATGGGAACAACGGTCTTCGATCTCCTGGGACGCTGCGCCGCGTAGGTTGGTAGTTGGTTACAGTCCCTTCGGGACAACACATCGCTCCATTGTCTCTTCAAGATGGCGATGATATATTCTCCCGATACTTCAGTAACCAACTACCAACTTACGCCGCGGAACATCCCAGAACAGTCAAGACCTCAAAAACACTACGGGAAAAGCCAGAAATACGACTGGAATAGATTCAGATAGCATTGATGAAATATCTACCGTAAGAAGGATGAATGGGTGAAACATAGTTGTATTGACTGAAGCGTCTTTAACCTTTTAAAGCCTAGCGGTAACTTTACGTACAACCAGGTTTAACATTAAAAAATTCTACGTGATGCCCACATTGCGTTTATGTGTTTTGTACGGATCTCAGAACAAACAGCAACTTTTGCCTTATAAAACATTAAGAGACTGGTTTTTATAACCGAAGTGGAGAGTGTTTACAGCGCGGTACGCGCTGAGTCCTTATATAAAACAGACACGCTTCCTCTTTAACATTTTAAAACCTAGCGGTAACTTTACATACCACCAGGTTTAACATTAAAAAATTCTACGTGGTGCCCACATTGCATTTATGTGTTTTGTACGGATCTCAGAACAAACAGCAACTTTTGCCTTATAAAACATTAAGAGACTGGTTTTTATAACCGAAGTGGAGAGTGTTTACAGCGCGGTACGCGCTGAGTCCTTATATAAAACAGACACGCTTCCTCTTTAACATTTTAAAACCTAGCGGTAATTTTACATACCACAAGGTTTAACATCAAAAAATTCTACGTGGTGCCCACATTGCGTTTATGTGTTTTGTACGGCTCTCAGAACAAACAGCAACTTTTGCCTTATAAAACATTAAGAGATTGGTTTTTATAACCGAAGTGGAGAGTGTTTACAGCGCGGTACGCGCTGAGTCCTTATATAAAACAGACACGCTTCGTCTTTAAAGGGTTAAGATACTGACTATGAAGGGCTGTACTAGACTGGGTAAGTTAAAGGCGGTGCGAGAACAAAATTGGTTAATTTTCCTCTTCAGAAAAAATAAAGTTGCGGAATACAAAACAATATGGAAGAAACATTCAGGAAAAATGTATATTACCGCATACCACCCCAGCCTATTAAAATGAGTCTGGTGGAACAATAAGTACATATACAGGACGACACAGAAAAACATACAGGCCATCAGAGAACATAGGAGGCCGCCAGAACAGCCTAAACCAGGTAAACAGCGACGAAGACGACGAAGAATGGGTTAAAACGACAGTCCTACTGGGTAGTGTTAACCAGCAGGCAATGTTCCCTCTAAGCTGCGCGGGTGCGCAGCCGCGCAGCAACTGAAATGCTCCCGCGCATACTGAATTGTTGCCGCGTAGGTGGAATTTTTCATCTTTTATTTAAATATCCTTATTATGCATATTACAAAGAATGTTTAAAGTGCCGTGCAGTCGTCAGGTCGTGTAAAATTTTTCTGCTCAGAGCAGTAGCAGGTCCACGCAGCTGAAAAAAAAATTAGAGCGGACTTTGCCAGCAGGCCACTGTTGGCGTCCATGATAAAGGGACGATCTCCCGAAACGTCACGTAGGCCTGTATCAAATATACAATAAACAGTATCAAATCCAATATATGTAAGGCCTTTATTGAATCGACCATAATTACAAACCAGTCAGATAAAGAGGGGTGTACGCTTACAGCCAATTCCTGAAACAGCTGGGAAACCGTGCAGTCTGCTACCTACATTATGAAGAAACTACTGAAGATGGAACAATCAGGACCCTCTGAAACGTCGGTAAACTTCTACCACATCAAATGATGTTACAGACCTGAAGACAGCACTTTTCATTGCGGCCGCTGTGAGAATACGAAATTCCCCTAAGCTTCGTGTATATCCCATTGGCCTTAGCTCAGACAACGGACAGTGTCCAGCGCCGTGCTGGCACATGCCTGACGAACCAGCCTTTAGGCAACAAACTTTACACCGTGTTGTACCCTGACACATTTTCCTGCACTCCGGAAAATAAAAGCACAAAAGAATCCATTATATTTAATTCCGTTTTATCGTCCCGTTTGTACAGCATCATGCCCGCGTGTCTCTCTTTGCTTTCCGGCAGTCTGCATTCAAAATGGGAACAGAAAACTCAAGTTGACTGTCGCAAACCACTTCTTAATATTCATGAGTATGTTCAACTTAAACTGTTGTATACCGTAAGACACAATCTCGAAGGCCCTCGAGAGTCCACATAAAGGTTCAACATTCTGTTGGTGACCTTACTTAACAGAAACGTTGCAGTATGCATACTCGCAGTACGAGGCCATGTTCTGAAGATTTTCTCAGACTGAATAACCACCTTATTAGAACATCACACACACACACACACACACACACACACACACACACACACACACACACACACACACACACACACACACACACACACACAGAGTACCCTGAGGTTAGAGAACCAGAGAAATTTCCTTGCCCCTAATAACTATACACAGCGAATGTTAAAACACCGTAACTACCGCTTATGTTTCGTTCTAAGGGAAAAGAAGACGGAATAACTGCTTGGCTTGGCATTATCTTGCAAGCATCTTGATTGTAGAGTAGTACCTTTGTTCCGCACCGTAGATTAGCCATAAGAACTCTTCGTTTTTTCTACTCCGGGCCCCCCCCCCCCTAAATTTGAACCAAATATGACCTTATAAAGGGGAGGAGAGGCAGGTTACCCGAACGATCTGTAAGGCCACAAAACAGACGATAAGTATTATTAATTCATGCTGCTACTGACAGAGATCCGTAACTCTCACAATCAATTTAACCCAAGCAGGTAAACTGCTGTAGGTAAAGCACAGTGGTGTCAACGGTTTGCTTCACAGTGAATAGAGAACTATGCGGTTTGCAGAGCGGAGTACTTTCTGAGAAACTAACAGTTGCCCATATATTTAAATTTTGCTACATTCTCGAAGAATTTATTAGCTATCTTCACACGATGCTTTCGGTCTGTATTCTACCGACGTGAAATAAACACGCTCTTCACTCCACTTTACCGAGACAGTGAAGCACTTACATGTGATTATTTTCACTTGGCTTCAGTTTTATTTACAACATCTAGCAACAGCGTGGTTACACTAGCGTTTCTTTCTGCCAGCTGTTGTGTCACAGGCAGGGCTGTGGAGTCGGTACACAAGAGCTCCGACTCCGACTCCGATTCCGACTCCTCGATTTTTAAAACTTCCGACTCCCACTCCTCGATTTTTAAAAGTCCGACTCCGCCTCCTCGATTTTTAAAACTTCCGACTCCTCGATTTTTAAAAGTCCGACTCCGACGCCGACTCCTTCATAAAAGCTCAATATATATTAATAACAGTAAACCTATAAGACATTTCATCGCCACCACGTGAATCATCAGGCTACTTTTTAGACTTACAACCTATATTTAAGTATAAGTCTACTGGTTACTGTAGCTATCAGGGCTCTGGAGTTGGAGTATCTAGTTAAGATTTTAGGCTGAAGTCGGGGTCGCAGTCGGTACATTTTTTCCCGACTCCGACTCCACCTAAAAATTTTTTCCGACTCCAACTCCACCTAAAATTCCTTTCGATTCCGACTCCGACTCCACAGTCCTGGTCACGGCCATGTGGTTGGTTGTAAATAGAGTAAAGTTTCAATGGAACGTGAGTATATCTACGTAAAGCGCTTTTAGAACACTCGGTGTACTTGTTTTCCCCTAAATTTAACTTCTAGACCAACATCTCTAGCAGCGTCCGCCTTAAAACACGGACAGCTCTTCACAATATGTTCTATTTCGACAATTAACGTAAGCGTCATGGCTAATATCAGGTCTCAGGCCAGGGGGAAGGGGTGTCCTCGACAAGCAGCTACAGTGGTAGCCACTTGATGTTCAGAAGAGGCTGTAGGCTGTTATTTCAGAAAAGAATAATAATTCTTGCCGGTCCCAGTGGCCGCGCGGTCTAAGGCGAAGGTCTGCGGCCGAGGGCTTGCTGGGATCGTGGGGTCGAATCCCACCGGGGGCATGGATGTTTGTCGCGTACAGTGTTTGTGTTGTCAGGTAGAGGTCTCTGCGACGGGCCGATCCCTCGTCCAAAGGAGTCCTACCGACTGTGGTGTGTGTCTGAGTGTGGTCAAATGAAATCACAAAAACCCTCGACACCTGCTGTGAACAAGTAGATAGAAGAGGGAAGGACTACGAAAGACGAATAATAAATCTTCATTAGCTTATCTTTAAAAACACATTGTCAACATCGTAGCTTATACAACGTAGAATGGGAAGATAATTATGCCTGTATGTACTGAGAAAGTAAAGTCTTTTGTTTGATTGTACTTTCTCACATTTCCTTGAGATGAATGAGGGAAACGGCGAAAGACACTAAAAAGCTGTCCCTTAAACAAGATTAGAAACAGGTTAGGAAGATGATAACCATTACACCATAACGCTTCTTGAATCCGAAGTAAAAAATAACGAAAGCGACAAAACAAGGGGAGCCCTACGACAGAACTCTTCAACACTAAGCCTTTAAGCTTAAAGAAACATTACCAGACACGAATCACAGAATGCGCAAGGGCAACAAGTATTACTGGTAGTCACAAAATATTAATCATCATTACATAGAGACTGTCACGCGAGAAAACATGCTTTTTATGCCAAAGGACTACGGGTCGATACGAAAGCCGTATCTTTATACAGGCACCAAAACGGGGGGGGGGGGGGAAACGAGTTGTATAGAGCGAATGTTAGTAAAGTTTTAGTACACTGGACTACTTTAATTAAATTCATCAAGATCATGCCACTATAGGTTAGCACGGAGCCATATTTATAAACCAGAACTTCATGTGGTTAATGGCGGTCACACGGAAGTTCCGAGTTAGACCTACACGGCGGTCATTACAGTGCTTATACCTAAGAAATATACACCTTCTGACAATGCTATTCACTTCTAGAATTAACCTTTTAAAGTCTAGCGGTAACTTTACGTACTGTCAGGCATAATTTTAATCAATTCTCCACGGTGTCCACATTGCGTTTATGTGTTTTGTACTTATCTGAGAACAATCTGCAACCTTTACCTTACACGTCATCAAATGATTGGTTTTTTAAACTGATGGGGACAGTGTTTACTTCGCGGTACGCCCTGAGTCTTTATATTAGACAGAATGCGTTTCGTCTTTAAAAGGTTAAATTACGGCCACACCAATGATTTAATGAACCTTAACGTACGAACACGAAAATTTTATTCTGTGGGAGGTCAAACTCCGACACATACACTTTACATGAAACATTTTCATGAAAACTATCAGCAGACTTGCAATTTTCTTATGTTAAGTTTCCAAATAGATGTTTTTATTCACATACAGGTTTACTGCATGGTGCTATGTCAACTGCTAACGTTACACCGCATAACGCAGAGGTGCACAAACCCCTTGAGCCATGTTGCCAGGGTTACTACATTTTGTACGGTGGCACCTAATATTTGTGGGCCCTCAGTATGGAACTTGCTTCGTGTCATCCTTCTGGAGATAGAAGTTACAGACGACTCCCAGATTTTTGGAAAATCTGGGCAAACATAGTATAAGATACATAAGATTTATTGTAATAAACAGCACGCAGGTTTCCTATTCTGTATTTTTCGCAGGAATTTCAAACGGTGAACGTATAATAGAGATCATGTTGATTCACCCCCTAAACCTCTGAACACATTTCATTGTCGCGTGTGTTCTGTGGCGACACTAAATGTTGCTGCGGACATCTCAGTTTGGCTCGTGTCGACTTTCTTATAAAAAATAAAGCACTTAGTGTAGTAGAAATACAGAATACTTGACAATCCTTACACGCTGCTACTATTAACTTATTTTGTGTTTTAAATTATATGTATAATATAACAATAAGAAGTTTTATTAATAACAGTACTTTATGTCACTATTACTGCGAATAGAACTTCTTTTAGGGCGCTTTCGTACTGCGGGTCGCTATTTGTAAATCCAAACAAATCACATTTAAATGACTGTAAATTACCATTATAATTTTTCCGCTCCTCTTTCAAAACTAGGCATCACGCTATACCCAGATACCAAAAAAGACCAATGTTATTAGTTAAGAGTATAATATTCTGTACTTGTTAGGCCTGAGGATTACAGAGTGCAGTACAGTATAAGTTATATTAATAGGACATGCAGCATGGCACTTCATACTGTTATGTAGGAGACAGCATCTGTGATGTTAGATAAGATATTAGAGCCGGAGAAGGGGGGGGGGAGACAGATAATGCTGCTACTATAACACATATGAAAAACATTCGTGATGGGAAAAGCGGAATATTTTTCTTAGGTTATTTAATGACACCTCCTCAATTGCATATATTTATGCCGTCTAATAGAAGTATGACTACGAATAATTAATTCCGAAACATGTGTAATCAGGCGGTCGTGGCCTACTTTAAGGATGGTAAACCACCTAACAGCGATACTAAACACCAGACCTTAAAAAGAAAGTCTATTATTGTTGAGAGCAAAACTTAATGTGTATTTCACAATTAAGAAAATGAGTATTTTACTTAAAAGCGTGGGTAAACACAAAGTGCCATTTGGAAAGAATAAGGAAATAACGTGTTCTACACGAAATATTACCAGCATATCACACAATGTATGCAGTTAATTACAATAATAATAATAATAATAATAATAATAATAACAACAACAATGACACAAGGAAAGCCAGGACCAAAAAGCGTTAAAATTAATTTACTTAAGAGTCAGAGTCAAGTCGAAAGAAATAAAACAGGATATACTGTACACGATTATTTTGAGCGCAAAGTAACGCATGATAAACACGTTTAGTTGAAAATACTTCCCCACGGCAACATGAAATGCGATAAGGAAACAAATTCTTCCGTACATATATCGATGATGATGATGATGATAATGAGCAACACAATTATACCAGGGGGCATGGACTTTATACCCTGATTTGGAATGAATGAATAAACCAATGTGATTACGATGATGATGATGATGATGATGATGATGATACGAAAAAGAATAAGAAGAAACGAACTATTTAATTTTTACATAAAAAATCAGTCAACAGCCAATTGTTTTTTCTCTCCTTTCTTCATTAGGAGGTGTGCGACCATTTCAGCCTACACTAGGCTAACCTCAGGCTCGTTATTACAAAAACATGATTATAAAACTCTACGTGCAACAAAGGAGGGAAGGCCTTCTCTTCACAGCATGTTTAAAATACACAGATTTGTATATGTATTGCACAGAATAGATAAAAGAGGCGAAGCTAATAAAATATGAAATATATGTGTAAAGAGTCTGCAGGCATGTAAGATAAAGGATAGAATCGTCATCGACCATAAGACGAGGGTTTAATAGTTGCCTTTCTCACTCACTGTTCCCATCAGTGTTGTACGTGGGATTTCCGTCTGCAGATGTATTGTATGTGCAGAGCCTGGGACGCTTATCTAGTCCCGTGGGCTTTTTTGAACTTCCAATATCTTTTAGTTTGTCAACCTTTTGATGGAGGCTGTACGTGTTCCGTACAGCATTGGCGTTGTCTCTTGTTCGTCTGTGTAGCAGATATGCGTCCGTGTTTTGTGTACGGTTCTCCTGGTGAACCCTGTGCTATGGTCAGACCACAAACCACGAGAGCTAGCCTCCATGCATCCAGGGATGGATGGAGGCTAGCTCTGTTTAACCTTTTAAAGCCTAGCGGTAACTTTACATACCACCAGGTGTAACATTAAAAAATTCTACGTGGTGCCCACATTGCGTTTATGTGTTTTGTACGGATCTCAGAACAAACAGCAACTTTTGCCTTATAAAACATTAAGAGACTGGTTTTTATAACCGAAGTGGAGAGTGTTTACAGCGCGGTACGCACTGAGTCCTTATATAAAACAGACAAGCTTCGTCTTTAAAGGGTTAAGGGGCCCGACAGAGTATGCTTTCTTCTCTTCTCCCCCCTCATTCACTTGAAGACGGAAGCAGAGCCAGCTTCCGAAACGTTGTGATTTTAATATTTTAATTGTTTGGACGATGGATAAAGTCCAGAAACCTATCATCACAAGAAAAAGTTCGTCTCGGTGGCGCCTTCCGACACATAAGGTATGAATTTCAAGTGACCTGAAGCATCTGCATACTTATGTTACAGACGATTTAAAAGGCGGTGATGTAAGAGGACTACACTCTCTCGTGAAGCGTCAAAGCTTACTGGCTTCAGGAGAATTAACTGAACACTACACAACAGAGACTTACGTATACTGACCTAAAGCTATGGTAAAGTGCGGCATCAGGAGGCTGTACGGTGAATAAATGGATAATAATAAAGCTGTGTTCAGTCCTTGACCGCTTGAAGACGTGAATAACGGTTTCAGTCACTACCACCTCAGAAGTCTGCACGGCGGACGTGCTGTTAGATCTATTACGCATCGTATTTGATTACAAAGTACACGGGTGTGACGGCCTTCAATGTTATAACACCCGTACCAAATTTCATAAGGAAACGTGTGTTGGTTCAAAGTTACTACGGGGACACATACGGAATGTCTGCGGACACGGTAATAACTTTAAACTTAAGTAAAATAAGCTAAGCATACGCGCGATTTCGGGCTTCCGCCGCGATGTAGATGAGACCCGCGCTCTTCTGGGGTATTACGCAGCGTCGAGTGGTAGTTATGTACCGACGTTTCGGGACAACCTATCGGTCCCATCTGAAAGGGTCAAGAGTCAAATCTTCTTGGACTTCTTGAGCCTTTCAGATGGGACCGATAGGTTGTCCCGAAACGTCGGTACAGATCTACCACCCAGCGCTGCGTAATATCCCAGAAGAGCGCGGGTCTCAAGGTAAAACGCGTTTAACTTTTAAAGCCTAGCGGTAACTTTACGTACCACCAGGTTTAACATTAAAAAGTTCTACGTGGTGCCCACATTGCGTTTATGTGTTTTGTACGGATCTCAGAACAAACAGGAACTTTTGCCTTATAAAACATTAAGAGACTGGCTTTTATAACCGAAGTGGAGAGTGTTTACAGCGCGGTACGCACTGAGTCCTTATATAAAACAGACACGCTTCGTCTTTAAAGGGTTAATTTAGTCACATAATGCCTGTATACGACATTGAAGGTGCTGGAAATTTGGGCCGTGCAGATTTCATGAGATGGTGTAAATCGAGTACAGCCCTAGTGCGGTATCGCGTGCAGTTTAGACACACAGTATTCAATTTTTTCATGTGTATTTCTGCTTCACGTACGCTTAAAACAGGTCACAACATTTGGCATTATGCTGGCCCTCTCACCAAACGGATCCGAGTTCAAGAGACGCCGAATCGTTGGAGGACAAGCCTAGTAGTATTACGTGTTAACGACGCTGTCAGTTGCTAATATTACACATCGTCGGAGACAGACGAAGGAAAGAGTGTGAAGCATCAGTGGAATAACACTGAGAGTGTTAAACCGAAATATTATGAAAAAAGAAACCCCTCTCCTAATGTCACTTTGACTGCCATAGAGACTACACGGACTGGCCTTGTGCTGAACTAGGACCTCGGCGGTGAGAAACCGGCAACTAGCCGCCTGAGCCACGACACTGCCGGCCTAGTAGAAACACTGCAATAAAAGGGGTTACACTCGTGCTCTGCCCTTTACCAGCCGTTCCATACATTTATTCGAATCGTTTATTCATCACCGTCGTCGTCAACTACGGCATTTGGTTCCAATGCTACTTGAGAAGTGGGTCAGCCCACCGCAACGAACAGCCAACTGAACACAGCAAAAGGAAAAGGGGGTTAACGGCTAAGCTAAAGGTGCAGGTTTAAAAATACAGGATATGACACCGTGCGATTTGGTAAATAGGCATTAAAGTTTCGGCAGAACTGCTGCCTCCATCTTCACTCAGTGTCATAACCTGAAACGGTGGCGGTCAGACAAGATATTATTTTTTTTTCGGAATCTCAAAATGCACCACGCAAGCCAAAATTGTTCATAACACTCAAATTTCTTGCAATCTTTACAACAGTTTGTGGAGTTAATGTTATTAGCAGAGCCAGTACATACAGCAAATGTTATCATCCTGTATAGTACAACATAACAAGAGGCATACGCATCTCTGCAGGAATCAGGAACAAAGAAACGCACTCTCTCACGCATGTTGGCCTCAAGACGGGGATAGGGGAAGCCTTGACATGAGTGATGTTAGTGTTCTCCACCCTTCCCCTCTCATTATATCAACCTTCCTAACGTTCCAGCACAGCTATTTCATTTTATTTATGCCCTCCGTGGTTGGACCACGAATCCTATACGCAGCTAAATGCAGTTTCACCAACACAAAACACAATTCCGTACGGACACTCACCTTATTTATGTGTGTCCATTATTTCAGTTCCTGAGAGTTAATAAAGTAGCTGCTCTCGTACCTGTTTCACCACAGCCCCAGAGGGCTTATAACTAGTTCACACTTGTATCGCTTGGTTACTTCACAGTTCAACGGCACACATTCACACACGCACACGCACACACACACAAACACACACGCACAAATACACACACGCACACACATACACACACGCGCGCACACGCACACGCACGCACACACGCACACATACGCGCGCGCACGCACACACATACACACGCGCGCACATACACACACGCACACACACATACACACACGCACGCACACACATACACACACGCACACACATACACATGCACGCACACATACACACGCGCGCGCACATACACACACGCGCGCACATACACACACGCGCGCGCGCACGCGCACGCATACACAAACGCGCGCACACACATACACACACGCGCACACACATACACACACGCACACACACACATACACACACACGCACACATACACACACACGCACACATACACACACACGCACACATACACACACACGCACACACACATACACACACACACGCACGCTTCGGCTACGCGGCTTACAGGGTCGGTGAAAGATGTTCAGTTAATATTCCAAGCTTGTTCGGGTTTTCACTTTACATAGAAAGATACCTCATAATCTGCATTCTTCACCAAAGAAAATTATTGGGGTCAGATAAAGAAGGGCGAGATTGGCGGAGCATGCAGTAAGCAGGGGACAGTTTGGGAATTCACAGAAAATGTTAGGAAAAATTCCATACGGAAGGGCCCATCGGACAGGACTCAGCAGGAAGACGTGGGCACAGGCGGGAGGATATTAAAACGGGTATGAGGGAAATAGTGACGGGTTGTGATTTGGATTCATCTGGCTCAGAACACGGTTCTGTGGTGGCTGTTGTGAATGTAGTAATGACTATTATGTTTCCAAAATGTGGGGAATTTCTTGATCAGTTCAACAACTATTCTGTTAACTTGTCAGGAAGAAATATTCTGTCGTGAATGAAGAATTGGTAGCAGTCGCATATTGAGGTACTGAAGGGACCAAGGCAAGTCAAGGTGAAACCAAGAACAGTTCAGGTGGCATGGTGGCTAGGCAGCGGGATAGCTTCACCTACTACTGCTATTAAACGTGATGATAAAAATGCATCAACTAACAAAATTACGTCCTGAATTCTGCCGATCCCAGTGGCCGCGCGGTCTAAGGCGTAGGTCTGCGGCCCAGCGCTTGCTGGGATCGTGCGTTCGAATCCCACCGGGGGCATGGATGTTTGTCTCTTGTACAGTGTTTGTGTTGCCAGGTAGAGGTCTCTGCGACGGGCCGATCCCTCGTCCAGAGGAGTCCTGCCGACTGCGGTGTGTCTGAGTGTGATCAAGTGAAAATAAACGACCTCGACACCTACTGTCAGCAGGTAGAAGAGGGAAGAACTGCGACGACGACGACATCGTGAATTCTAAGTATATATCACATACAAATCGAAATGACCACAAAACCTGCACACTGTTAACTCAATTCCCCCCCCCCCAAAAGAACTAAACTAACTTACATTACGGTTTTCTCCATCATAATACAAAAGCTGTTTAATCAGGAAGTTGTTCAAGATCTAAGCTGCACCACACAGACAAGTTTAAACCAATTCTGGAAGAGGCAGAGTAAATACAGGAACTCGGTGTACTGCTTACAAAGCAAGCAGATGAATCGTGAGTCGTCTCCGATTTGCTTAATGAAATTATTTTATTCCATAAAGAGAGGAGGCCAAGCAGTTGGACGAAAGAAAACCGTGCGATACCAGACATGGCTATTATTTCATTTAACTCACTATTGATGGTGGTGATGGTAGTGGTGGTGATGGTGGTGGTGGTGATGGTGGTGATGGTGGTCGTGGTGATGGTGATGGTGGTGGTGGTGATGGTGGTGATGGTGGTCGTGGTGATGGTGGTGATGGTGGTCGTGGTGATGGTGGTGATGGTGGTCGTGGTGATGGTGATGGTGGTGGTGGTGGTGGTGGTGATGGTGGTGATGGTGGTGGTGATGGTGGTGGGGGTGGTGATGGTGATGGTGGTGGTGGTGGTGGTGGTGGTCTTGGTGATGGTGGTGGTGATGGTGATGGTGGTGGTGGTGGTGGTGGTTATGGTGGTGGTGGTGGTGATGGTGGTGGTGATGGGGGTGATGATGGTGGTGGTGATGGTCGTGGTGGTGGTGATGATGTACCAAAATCAGTTGAAACAAGTCATGAAGGTAAGGTAATCATGTTATGGAATCAAAAAGTGCAAACTGATGGAACCGCCCCCAACAGTAAACCGGACATCACACCCGCGATAATAAAGACGGAACACGTACGCTAACTGATGTTGCAATTTCAGGAGACAGAAGTGTGATAAAGGAAGAAGCTGAGAAGATTATAAAATACAAAGACCTTTCAATAAAAATGCAGCGCATGTGGAATGTAAAAACAAAGGTGATACCAGTAATAACACGGGCAGCTGGAACCATCTCATAATCATTCAGCAAATAGCTGGGCCACATACCCGGAAAGCACGAAATCACGGAACTACAGAAAACATCCATATTGGCCACTGCACACATACTGCGGAAAGTGCTAATGTAAAAGTACAAAAGATTGAACTTGGGAAATTACATTACAAGTACCATCAATTGTAAATACCGAATAGCTGCAACACTATGTACCGTACGAACATGGTTTGTTTCAGGTACATAACTGTGAACACCCTGCACGCAGGCGATAACGAACAATAACAATAAACATTTCTGTGTTCCTTGGTTTCTTCCATTATTGTTTCCTTTCTTCATTTCTCACTTTCATTCTTGTTTTGTTTTACTCCTTTATATTTCCAGTACTTTCTTTACTTCCTTATTCCTTCGTTATTCTTTTTTGTGTTTTCGTGTTTATACTTCTTCCTTTCCGTTACAGCTTCTTTATTGATTTCTTCTACCCGTTCTTTCTTCCTTCCTTGCACCGTTCATCGAAAACGGCACGACAGAACCGACAACGAAAGCACAAATTAAGAAATAACATACCACTACAGACGCAATGCTTGCAATTATCCTGAAAAATTTAATTCAAATACTGCATTTTCACGTTTTCTTAATTTTAGCTTACGTAAACATTTTTACAAACACAGCGGCTCTAATTTTCGCCACTGTCATTATCACAAGTAACATCCACATTGCTTTGGGTTCTTCAGTTTAATATACGACAGTGTATACACCCTTCAGCACTACCACCTATCGTATCTATCAACAAGCCACTTTCTACACGTTAACAAAGAAGGGAAGTGAAGTCTGGCGGTAAATGCACACATCCCCTTCGTTACGGTTGGCGTCATGCACCCTTCGCGGTAATAAGGCAAAGGGACAAAAGATAACGACCACTACGATATTTTACACAAAACCCTCGGACTGGAAACCAGGCTAAGGTAATAGGCACTTCCGTCGATTGCTAAGATGTTCCGTAACTGCAGAGTTATAAACAAACCTCGGTCTATCACCACACTAATGGAAGAACAATGACAGAAAATATGTTGATATTGTTAACTAGCCGCGCTATGGTGCAGACGTTTAGTCGACGGCGTCTTACCGCAGACGTCCGGGTGCGATCCCACGCCAGTCCACGTGAGATGTGTGGTGGATAAAGTGACACTGGGAGAGGTTTTCCTCCGAGTACTTCAGATTGTCCTTTCAGTAACATTCGACCAATTCCCAGCACTCATTCATTCATGTCACCAACGCTATATGATCTTATGAACTGACAGCGTCGATAAGCTACACTCTTAAAATATTTAAACATTGCAGAAAAATTCCGCTGTATTAATTGAATCAACCATGCAACCAATAAATGCAACCTTAATCGGTTCTCATTATATACTTCAGCCCCTCACGTCGCTTTCCTGAAGTCATTTTCGCGGGCTCCATGCACGCTATTAGTCACTGAGGTCCAGCACATTAATCATATCTGTAGCTAAAAAATACACAGCCTACAGTGTTAAAATCATTTCAAACTTAACATTTTTGTCAAGTAATATGCCTACCTTTAAAAAGTCATGTGCCTATTCAGAAGTATCATCATCATCATCATCATCATCATCATCATGTATATCAATACGGTAAGCATTGTTTGCATCATCATGATCTACTGAACTACCGGATGGATCTTTTCAAGACAGACATTTGTATAAAGTTTAAGATTTGGCACTGATGGCAATACCCGTTGTTTTTATCAAAAACTGTTGTTTAACAGAAAAGCTAATGTTAATAATTGACAGTGCTGACTCAAGCGGATGCTAAGCGCAACTGACATATTTCGTGTACCTCCCTTGGCCTCCACTTGAGGCGGGACTGTCGAGTTCAACGTTCTGTTTCTTATTTACACGTTGCTCATGTTCCGTTGATCTCCAAAAGAAATTACCCAGCATCAAGAGTTAAGTAAAATTCTTAACTTTTGTTAAGACTAAGACTGCAATTTTTATTTATTAAATATTTTACTGTATCGACATGCGAATTATTCGCACGGTATAACCAGTAATTTTTAAAGTTTAAACTTTATTTCAGACCTTCGTTAGAAGTACAGTACCCTGTAGTGCAGACACATGCCCAGTACCTTTCCTGCCGAACGAGACTACGAGATTGAAGCTTCTTACGGAAGTGGCTCAAAGAATACTGTTTTGTGGGATGTGACGCCGTGTATTTTGGCACAAACTGAGAGTCATTTCGTAGAAAAACGCTGCAGCCTTCTTGAGTTCCTATGATGAATTTCTACGAATTCCCCGGCATCGCAGTGGACAATATTCACCATAAAACATATTATATTGTAATTTGATGGCGTGTTTGTGTGTCCCGTACATTTATTAAGCCACTGGAACAATGGAAATTAACGGTTAGCAAGTTGTACATTACATTTATTTTGTTATATTCCCACAGTTATTTGCTGCAGATGAAGGGTAGCATAAGGTAAGTACAGAGATTTCTACTGTAATTCCATCAACATGTATGAACTCGACATCAGCCTGTGTTCGGTTCCGTTAAGATGGAGAAACCTCCTCCATTAAGAACAGAAATTACTCTCCGAGCAAAACGCTACACTTCAGCTTCTAAGTCTTTTTTCCCACACATACTGTTCATAACCGACGAGCGAGAAAGGAAGCTGGCCTAGCTTCTTCCCGTCTGACCAGTTCTACCTAAAGGCCAGGTACACTGTACGTGTTTGAAATCGTGACGTAAGACGGGGTCGATACTGCAGCACGCGATGTGACCCGACCCCAAGCAGCCTCCTACAAACACCATCCATCATTACCTCATGCAAGTACAGATTGCTTTTGGGCCTAACAGCCGGTGCCACATCTGTGACACAGCTTACAGCAGATTCATAGACAGCGTTCTGCAGAAGCCGAGAAAGGAAGAAACGGGGAGAAAAATAAAGTGAGAAAACAGTAGCAGCAATAGCCTATATCAAAGAAGGGGAAATGAAACGTAAAGAGGGGAAAAGGAGTAAGAAGGAACAACTGACAAAAGGTCGCGAGGAAGAAAGAACAACAGGGATAAAGTGGGAAAAAGATAACAGGAAATGTAGAACAAGCGACGGAAGGATAGATAAAGAATAATGTGCGAAAGACAAAAAGGGTCAAAAAAGAAAAGAGATTAAGGGGAAAAGGGAAAGAAAGAAAGAAAGAAAGAAAGAAAGAAAGAAAGAAAGAAAGAAAGAAAGAGGTAAGTAAAGAAAAGGAAAAAATAAATAAAGACAGATAAACAGATAAACAGAAGAAATCAGGAAATGTCCGCAGGAACTAACACTTCTGACGCCTTCACACTGTTACTGCGCCCATTATTGTGTTTATTCCTATTACCTCGTAAACATCGAAAAGCTGTGTCTTGTATTTCTCTCGCAGGCAGGCAGGCAAATATTGTGTTTCTCTTATTTATCTCGTGAAGAGCGAGATATCCTCTTTCCTGTATTTGTCACATAAAGGGGGAGATGTGCAGAGATCATTAGCTGTTTCTTAGGCCTCTGTCACGCAGTAACAGACTAGACTGCTTCCTTCACAAACACCAGTCACGTGAGTGTGCGTAGCTCTTCACGTGAGTGTGCGTAGCTCTTCACATGAGTGTGCGTAGCTCTTCACGTGAGTGTGCGTAGCTCTTCACATGAGTGTGCGTAGCTCTTCACGTGAGTGTGCGTAGCTCTTCAGGTGAAGTGTCTTGTTACTTTCGCACTTTTTTAACCACTATCGAAACCTTCCAAAAAATTTTAACAAAAATCCCGAAAATGAAATCCACCTGGTGGAGTTGCTTTTTCGAAGCGGAAGGAACAAGTGGGCGGCCGGATGGACATGATGAGGCTAAGAGTTGTTATTCGCTTTGTGATGCGTACGAAAAGGAAAGCGAAAGCAGAAAGGAAGAATAAAATCAAAGGAAAAACGAAAACAAATAAAGTAGGGCCAGAAATTATCTCCATAAAATTATCATACTTTTCGAGTATTCATTACCACACATTTCACGGTCCTAATGTGACTGGTGTCAATTTTGGTCTCAGTCCAAAGTTCGCGTATCCGCCATGTTGACATCGTAGGAAAGTAAGAAGCAGGACGATACTGAAGCCTCTAATGGCACAATACTCATGTTTTGTTTCAATACAATCGGTCAGTTCCTTTAAAACTTGAAAGGAATACAGACAACATGGCGACCTCATAAACCCACTAGTTCGGGAATGACATATAACCACGATAAAACTTCATTTATCAGCCTACTGGAGTCACAAAATAAAAGTGTAAAGAGCGATCGTCAGCACAACTATATCGTATTTTAATAACGTTTCAACAACAAAGATCACCTTCAGGCTAAAATACTTTAAAAGACACATAAAATCAGCCTTATATACAATTGCACTATTGGCATTGAGATACGAATTATTACAATTTTTGAAAACACATGTTGCTGTTTCCGGTCTGTTGATTGACGTATTAATTAATTTAAATAAATAGTTATGCAATGTTCTTGCGTTTTTTGTAGTGTTCTAACGTATTAGACCGAAGGTAGCATGGGAACCTCGACTGTGTTTTATGTCTGGTTATCAGTCCAGGTTTCTGCTCCTGTAAATATTGTTTGGTTTCGTTTCGCAGTCCTTACCTTTTTCTACCTACTCACAGCAGGTGTCGAGGTTGTTTATTTTCACTTGATCACACTCAGACACACCCCACAGTTGGTAGGACTCCTCTGGACGAGGATCGGCCCGTCGCAGAGACCTCTACCTGACAACACAAAAATTCACAACAGACAAATATCCATGCCCCCGGTGGGATTCGAACCCACGATCCCAGCAAGCGCTCGACCGCAGACCCACGCCTTAGACCGCGCGGCCACTGGGATCGGCGTAAATATTGTTATAAGTAGAAATGCACTTATGTTGACCGCTATTTATTCTTTTATCGCGATAAAACTGTTGGGAACATTTATATGAGAAACACATACAGCTTGGTATGTTAGATTTGCTGAAAAGATAGGTTCTTATAAACAACGCGGAAGCAGGCTCTGTTCTTTGAATTCAACATATAGATTCAAGTTCTCTGTACATGTGAACTGGAGGGAAAGAGGAATTTCCAGAAGAGACAGGCATTTGTACGTGACACGCAGTTCTGAGGGAGAGGGTGCTCCTGGTTCTTGCCAGCCCACTGCCAGCTGCGATTCATTCAACACTTAAATTGTTTTTTTTTGTGGACTTACCTCGTCAATTATAGTAGGTTCAAGAACCCACAATTACACAAAATTATCAGCTGAAACTATTAAGGAGAGAAAATAACAGGCTTGGTAGATAGAACAGATATTATGTGACGACAAATACGGATCGAGAGAAAGAATCTGCGGATATTTAGAAGTGGTTCAGGGAACGAGGAATGGGGAACAGGCAACGAAAGGGGGGCAAAAAGAACTAGTAAAAAGATTTAAAACAGAAAGGTCAAAGTTTGTTCCCATTTTTAAGTATCTTACAATTATTTCCTCTCTGTAATTGTCTCAAAGCCCGCCCCGGAAGGGCAGGACTAAGTAAAACCAGTTTTCACTGTTTTTAAAAATAATAGATTAATTTCGTCGACATGATGACACATTTCGGCGCACGCAAGAAGGTGTTCATTAAAACACGTGACACGTTTATGGGTTTTGTGAAACTGTATAACTTTTTTTTTTTAAATTTTGTACGACAAGAGACTTTTCAACCCAAGACGGTTGACTAGACACCCGAGAATTTTGCGGCTGAACACGGTACTTGAGTACATACTGTGTGAAAGAGAGTCATTAAATAATCGACAACGCAACCTCACCATCTCGCCAATAGTCTGACCTTTGGTGAAATGGATAAATGTAATTTTTAAATGTAAGGGCAGAGGCAAAAAAAAAACATTTTTTGAAATCTATAAAACTTAACAAAACCTGCCGTCTGCCCTCCAATTTGTACAATCAAGGAACTCAACGAACAGCAACTGCAAGTTTCCAACCCGTCAGACCTCGAAGCTAGAGTCACGGCATACAATCAAAACACATTCCACTCTTTCGGATTGCTGCAGTTGCAGGCACAATACTAGTACTGTCCAGTTCCGGTAAGTAGAGACTTGGAAGGTATTTAAGGAATACGGGTCGCATGGGGTGTGTATTCGCCAGGTGAGTGTATATGACTCAGTAACTACTATCCGTGCAAAAAACATTTATTACTTACATTGAAGTGACTGTACCAGTTCCAAGGCCGTGTCTTAACTTGATGAACAATCAATCCGATCCTCGGCGTTACACATTTTACGTTCACAGCCACCATCACTTTTGCTGTAAGGGTTCAGGTGTGTAATAATGTTGTGTGCGACAGCCGGAACAACCCTGTCTCTTTCCCAGTATTCCTTCTGGATGTTGTCAACGTGTTTATAGTATGCTTTCCAGTCGTCCTGTGTTACAAGTGGCACTGAGTCTTCAGTAACGTGTAGTAATTTATGCAGGTTCGTGTCTGCTGTGACGTTTTCACGCACAAGTGCTTTAACTTGGGCCCACGGGAGACACGTAGGGTTAGGTTACATGTGTATAGAACAGCTGAGCAGCTGCATCACAGTGATTAGCTAGTATGTGATCAGTTTCGTAGATTTCCTCTTTGGGCTTCAGTGGAAGAATAAACTGATATAGGTAAGGGCGCACCCGGAAGGGGGGGGGGGACTCCAAACCCCCAATCCGAAATTTGAAAAACACAGATTTTGCAGATATTATGATATCAAAAGTTTTACGTGATCTCCCCTTCATCCAAAATCAGCCACTGAAGTCAGCTGATCATTAGTACATTAGAATTTTGAAAAATAAGTTAATAAAATTAAAAAACAAGAAGACAGTACAGTGTGATTTAGTCATGGAACATGTAGTTATATTTGTATGTATATAAATACAGTTGCAAACAGCGTTATGTTTTACTCACGACATGATTTTATAACATAATGTTTAAAATCAAATCTAAATTATATATTCCCTGAGGGTCAGCACCCCCCCCCCCCCGCCCGCCCAAAGGAAAAATTCTGGATGTACCTCTGGATATAGATCATTTTATCATGGCCTCAATACACACTGCACCCTTCTTGTGGAGCCATGGTATCACATCCGCTTTTGGTGCGAAAGGTGACGGTGGTTTGTCAACCTGGAGACACTGATGGGACGCGTTATCTAGAACAATTACTGACTGAGGTGGAAAGTTGGGAATAAGTTTCCCGACCAGGCACTTCTAAGAGTTTGTTACATTTGTACGTACATAGTAGTCTCCTGTTGCAGGGGCAGCTACTCTGCTTGCCCGCCATATTTCCACCTCTGCTACGAGCTTAAAACTGCCCCCTGCTTTTTACAAGAAGCCGCTTCTGAAGCTGAGGGGTGACTAATTAAAGACTAAGTGTGTCATACAAGCTTTCACAACTTTCCATAACACTCAGTGGGTAACGTTTGTTCCACGACACACATTCTGGTGTGTATGAAGTCATGGTATGATTTAGAAACAGGGCGTATTGGGTCACACACACAGGCAGACAATTGGCTAACGGGTCGACCTCTACTGAAGGGTGGAAGTTGGAACACTGTCAAATACTTGAAAGTTATATTAATACTCACACCTTGTAAAGCAAGTGCATAATTAATTAGCCCTCTCCTCACACAACAGCCTCTTAACGTGTTAATGAGAAAGTGTGACAAAAAGACTGCTGGCAAAGAGTAAAAACATTAGACGTAAGTTAAATCGCGAAATCCAAAGAGATAGGCCTCCGATATTTTTGCGGGATGTTGTTACTATTATTAACCCGTCTTTACATTTAACACTAAACACTAATATATAGTGAGACTTGTGTATTTGTTAGAGTTTTAAATTAATTTTAGTGCCTCCATATACGCTACGAATTTTTCCAGTAGATGTGGGACCGCACTGATCAAATGGGGTCTCTGTGTATTTTTTCTCATTACCTTTATATAGCTTCCAATAACAAACGTTTTATGTCACACTTGAGGACAGGTATTTCCCCACAAAATTTATCATTCTAAACGAAGACTGTCCTTCTTCCAAGAAAAAGTTTATCTCAAAAAATAAACATTTGGGTGATGCAACATGGAACACCACAATATTTTGCGCTTCCTGTTCGTACACGGCTTGACAACCACTTTACCGGTCGGTGGATTGGGCGTCGAGGACCAATAGAATGTCCTGTGTATGATTTATGTTTCTGGGTTTGGGTCCAAGAGAAGTCTACCAATAAAAACCGAAAACACTTGATAAACTGGAGCAACAAATTGGAGGTACTGTTGTAGCTCTTCCTCTTAACTTCTTGAGAAAAAATACGGGGTCTGTGTTTTTCCAGGTTACTTTAATGTGTACAAAGTGCTGAGGCCTGTATTGAAATATGACACCCAATGGTGTTGTATAGGCTTTAAAATGGTGTAAATATTTTAGCAATATAGCACTGCGTTTATGAGATACAGCCACTTTACCGTACGTGCTTACTTTTCAATCACCCTGTACGATGTTTTTGAGACTTTTTACGTCCCAGGTAGAGGGAAAGGATACTGTCTGCTGGGCTCATAAAGCTGGGTCTTATGACAAGGCCCTGGAGCATCTGAGATATGAACTGTACATAGAGTGGGCGAAAGTAGCAATTAAAGAACAGTTTATCCAATGTGTGGCAGAATATTTACTGCATACTGTCGGTACTCATTCCGAGCCTCGTTTAATAATAATCGATCAGGCTGGCCTAGAGCTATAAAATATTAGTTCCATGGAACAAAGCACTCCTTCAAAAGATAACAGTCACTCAGTGAGGCAATAAATTCTTCATCGTTTATGGAAGCCCAAGGCTCATTACCGTATCCATCGCAACCCACCACTGGCCCCTATCATGAACAATCTGAAACCCAAAAATGTGAAAGTTGTTTTCTGTCAAATGCTGGAAACACTGGAAACAGCACTGCTTTGTTTGAAGGTTTGCATGCTTCGCCCGCCGGTCCTTCTGATAACAGCAGAATTAAGATAAAGATGATTGTGTAGTGTTGGTGGAGTGTTAATGACAAGGGAAAACAGAAGTCCAAAGGTCGTCAATGTATTGCTTCAAAATTCCGTCTCTACGTCATACTTAGCATATGACGTCATCGTCACAAAGGGAACTACTTGATGTTGTACATGGAAAAACGGTGTTTGTTCTAAGAATCACACAAACCTCACAAATAGTATTAACTTCACGGAGCGGAATCCTTCAAGAGAAGCTAACAGGTCCTCAGCTAAACAAGACATTCCCCGTACTTTATGCAACCCGAAGGTTCGTTAACGCATTCAAAACAGTCCGCCACGCGTTCCTGTCCTAAACACGTAAATGCTACATATGGGCTAAAGGTGAACCTCCTTCCTCTTACTGCTCGGTTTTAACCCTTTAAAGACGAAGCGTATCTGTTTTATATAAGGACTCAGTGCGTACCGCGCTGTAAACACTCTCCACTTCGGTTATAAAAACCAGTCGCTTAATGTTTTATAAGGCAAAAGTTGCTGTTTGTTCTGAGATCCGTACAAAACACATAAACGCAATGTGGGCACCACGTAGAATTTTTTAACGTTAAACCTGGTCGTACGTAAAGTTACCGCTAGGCTTTAAAAGGTTAATGCAGTACCAGGTCTCTTGTCTACCTCCAGCGTGCCAAAAGGACAAACTGCGATATTAATCGACTTCTACAGAAACAAATACGCTATTTATAGCAGCTTACACACCACCTTAATAACTCAATTTCTTTGACAGAGCTTACTAGAGCAAATACGAACATAAAGTATCCAGACACAATAAAGTCCAAACGCTTCCTCTCTCTCTCTCTCTCGCCAGACTTCCTATTGTCACAAATGGTGTAAGTACGACATGCAGGCGCTTGTTCACTGTAAGGTGGGGGCTAACAGCAACAAAGAACACAAATTACAAACAAAGGTACAGATGCCCTCGGAGGTAAAGTTCCACGTATTTTATAGCTCAACACAAGATGGAGGCGATTAAACATGTTGCAACCATTTGTCGTTTTACGCCCTGAAAAAGGAATCACCGATTTTTTGAATAAGAGACTGAATACGACCCAGAGAAGGTCTGAAGGTGGCGACACATAGAAATATCGCCATGTGGCTGGGCTGATGTAAATGAAGACTTGTAAAGGGGACTCTTGGATTCTCGGGTTATTTAAAAACGCTGTTTCAACTTAAGAGATTAAATGTGGTAGAATAAGACAGGAAAATGATCATGTATGACAGGAGGGAAACTTTAAAGAAAGAAATCTGATGTCATTGCAGTTTTCAGCTGGAGAGACTGAAGAAAACTGAGATGACAGCCGGAAAACGGTACAGGAATGCAACCAGACACATGCTGAATCCGAAGCAGAATCGCGATTTCTACTCTCGCATTTTCGGAGAGAAGAGCTGGAAACCGAAAATCAGTCAGGAAAACCTTGCACTATTGTTGCCTGGATAACGCCCACACATGCACGTTCCACGAACACTCGGAACACGTTACGTTTATCTGTCATGCAGGTAACACTTGGCAGCCGGCGCAGCGCAGAGCTGGACGACCAAGGAATCATGGTTCGATTCACAGCAACGCAAGAGACGTGTCTCTCTTCCACAGCGTCAAAACCGGCTGTGGAGTCTACCCGGTACCCTAATAAACGTATAACGGTCGCTCCTTTCACGGGGTAAAGTGATGCGGGGCTTGAAGCTGATCACTCACCTACATTTAGTGCCGAATGAATTAGCTGAGCTATACCGCCAGTCGCCCATACACCTTCCTGGCATGCACACGGACACCTGCACTTTTATCTAGGCACAGTGAATGAAAGTACCGACTCCAATCTGTCTGCCTGCCTGTCTGTCTGTCTGTCTGTCTGTCTGTCGGTCTGTCTATCTGTCTGTCTGTCCGTCCGTCCGTCTGTCCGTCCGTCCGTCCGTCTGTCTGTCCGTCCGTCCGTCTGTCTGTCTGTCTGTCCGTCCGTCCGTCTGCCCGTCTGTCTGTCTGTCTGTCTGTGTCTGTCTGTCTGTCTGTCTGTCTGTCTGTCTCTGATAGCGCCAAGTGTTTTTCACATAGATAACTTTGTGGCCTCCAATCCACTTGTTTGTCTTAGAGGATGTTCTATTATTTGCAGCACAGCGAACGGTCAGCTCAGAACTTCATTACGGTATTCAATGAGTTGTCGGCATATGAGGCTTTCTTTCGACCCACCAGATATTCTGAGTACTGCAGGGAAACAAATCGTATACAGCACAATGTTACTGTCGTATGTTAGCTGGAACTATGCCTGTCCCGTTTCTTGAGCAACTACTGTTTTCATCTAAGATGTGTCTTTCCCGTAGTCACTACTAACTACACTTCTACGTGTACAGCCTACTGTAACCTCCTTGACCCTCACACAAATATGTGATCAATATGGATCATTAACTTATTTACTGTATATATTATACAGCAATCCCTCGGTGATCCGGACTATATGAGGGAAGCGGTGGTCCGGATTACCAGGGAGTCCGCACCACCGAGGGGAAATTTCGTGATACTGGTAGCATACAGAAAATCATTACTCAGTGCTAAAATAAAATTCATTAAAGCGAAAATGCTGTATCTAACAGTATATGATGACGATAATGATGATATGATAATGATGATAATATTAACCCTTTAAAGACGAAGCGTATCTGTTTTATATAAGGACTCAGTGCGTACCGCGCTGTAAACACTCGCCACTTCGGTTATAACAACCAGTCTCTTAATGTTTTATAAGGCAAAAGTTGCTGTTTGTTCTGAGATCCGTACAAAACACATAAACGCAATGTGGGCACCACGTAGAATTTTTTAATGTTAAACCTGGTGGTACGTAAAGTTACCGCTAGGCTTTAAAAGGTTAATAACGTACTTCAGTAATAATTTCAATGGGACGCACTGAACTATAGACTATAGTTTTCCCAAAATTGTCTGGGCCACCCGGGGACCCAGATTACCATGGGTCCGCTGTAATTAAATGTCCGATTCTTACGTAAATCACAGATCCAAATACTTCCCTGGACACTTGCTTTCAAAAACTTCTATCTTGCTACTAATAAAAGTCGAACAAAATGCGCCTCTAGTCAGTTTGCATATATTATTATCTTCTCTTGTACTGCAGATATAGCAGAAGCGTAAAGCTGATATTCCCCCGCCCCCCCCCCCCCACCAGCACATTGGTAAACAATGCTTGAAATACCTTCACTCTCTGATAGGTCATCATGGGGCAATGTTAAATAAAGTACACAGAAAACTTTACTTTTCTCATCACTTGTACCTTGCAATAATGCTCCTAACTTATGTAACATCATCACACCCAGGTGGACTAAATTTTCCGTGTGCTCAACAGTAGATAAAAATACAGGCTTTCTCATATCTAAGCGTACAGTTTGTAACAAAAGTGTAAGCCCACCTCAGCACCAATATGTGACATGTCTACAATTGAATTCTGTGAAAGGTTGAAGAATATAAACACTAATTACTTCCACACACACACACACACACACACACACACACACACACACACAAAATGCAAAAAAAAACTTCCGATTCAACATTCAAGTAACAAAATACATTAGCATGCCATTAGATCACGGACCGTAATACAACTGGCTGGACACTCTCTGTATTTATCTACTAAGGTAAAGGTAAAGGTAAAGCAATCCCATTACAGGCCTGGACAGGCCCTGAAGGTTTCAGGAGGTTGAGGCTCCCAGATTTCAAGACTTGAAGGTGGTAAGGTTGTCAGCCCTACGCACCGGCCGCCTTTACCGCCGGAAAATATTCCTGGTACTCATTTCTGTTAGAGGCTGAGTCCATCCCAGGGCCATAGTGTGGCCGGAAGGTTTATGTCAATGAAAAATTCCAATGTCGCCATCGGGAATCGAAACCGCGACCGTTCCATGTGGGATTTGTGGTGGACAAACTAACTGTAATACAAGTTTTTCTCCGAGTACTCAGTTTTCCCCCTTGTCATTATCATGTCGTCAGTATCAGTCGCCTACCATCGAAGCTATGTGAGATTAACAATTGATAGCGTCGTTAAAGAAAGACTTCTCCCTGTTCTGTTTTTTTCTCTTCAGTCCAAATACACAGAAGCAAACTAAGAACTTCATTCGTCCTTAAAACGCATTAAACAAATAGGTCCTTGAGGAAATATTTTTTATAGTTTTCTGCAAAGCGATGAGGTATACATATGTTCTGCAAACTGACAGAAATGTTTGCGTGACAGTGTTGGAGTCAAGGAATAAGTTTTAATGTATTTAATATGACAATATTCGTCATTCGTTACACGTAACAGAAGCCTACCCAGTCATACCCCGTCCGACATGTTGAAACTTCATGCGACGGAAGTTAAGCATACACTTAAAGGAGGGTTAAGAAGAACATTAATATAAAAGGGAACGTGTTTCAGAAACCAACACCGGGATATACTACCTCCAACCATAAAAAGACGCTGAACATCTATGCCATTACGCTTCTATTTCTATCAAAAAGATATGAAAGAATCCGAGTAGCCTACACAAATGCAAAGAAGTACGAGAGGAAATTTTAAAAATTATCATCCAGTAAGAGAAAGGGGTTTGAAAAGAATGCAACCATTGTATTTATTATGCTTTTAAACTGTCATTTCAGAGAAATATTCATTCTAAAAAGACTAAATGACTGTGCTTTGTAGTAGTCGTGGTACTGTATAGAAGGACACGTTATCAACTGCAGACATCAAATACCACCGACTGATACAATAACACAGAAGATTATTAACAGTGAATAAAAACTGTATACAACGACCCGTTATCAACTGCAGACATCAAATACCACCGACTGATACAATAACACAGAAGATTATTAACAGTGAATAAACGAAACAATCAATAATAATAATAATAATAATAATAATAATAATAATAATCACAGGGTGGCACAATAAGCCTCAAGGCTGCAGTCAGTCCGTAGCGTCTGCTGCGGGCCCCTTCGGTAGAAAAAAGAAAAGGGGGGCGGGGAGAATACGAATTTGGAAGAAGGGGGCCCTGGCGCAGTTCGAGATAATACCCAGACATATTTTTGCACGCATATAATAGGAATACACTAAGACGGCCCTCGGGTAAGGCAGTTGGTGCTCCGTCCGAGATTTGAACGCGCCACATCCACAACAACAGGCCAACCTGCTCGGAAGTTAGTGAAAAAAGGACGATTATAAAACCCTTCTGCCTATTCACCCAGATAACGGAGCAAAGCCAGCGCTGGTAACCAACTTTCATCCACGCAAATACCTGAAGACAGGACACGGAAACATTCAGTGTAGATACGCAAACACCAAAAAGGGAGCCTCTGCCTTATTATCTGCTCCCAAAGCACTCGTATTGCGTCAGCTATCACTTCCAAAGTTAGCATTGCCACCGACAGACATGACAGCAATACAAACAGAATCCATCATTCTTCCATTTCGCAGTTCATTACCTTCAATATTCCGGCACATTTATTTTAGTGCACAGAACTGCGTCAATCTGAAATTTTAAATTCGGAATGGACGGACAGACACTGGAATGCTGAGCAGTTCGTCACTGTCAGGACTGTAAAATGGTTCGCATCCTCTAAACGTTAAAGTAAATTTACAGAATATAATAAATGACAAGAAAATCGATCACAGACCGATATGAAATGTCTCCATCCATGAGTGTTATAACATGTCAAGTTGTGTGTGAGTGTGTGTGTGAGTGAGTGTGCGTGTGCGTGTGTGAGTGTATGTATGTGCGTGCGTGTGTGAGTGTATGTGTGTGCGTGTGTGTATGTGTTTGCGTGTGTGTGTGCGCGCGTGTGCGCGCGCGTGTGTGCGTGTGTGAGTGCGTGTGTGAGTGTGTGCGTGTGTGTGTGAGTGTTTGAGTGTGTGCGCGTGTGTGAGTGTATGTGTGCGTGCGTGCGTGTGTGTGTGAGTGAGTGAGTGAGTGAGTGAGTGAGTGAGTGAGTGAGTTGTCAACGCAACTGTGGCTTAACTGCACTTGTCTACCAAACAAAGCTAAAGAACATCTGAAACATTCTCAATTACGTATAATCATAAAAACGTGTGAAGAGAATTTGTAAAATTTACTAAGACGACAAAATGGACAAAAACACACAGTGTGCCTGAAGAAGAGATCAGAATGCAAAAGAATGTGCAGCCGTAAACTACATGACTCCAAAATCAGGGAACCCCTTCAAGACAGCAGAACCTCTTACAAGCATCAGTAAGATAAAGTTCACCCTATAACCTGCTATGAAGACACTCAGGGGGAGCAGAAGTATAGCTATACTCTTTCTTTAACTTCTGTGCTATATAGGGGTGGGTGGTTAACGCCACGACCCGGCCGCTTTATCGCCGGAAAACTGCCGGTACCTATTTTATGGGAAGTTGGGTGGGCCCCAGGGCCGGTCTGGACGGGTGCTAAAAATCTCACCCCTACCGGGGTTCGATCCCCGGCCCGTCCAGAACGTGGCGAGCTACTATACCGACTGAGCTATCCCCGCCCATACAATCACCAGTACTCATCACGCGATTGCTTTTGTACGTGAAGTTGTTCAACAAGAAACTTATCACATGCACTAAACACGACCAACCATGATGGATAATAATAATTTGCACGATTCAACATGAGAATCAACTGGTTCAAGAAGTTAGTGACGATGGCAAACAAAGGATGTAATTTGCTGCTGAAACGTTTCTTCACACGTTTGAGGATCACGACATGTTTGCCGAGGGACTAATCACGCGGGGTTCAGCTAATTCGATCTTTAAAATTAAAAGAGCAAAATAAGGCGAGAATCTTGACCGACTCCGACAAACTTCGCACAGTGAATGTCCTACAACGTGGTGCAGAATTTTTTCCTTAGGAGTATTCTTTTCTGATTATAGAAAACACAAAAGAGTGCAATACACAAACTGTATGCGGATTGTTCCAGGACTACGGAATGTGGGATTACATGATGAAAACTAGACCAAGCAAAATTCGGCAATTACCCACACTGCTCCTGCACCAGTGTCACTTGCGAACAGCCTGTCCCCACGGCATCCAGTATATGGTTTGTAAAAGTTTCACGGCCACCTCACTTGAAACCATATGGGAAGTGATATAAAGCACAGCTGTGTGTGTGTGTGTGTGTGTGTGTGTGTGTTCGTCAATCCGTAACACAAAAGAGGCGGTCGCTTAAGAGACGTTTTCAAGATAGAATTATTCTCAATATTTTACATAAAAATTCAGTCAACAGCCAACTGTTTTTTCTCTCCTTTCTTCATTAGGAGGTGAGCGGCCATTTCAGCCTATACTGGGCTATCACCAGGCTCCTTTTTACAAAAACGTGATTATAAAACTCTAACTAACTAACTAACTAACTCCATGAAGCAGAGGCCTTCTTGAGAAGCTAATAGTTTCTCAGCTAGTCAAGAAATTCCCCGCATTTTATGGAACCCGAAGGTTCATTACCGCATTCACAAGAGCCCGCCACCTGTCCCTATCCTGAGCCAGCTCAATCCAGTTCATGCCCCACATCCCACTTCCCGAATATCCATCTTAATATTATCCTCCCATCTACGCCTGGGTCTCCCAAGTGGTCGCCTTCCCTCGGGTCTCCCCACCAAAATCCGGTATGCACCTCTCTCCTCCCCCATACGTGCCACATGCCCCGCCCATCTCAGTCTTCTCGATTTGATTACCCGAATAATATTTGGTGATGAGTACAGGTCGTTAAGTTCCTCGTTATGTAGTCTTCTCCAATCCCCCGTCGCCTCGTCCCTCTTAGGCCCAAATATCCTCCTCAGCACCCTATTCTCGAACACCCTCAGTCTTTGTTCCTCCCTCAGTGTGAGAGACCAAGTTTCGCATCCATACAGAACAACAGGTAAAATTATAGTTCTGTATACCCTAATCTTTGTGTTTTTGGATAGTAACCTGGAAGACAAAAGATTCTGCACCGAATGATAGCAAGCATTCCCCGACTTCAATCTGCTCTTAGATTATAAAACTCTACGTGCTATAAAAGAGGGAAGACCTTCTCTTTACAGTACGTGTAAAATACACAGATTTGTATATATTCGCCTCTTTTACCTATCTTGTGCAATACATACACAAATCTGTATATTTTTAAACATACTGTAAAGAGAAGGTCTTCCCTCTTTTATAGCACGTAGAGTTTTATAATCATGTTTTTGTAATAACGAGCCTGGTGATAGCCCAGTATAGGCTGAAATGGCCGCACACCTCCTAATGAAGAAAGGAGAGAAAAAACAGTTGGCTGTTGACTGAATTTTTATGTAAAATATTGATAGCATACGCCAACGGGGATGCAAAACGTCAAAATTAGAATTATTCTCCCGAAACTGCTGTTTTATGTGAATGCAAAAACATTATTATCTATTAAAATTCTCTCCCTATGTCAAATATGAATTCATCAGTTATTTCCAGTCGCTCGGTATGAGACAGCTTTTGAGTGGCATTATTCCGTGATGTAATTTGTGGCTATAAGCTATGCCTAAGTTCCATACAATTGTGACGCTACCGGAACTCCTGCTTGCACTACGTGTGACTTCAGGCGTCCGCCGCGATATTGATGAAATCTTCGCTCTTCTGCTGTATTACGCGGCGTCGAATTGTAATCCTTTACTGACTTTTCGCGACAACGTGTCGGTCCCATCTTCAAAGGTCAAGAAGGGACCAACACGTCGTCCCGAGACGTATGGTAAAGGAATACCATTTGACGCCGCATAATATCCCAGAAGAGCGTAGACCTCCTGATTGCATTATTGCCAATCTGCCAATTCTTTAAATCAAATTAACCCTTTAAAGACGAAGCGTATCTGTTTTATATAAGGACTCAGAGCCTACCGCGCTGTAAACACTCTCCACTTCGGTTATAAAAACCAATCTCTTAAAATTTTATAAGGCAAAAGTTGCTGTTTGTTCTGAGATCCGTACAAAACACATAAACGCAATGTGGGCACCACGTAGAATTTCTTAATGTTAAACCTGGTGGTATGTAAAGTTACCGCTAGACTTTGAAAGGTTAATTCTGATAAACATTTCGTTTCAGGGCAGTAATTGTTCTAATCCACATAACGTCAGCCCCGCTCATAAAAACAAGAACACCCGAAACGCCAGCAAGCCGAAATCACGAAGCGGCTTATATGCTGAAAGGACTTCTGATTGTGAGGGCGACGTTTGGGAATTCAACGCCATTGAGATATTCGTAGCGTGTTACGGTTATTCTCGCGTATTCTTAACATCAGTACTAGATGGGGTGAGTTGCAAGCTTCACCTTCCGCCCGCTTTATCCCTCTAAATAGAGTTCATTATTCATTGACGAGAACGCTGAATGATATTGAGAGGCGCTTGTGATGTGGCGGCAAACAGAACATATCTGCCAGGAATCAAACCCTAGTCCTGTAGCCTCGCACTGGTTTCTTCCCTCAGTGAGGCACGATGGGGTGGAAGGGGAGGTGCATTTTAGAAATCTGCTGTAATTCAATGAAGGCAGACAGACTACAGCTTCTTATAGCATGCCAAATTCTGTTTGAAAAGAGCGCTGTTGGGGGATTTGAGGTTCTCACAGTGATGCTGATGATTCAGATCTTCCATACGTCACCCTGTATCATCTGGTAGACCGGTATGGTGTACCTTCCCAAAAAACTTCAGTTATCAACACAATTGTTATTACAACAATTACAGTAATTACTCAGTTTCTCATTAACCACATTAACCCTTTAAAGACGAAGCGTATCTGTTTTATACAAAGACCCATTGCGTACCGCGCTGTAAACACTCCTCACTTCGGTTATAAAAACCAGTCTCTTAATATTTTATAAGGCAAAAGTTGCTGTTTGTTCTGAGATCCGTACAAAACACATAAACGCAATGTGGGCACCACGTAGAATTTTTTAATGTTAAACCTGGCGGTACGTAAAGTTACCGCTAGGCTTTAAAAGGTTAAGAAAATAACTGCACGTGCGATAGGTCAGAGGGGCCCTACACCGGTTAATTTTACACAATACGATCACAGTCATGATTTTAAACATGACATGGCTGTAACTTTCGACCAAACATTTCTAACCACTACAAAACGTCCAAATCACGTCACTGCACGAATTACTGTCCCTACACTTCTAACCTCAGCATCTAAAATATTTATGGTTCACAGACCTTAGCTAGTAAACTACGACTGAAACGTAATTTTGCTACTTACTTGCAGAGTTCCTGCTTCGATTTAGATAGAAACGTGTCAATGGAGAGTGTATGATATCTTACAAAGATAGAGTCACGCTCTGTTTCGGAGTATTATTCCAGCATTCATCACTTATAGAATGAAAAACGAACAAAAAAGAATGAAGAGACAGAAATACAGTCGAGATAGCAATGAAGCGTCCCTTGGACATAAATCAGAGACGTCATTTGTACAGGTCCACCTTATTTACAGCGCATCCAGATACTGGACGTCACATGACAAAGAAAACAAGAATGCATATTCTTGTTTTGCGTAGGTTTATGCGTATTTGAAAAAGAAAAAGAAATATGATTTAAGAACGACAATTTTTCAACAGGTGGGAGCGCGTGGAAGAAGGTGGATAACAAAAAGAAGAGGAAACATTCGGTCAGTCCAATGGAAGAAGATATTATCAAAATAAATTCTACTTTTCATAAACGTCGTACATAAGGAGACAGGCAAACTCACATCTGTCCATTCAATGTGCCATGCCTTGAAATAATATGGGTGAGACAAAGACAACGCAGAGTTCATTACTACGTCAGCCTCAGTTCTGGCAGGAAGAGAAAGATCAGTTTGGACGTCCGAAGAAAGAGCAACTGGTACTGACTGCAGACGAATCGCAAGAATCCAACCCCAACCGCCGAACGCATCTAGTAAATGTGAAGATAAAATCCCAAGAATCACCTTCAGCCCGTACATCGCCTTATCAAATAGCATTACTAAGTCATCATTAAAATTCTAAAACCAAACTTTAAAGGAAGATGTAAGACTGTTTAAGGCTGCAGAGGCGCCAGACGAAGTGTCCGTGATTGATGAACTGAAGTCCAAGTCAGACGGCAACGATCAGTTTCGTCTTCCTGTGGCACTGCACGGCTGGCCAGAGCATTCACCTGTCTCACGATGAGAGGGGTCGTAGTCCGTCATCGGTTTAGGCCAGAAAGAAAGTCAGGTCATCAGGTCATAGACAGGAAACGGATGGGGATTTTGAACCTTTAATCTTGCACTCATATCATTTCAGACCGTTGGTTTCAAAAATAGTCTTCAGTCTGAACAAGCATTTTTGTCTCGCTTCGTAGTTCAACGAACCAAAAACTTTTTTAACCGGTAAAAATCACCTTCCCCGTACTCGCTTGGTCTCCTAACGAGACGTCTGAATGATTATTTGTTTCTTCAGTCATTCTGTCAGTCAACCAAATCACGAGGTTAGAATAGATCATACTGGTGATTACATGTGTAAAGAAGAGAGGAAAACATATTTTCATCAAGCAAGGTACGAGGTGAAAGGTGCATTCCAGGTCAACGTGTAGGATTTACAAATGTATCGCCCCTTGTTAACGGAGCAATTACACCACTCAGTCGTAAGTTATCTTGCTGACACAGCTAATGACTGAAGGTCGTCTTGGTCCCACCCTGAAGATGGAAGCAACCAGTCCATCCAAAAGCTTACTATCCAGCCAGCTATCAACCACAGGGCGACACATCACAGAAGACATATATTCATAGTCATCGCCCAAAGATCTTCAGATAACAACACCCTGTATATTATTTGGGACAACAGAACTTTCAGCCGCATCTGCAAACATCTAAATCTTAGAATTTACAACAAATAAAATAACGAAAAGCAAAACAGTTTTTTACCTAATTATTCTAATTATTCTTTGAAATGTCATTTTAATTACTAGAGTTCTGTTATTTCGTTACATAAGCACACATGTCCATACTACATCCTATATCCCGCTTGTAATATTCACATGCACAAACAAGGTGACTCATTTTAGACGCGTTCGGAAAATTGCGAAAAGGGACTGTCATGTCTGTCTGTCTGTCTGTCTGTCCGTCCGTCCGTCCGTCCGTCCGCATGGAATAACTCGGGTCCCACTGGACGGATGTTAATGAAAACTAATATTTGATTATCTTCCGAAAATCTTCCGAGAAAATTCAAGCTTTATTAAACTCTGACAAGAATAAACGGTACTTTATATGAAGACCTACGTAAACTTATATCTCATTGAATTCTTAGAATGAGAAATTATTCAGACAAATGTTGTGCAGAAAATCAAAACACATGTTCATTCAATTCTTTTCCCCCCCCCCGAAAATCGTGCCGTTTATGAGATAATGTGGAAAAATACGGTAGGGTCAGACAGGCCACAGATGAAAATTCAATACGAAGCGTGCTCTTTCCGTGCTGGATAACTAAGGCTACAGACACGCACTCAGAATGTGTGATATTTATTGCTTTTCCACGGCAACAGTGGTTACGCGAACGCGCCTCAATGTTACGTTATAAGTACATGGCCTGTCTTGTTATTTCTACATTTCATTCACAATTAACCCTTTAAAGACGAAGCGTATCTGTTTTATATAAGGACTCAGTGCGTACCGCGCTGTAAACACTCTCCACTTCGGTTATAAAAACCAGTCTCTTAATGTTTTATAAGGCAAAAGTTGCTGTTTGTTCTGAGATCCGTACAAAACACATAAACGAAATGTGGGCACCATGTAGAATTTTTTAATGTTACACCTGGTCGTACGTAAAGTTACCGCTAAGCTTTAAAAGGTTAAACCACAAAGATAAAGAACTTCTGCAAGTAATACTGCATTTCTGTACGGGAAGGGGTGTGGAGTGCATAAAATTTCTGGAGCAGTGGTCAAGAAAATTAAAAAAATCTAACGCTGAAAGCTGATTTCCGGCTTCCATACCATTATCCCTCCAAACATTTTGGTCCCACATGTTTATTTCCTACAGAATCGTTTAATGCTGCTTCCATACGAACTACAGGTTTATTTTTTTAGTGTGTGTTTGCGTTATCCTGTTTACCAGAACGTAAAGAGTACAACGACAGACTTCCCAGGTAAAATAAATATTAACACACATGACTTGAAGGCAAGGGAAGTGTTGAAAAACGAAAATAGTGAACTACATAAAAAACAAACAGGTCTACGGCAATATCTGAAGAGGGTACTAAATGCCTATCTACATGTGATGGTGTAGAAATCATCCTGAGAAGTTACAAATTCTTTCGTTCGTAGAGAAACAGGGAAATACTCGTATACATTAAAACACCCATTGAAAGGTAAAGTTCACCTTATAACATGCCATGTAGGCCCAGAGAAGAGTAGAGGTATAGCTCTATACTTTCTTTGACCTCAGCTATAAATGGGGTGGGTGGTTAACGCCAGGCCCCGGCCGCTTTACCCCAAGGAATAAACCAGTAACCATTCTGTAGGAGACTGGGTGCGCTCCAGGGTTGGTCTGGACGGGTGCAAAATCTCGCCCCCACCAGGATTCAATATCCGTACCGTCCAGCCCGTAGCGAGTCGCTACACCGACTGCACTATCCAGGCCCACTACAGGGTGTATCAAGTTTTGAAACAGAAATGTCCGCCTATAATCGGAAAGGATGTTCTTTAGCTACATTTTGAGAAAACTGAATATTTCATGAAACTACACGGCCATATTTTATTTTCAAGATACCCATAGGCGTAAGGTGTTCAATACACTGGTCACTGGGAATTCAACATTAACCTTTTAAAGCCTAGCGGTAACTTTACATACCACCAGGTTTAACATTAAAAAATTCTACGTGGTGCCCACATTGCGTTTATGTGTTTTGTACGGATCTCAGAACAAACAGCAACTTTTGCCTTATAAAACATTAAGAGACTGGTTTTTATAACCGAAGTGGAGAGTGTTTACAGCGCGGTACGCACTGAGTCCTTAAATACGCTTCCTAAAGGGTTAAAAGCTTTAGAGATTTTTAATAACTGCTGGTGACCAGCGAGTGTTTTTTTTAACATTTCATTTTGGTTGCAATCAAACCATTCTGAACTTCTGAAACTACATTTAAACTTTCAGTTGTAGCCAATAAATAATGAAATACATATTTATTATCTCCCCGAATGCAAAATATGTACTTTTGCTGAAAAATGTTGAAATATGCATTTTTACATATGCAATACGCAAAATGCAGGCAATCCCAAGCCTAGTCATCACTGTAAGCACCCTACATTTCACACTCTTCGCAGGTGATTGAGTCCCCTTCCAAACCTGAAGGCTCAATCTTGTTCTTTAGCCACACTGACGAGCATGTTGCAGCTTCCCAGGGGGATAATTCAGGTCACTCACAGAGGGGTGGGGGGAGGGAGAAGGGGTGGTTGTTACTATGACTAGTAACTCTACTTATAATTAGGGCCTGCAACCACTAAAACATTTACCAAAATAGGCAAATAAATAAAAAGAAGTAAATGCATTCAGTATAGGTCAACGAACTTCAGGAAATGAAACAAAAGTGGAAGGAAGAATGGCTACCATATGTTTGAGCTTCCTGTTGACACTGCACGAATTTTACGTTCATTCGCTAAGTTAGAAAAAGAAGGCAGAGTCCGGCTGGCAGCAGGCCTACCGAAGGAAAACAACTTTACATAATTGTTTTTGAAGACGGGGAGGTCAAAACCTCCGACAGGTGACAAGGAAATTCTTCTGACAAAGAAAATAGCTGTTCCTAATGGATTAAAATCCTACGGTGGGGAACATTTATTGCGCTCCTACCTCTACATTAACATCGCAAAATTTTGGGAATATGACGCTTTATGTTACAAAGAACGTGGTTTTAAAGTAGCACTACAAAACTGCAGGGTATTTTAAAATAAAGTTCTAAGAACATTTAGACCGAGCAGCCAATTTAATGGTAATATTATAAGACTGCCGTAAGGATAATATTCTAAGGCTGTTCTAATGGTAATATTCTAAGGCTGTTCTCATGGTAATATTCTAAGACTGCTGCAAGGATAATATTCTAAGGCTGTTCTAATGGTAATATTCTATGACTACTGCAAGGATAATATTCTAAGGCTGTTCTAATGGCAATATTCTATGACTGCTGTAAGGATAATATTCTAAGACTGTTCCAATGGTAATATTCTAAGGTTGTTCTAATGGTAATATTCTAAGACTGCTGCAAGGATAATATTCTAAGGGTATTCTAATGGTAATATTCTAAGACTGCTGTAAGGATAATATTCTAAAACTGCTGTAAGGATAATATTCTAAGACTGTTCTGCTGGTAATATTCTAAGGCTGTTCTAATGGTAATATTTAAAATATAAGTGGTTCAGTACTCGGCCGCATTACAGGTTATCCTGAAGTGACAGTTTCCACGACTGCATTAATTGTGCCTATAAACAGGACCCTGTTGTCGCCTTACCAATCTTTACCCGTTCAAAATTCATGGTCACCTTCTTAGCTCATTCGACCCTGTATGTCTCCTGGAGTGAAACACTGATGTTAACTAACCCAGTGAATAATAAACACATAAGTCTACGTAATCCTTAGGTCAATAAGACTACATCCGTCCGCCAGTAGCCTACATGTGTGTTGTATCGGGAAGTCCTGTGTCTGACTTTCAGTCCGTACGTTGGCTGCCCTAAGGAGTGTATTCAGGCAAATGCTGGTGATAGTACTTCAAGCCCTTACATAAAAAACACGCGTCCTTTCCGCCAGTAAAAATCTCAAGAGTATCCTGACGTTATAGACAGGTGTAGGCTCCGGGTCCCAAGTTTACATGGCAGCTAGTCTTCCTCCTTTTCGACAACAAACCGATTTTTTTCTGCAGGTACATCCTATGGCGCTAGCAGTAGCTCTGGCTACAGAAAGGCTGCTAGAAACAGACTAGGAAACAAAGGTACAACGAATAGGTGCGGCCTAATTTGAAGTAATGTCCCGGGATTCTCGTTTAGGGACTGAGTAAAACCACGAAAAATTTGTCAGGACGAAGTTTTAGCAAGGGGGCACCCAAGCGAGGGGGGGGGGTTGCCCGGCTGCAGTCCCCCTACCCAAAACCCCAAACCCGAAATTTAAGGAACACAGATATTGTGGATATTATCATATCAAAATTTTCACGTGATTTCCCCCTCAGTCGAAATCAGCCACTGAAGTCAGCTGATGACTAGTACATTAGAATTTTGAAAAATGACTTAATAAAATTAAAAAAAAAGAAGATAGGACGCTGTGAGTCACGGAACATGTAGTTGTATTCGTATGTACATAAATGCAGTTACAGACAGTGTTATGTTGTACTTACAGCATGATTTTATAGCATAATTTTTAAAATTAAATATATATACCCTATTATCTATACCCTTAGGGTCACCCCCGCCCCCAAAGGAAAAATTCTGGGTGCGCACCTGGGTTGTAGCAACTGACGAAATCCACCAAAAACCTCAGTAACGTTGAGTTTCGAGGGCAATTTCGGCATCCTGCTGTGGGCCCTGAGGAACACCATGACGAACCTCAGCCAAGAGAGTGGAGTTTTTGTGTCAAAATTTGAATATGGTAATATAGAATATGAAGCAGAAGGTTACACACCCGACTGTGGCCTTCGGTTTCTAAAGAAAGGAGAAAAAAATATTATAACCGTCATGTTGAATACATTTTACATTCATATATCAATATTTTACGTGATCGTGATTCGTTTGAAAGTGCAAATTATATGGAACAACCTGTTGTAATAGCTGCAGCGGTAGCAAAACTCTCCCCTTTGTCTCGATTTATTGTTCTCCACTTCACTATAAGAGAAAACAACGGTCGACAGGTCACACGTCATTCGTAGCACTTTCGTTCTTTTTCAGTACATTCAATTTTACACGTAACGTTTCATGTTGCGCTAGTTATCCACTGGAACTGGCATATCGGCCGTGAGTCACAGGGCCGCGCTTTAATCAGCAGCCGCTGGACTGCCGTAATTGAAAAGAAAACGAGTACACGCCGACAGAGTTGGCGTAATGACGACGGTTAATAACAAAGGAACAGAACTGGTTACTGTTGCAAACCGATATTATTCGAACATTTTGTTAAAGAACTAACACACAATACGCTGTTCAAGTAATCCTTGTCATATGGCAAGCCGAAGGAGGACCTTTTTAGGAGTCAGTGCCTAAATTATTGGTTTGTACTCCTCGCGAAATACTATTTGGGCGATTAAACCTTTAAAACCGAAGCGTAAACTGTTTTAGTTAAAGACCCAGTCCGTACCGCGCAGTAAACACTTTCCTTCTCGGTTATAAGAACCAAGCAGTTTATGTTATATAGGGCAAACGTCATTCTTTATTCCGAGATAAATACGAAACTCACAAATGCAGTGCGGGCAGAATGTGCAATTTTTTAATGTTAAACCTGCTGGTGCATTTAGTAACCAGCAGGCTTCAAAAGGTTAAATCAAGAATAATGAAATGGGTGAGGCATATGGCACGTATGGTGGAGAGGAGAAGTGCATACAGGATGTTGGTGGGTAAACCTGAGCAAAACAGACCACTTTGAAGACGTAGGATTAGACGACAGGATAATATTAAAACTGATCTTAAATAAATTGATTGAAAGGGCGTGGACTGGATTGATCTGGTGCAAGATAGGGACAAGCAGCCGCCTCTTGTGAAAGCGGTAATGAAATTTCGGGTTTCATAAAATGCGGGGAACTTCTAGACTAGCTGCGGAACTAGGCCTTTCAAGAAGGGCTGAGCTACGTGGAGTTAGTGTGCAAATAATGTTGAAGCTCAACTGAAAACAAATACCGTAAGAAACAATATTGCATTCTTTGTGAGATTTGAGGTTCTCAGCGGGGCATAAGGTTAGCCTGCTGAGACTTGACGCCGTGACGGCGGGTAGAGAGGTAAAAACGTTTCTGAGACACCTCCTGCTTGCATCGTCAGGGCGAAGTCTCATCCACCCTGATGACGGAGGCAACAGAATCCTTTGAAACGTCGGCACACTTCTACCAGACTACACGGCGTCACATCCCAGAAGACGCCAACCGTCATAGTCACCGTGGTGAAAAGTTCAGACCTCAAACACCGTACGACATAATTAAAGGAAAGACTATCAAAAATAGGCAGATTAAAAATACTAATAAGAAAAGCCCAAAACAAGAGAACAAAATTGCAAACTGTGTACTCTACGACGCAGTGCATGAACTTCACCAAGGCTTTGTTTACTGTTAAAATGTCTTACGGTTTCACGGCACACACGTGCAAATGTAATTTCATTCACGCCCGTAAGGACAAGTATGGCCTTCCCTGCACCGTTGTTCACAGAACTCACTAGTACTTGACAGCATTATGTGCAGCGCTCGTACCGAATTTGACCCAAACTGGAAAATAAATGTTTATAGTACGGGTACAAATTCATGTATGCCCATAAGTAAAACACGGCTTTTAACTAAGTCAACTTTCATGAAAACCGTACTCACTGAATAAATTTTTGTGCATATCTTCTGTACCAACTTTTATCCAAATCGGACGACAAATGTATAAAATACTGGCAAAATTTAATTGAACCCCCAAGTAAAATACAGCTTTCACTGCACGGCTACTGAAAGGCAATACGTGACCATCCTCTGTACCGAATTTCACCCAAATCGGTTCAGAAATATGGAAAGTACTGTGTAAATTCATTTACGCCCTTAAATAAACTGCAACTGTCACTAGACCGATTTCCACGATCTCCTTCATCAACGTTTCATAAAACACTCCTATACCGAATTTCGTGGAAACTGGATAAAGGGTTCAGCCGCTGATACCATATCACAGACACGAAAGGGCGTGGTTTTCGCATAAAGCGGATTCTGAGAAGTATGGAACTGAATACGTGAGAGAAAGGAAGAATGAGACAGAAGTTGAGTTCGGTGGAGCCATGCTCTGTTTTACCGGCTAAAGTGACGAACAAACAACAGTGCTCAATGACAAACCCAATAAACTGCTCCTAGTTTGTTTCATCGATAACAGCACTAATTTATTTACGTTTACATTCAGTGCTGAAAAACGCCATTAAATTTGCATATATTCGATAAGCAATAAAACTATTCAGTACACAAAACAGCCCGGTACACTGTATACTACACTGCAACGGAACTTGCCTCACCTAAAGAGTCCCACAGTATAATGCATGCCGAATTTATCGACAGCTATAATCACCTTAAAACACTAGACTGTGCTATAAAATGCACAGCTAGCTGAGTCCGTAGAGCGGTGGGACGGCCTCAGGAACGGCAATAACGAGGAATTCGATGAATCGTACGCTTTCCGTATATTACTATCGAGATCAAATGAAGGATGAACTGGCTCGACAACGTGGCACGCATGCGAGAGAAGACAAACGCATGGGATGCAAGAGTTTGGTAACGTAACCTGAAGGAAAGGGACCGAGTGGGAAACGTATGCGTAAGATATGAGGTTACGGGGCCATGATAACTGAACACACAACAAAATATGATCTCTGGAATAGCGTACTACAGCAAGAGATTTCAAAATAACAATTTTATATCGCGTAAATTCAATTCAAACCATTTTTATTTAAAACCCTTTGAAGTAAATTACACGAAACGAAATTTCGTCTATCGTTTTGTGTCAGTGTAAAACTTGTTGCCTTAATTCGAGCGAAAAACATGGATTCAGAGTGATGATGCCTGAAAAATAAGTGCTGAGAGGAATATCTGGTCCCAAGGGAGAGGAAGTAACACGACGAAGATAAATGCCAATTAGTAACTTCATATTTGATTACCTTCACTAATTACAATTACAATGACCGCATGAAGAGGGAAAAAATTGGAGAGGCATAAAGCAGGCACGCTAGTATAAGCAGCACGCACAAAATTTTTGTCAAAAAAAAAACATAAGAAAAGACAACACTGGGGAAAAGTAGGATTAGACGAGAGGATAACAAAATTAATTTTGAAATAGAAAGCGTATGTGGACTTGACTTACGTGGCTCTGGACACGATCGAAGTCGTCTGCAAGACGCTAAGAAATCATTTTTATAACAACAGGCAGTGTAATGGCAAACCGTGTCATCACTGGCTTCTCGAGAAGGACTCCTTGCCGCGAATCTAGTTTGCCACTCTTGTCATCCCGTGCGTTCTGAAGCGCGCACAGTGTTGCGCCTTCCTGCCGCTGTCCTGCAGCAGCGCTCTCGTCGACACAGCCAGTTGTCATACGCCTTTTGCATGACGTGCATAAAATGGCTACACCATCAGGACAGCATTTCATTCGACCCCATGTACGTAAAGGGAGTTAAAATAGACGCACGTGATGAGAATATGTAAACCAACTCCGACACTATATGTTGTCTATTTATGATAATATAGGTCTAACATGTTTCGATTAACAAATCGCCATCATCAGGAACATGCTATCACTACAGCATAAATAACATATTATCGTGCTATCTTACGTTGAATTCTTAATTACATAATTGTTGTCCCCATGGTACAGCGGTTTTTAAATTACGATACCCATGGGTACAATAATGGTATAATTAAGAATTCAAAGTAGGATGACAGGCTAAGATGTTCTTTAAACCCTAGTGACAGAATGCCCCTGAAGATGATGATTCGTTTGTCGAAATATGTTGGACCTATGTAAGTAACATATTATAATAAATACACAACATATAGTGTTGGAGTTGGTTTACATATCCTCGTTATCAAATATCAGCACGGAATGGATAATATTAAAGTTAGATACACATGGCCTTAGGAACCTCAAATAATTGTCTGTTTGGTTCATATACATCCAGTAGCCAGAGTGCATACTTGCACATGAACTTAGGACGTGACTTGTAAATGGTCTCAGAGACATTTATGTTACGAAGCTGTATATGGAAAAACCACGTAGGACTGAACGGTTAAGATGACCAAATTTTATTTCAATACGGTTTTGATGCAGGCATGATGTGTATTTTTAAAAAACACTACGAAAAGAATTTATATTTGAAGGCAGTTTGATGTCGTTAGTGGCTAGGCTAAGGGCTGAACAATCCGGGGTTTGAATCGCGGCAGGAGCAGGAGAACGTTCTCTTTTTCATAACGTCCACGCCGCCTCCTATAATATATGAAAAAATGCAGTTCTTTAATGTTAAAACACGTGATACACATTATTACCACTGTGCTGTAGGGGGTTAAATAAAACTAACTGGAACAAAGTCAACGGCGCCTACCAACATCCATACCAATTTACAGCCCTGAGTTAAACTGTTTGCTCGCTCTATTTACAGGAAATAACTCGCTCATTAAACGGTTACATAACTAAACGCACGCAACAAATTTAGGCTTCCGCCGCGGTGTGGTCGAGGTCTTCGCACTTGTATGATGTTAAACAACGTACTTTGGTAGGTAGCTGCTGAAGTTTTGGGACAACGTATCGCCCAACTTCAAGGGTCAAGGAGTCCAAGAATACTATATTTGTCGACCTGCAAAAACAGCCACTTTGTACTGCATGTTATAGCCAAAACTGTCATTAAAATACACTGCTTGTAGTCGTCTGTATGTACATTTGCAGCTCCAGTTAGGCAATCCATGCTAACACTTGGAATTATTTACTCCTTAACACATAATCAACGCTCGATGAGTCAGTAGTATTTCAGAGAGCAGTTTATTTTCCATTCCAGTAAATAAGCCTGTTAACAGTGTGTATTCAACAATTTAAACGCATTTCAAAACAATATGGAGTATGCCATTCGATGTTTATTGTTTACCTGTGTATAAAGTAATAACATTCCAGTGTTCCATGACACGTGGGAATGTCTGGATTCACAAAAAAAAACTACACAGGGTAAACTGCTTGCTCAGGTTAGAAACCAGGGATTAGCTCTTTTGAACACGGCCATGAAAATTCGGGTTCCACAAAAGAGCGGGAATTTATTGACCAGCTGAGCGACTATTAGCTTCCCAACAAGGACTCCGCTCCGTGCAGTTGGTTACTCAGGACACGGTTCAGTGGTGAGCACGGTAAGCGGTGAGAAGTGGTAAATACGACAATGTACCTTCTGCTTCGATAACAAGATTGAAAATGGTGTAAACTTCAAAAACGACTTCTTTACTTTCAAAATGTCTCATGGTTTCACGGTCTACGCGCACTTTTAGGTCTAAATTCATTGACATTCATCAGAAAAGTATGGCGTTCTCTTAGCATATTTCCAAGTATTAGTATTATTTGTCGATCTTACACCGACTTCCAGGTAGACTGGGTAATAAATGTGGCAAGTGCGGGTATAAATGAATTTATGCCCATAACTAAAGTACGGTTTCGACTAGGACGAGTTTCACTAAACTCATAATCACTCTACAAAGTTTTGCGAACACCTGCTATATCGATTTCTATCCAAACTGGATAAAAAACGTAGAAAATATGGGAAAATTTTATTGGCGGCTCAAGTAAAATACGGCTTTTACTGTACAGTTTTTCACTAAACTGACAACTGCTGAGCGGTAACAAGTGAAAATCTCAACCGAATTTCACCCATATCGGTCAAGAAATACGGGAAGTAAGGTAAAAATTCACTTATGCCCTTAAGTATTGTATGGCTGTCACTAAGCCGATTTTCATGAAAATCGCGCTTACTCGATACCGTTTTGTAAAGAATTTCCGTACCAAATTTCACGCGAATCCGAAAAACCGTTAGGACACTCATACTAGATCACAGATGGATGGATGGACCCCGTCTCCAGACACGGCCACATTTTTTACTTTGCAAAGACCATGTAAAAAGCGGGTCATGCCTTAAATGTCTCTGTAGCTACTGGCTTCTCAAGAACGATTCCGCGTAACGCAGCTTAAGGATTTACATCACATTAAACACAGAAAGCACAAAAGCACCATTTGCGTGTGATGCCTTGACATTTCCTGACGCATTGTTACATATTATCCACCTTCCCCAGGTTCCACAGATTGTAACAGGAAGTGGTAAACTAAACTACGCCTCCCCCCTACGTGCAGCTTCTGGGTTCCATAACCATCACAACAATAAACTCGGATAAACGAGTGCACTTTCTGTTAATCACCCTCAGACCTTGCGATTCACCACCACGACCCACTCAACACGTTTATACACGGCCAGCAACCATCTGTAATGTACAATGACTATCACAAGCCATATGAGGGCTGACATTTTGATGTTTCTGAAAGTCAGAGATAAAAACATGCGTCTTGTTTTCATGTAACATTAATTCGTGGAATTATTTATCCAAGTTTACAATCAAATGCCGACAATAATGTACAATATTACCGATGTTACTTGTGTCAAAACCAGATGAAACGGCAGAAAATAACGAATGTGCCGCGATTTATAACAAAAGTATCTGATACAGTGTTGCCAACAATTTCATAACACATCGCGCTCAGCTGTGTACTACCATATTTCGTCATTAAATAGGCTTAACAGTTATTTTAGTTTTACATTCAAGTTACTGTGAGTTTCTACGTAAAAACACTTACTTCTGGTATTCTCACTTCCAAATCGTCGCGACTTCTTAAAGGTTCAAACGGGATCCATATCAAAATGTGAAAGAGGAAACTGTGGAAGTATTTTTCTATATAACGCTCCCCAGTTTAACAAAGAGCATTGCTTTGTGGAAGGTTACCAGGCTTGTCCCTTTGTTCTTCCGGTAAGTGTAGGTGTGGCTGAAGATGAGTATCCAGCATTTGTGAAATTACGCTGACAGCGAGAAACCCCAGTACTCGGAGAAAACCGTCTCCCAGTGCCACTTTGCCCACCAGAAATCTCACCTGGATTGACCTGGAATCAAACGGGGGGCTTCCGCGTCGAGAGGCTACCGACTAACCACCTGAACCTTGAAAGACGGAAGCTAACTTGGATTATGTTTAAAAGATTCAGCTCGTACCGCCCAGTAAACACTCTTCGTCCCGATTATGAAAACTATTCAAATGCTGTATAGAGAGATAATCGGCGCTTGTTCTGAAATCCGCGTAAAACACATAAATGCACAGTGTCGGTAGAATATTAAACGTTAAACCTGGTGGTAAATAAAGTAACCAATACACATTAAAGGCTTAATATGACTTCTGCTACTCAAAACATCTTGATTAATGTACACACAACGTTTGTCAGACTCCTCTTGTATCACCCTGTATATCTATCAGGAAAGACGCTCGGCTGTGATGTACTTAGCTGACTGGAATAGCATTAATATCAACAACATAGCTTATTTATTAATGTGAGCTTGCGCAATGACGCCATAGTTGTGAACTGATTTTTAAAACGACCCTCTTAATGAAATCTACTCTACCATTTGTAAATAACCGCCAGAAAATTAACAGCAGAAATTCGACCGGCGACAGAATTCGTCCCCGATTTAAGCAAACTAACCACCCCCCAGCACCCCTCCCCCTAAGTGAAAAACACGATTGCTGAGACTCGCTCACAAATAGTCGTACCATTTGATGAATCGATCAAAACCAGTATGGGATATGCATACGTCCACACAGTTGCAAAGTACTGCAGCAAAGCTGTGACGTCAAACAGAAAATCCTTGCATTAAACATACGTCCAGTGAACAACCAAACTAAACAGATACGTGTTATTAAAGATAGAAAATCATATAGCAAAGGAGTGAATGTACATATCGAAAACAAAATGTGCGTCAAACTGCCAGACTTATCTCTAAACTATCACAAATCAGATATATAATACACTTATTTGGCATGAGAATAGATTGATTTTAAATATTCAGTTGCCCTGACATCATGTGGCGCCGAGATCACTTTTCAGGAACGTGTCTGGTGACTGAATTCCTATTGGTGTCCATGACCTGTGACAGCACTGGCGCAGACGGCCGTCGGAAGAGTGTAAGGTTGGTTCGTGAATTTCTACTGAAGGGCAAAACCTTTCATAGAGCAAGTGTCGAGTTTCATATCTTCCACGGAAGCAGGTGATGCAGCCAATGACCATTTCCGAAACTTTCGCCTTAGTTACAACCGAATTTCGTAGCCACCAAAATATAACCAGGTTTGAGAGCGACCACGTCAATCGAACAGGCATTTCTAACTAAATCGATGGTGAGCATTAACTGTGTATTTTCTCTACGTGTAATAAAAATATACTGATAATAATAAGAAAATTTTATTTTAAAACGGAATTCATAACCTAGGCTACGGTGTCACAATTTTCAGCATGTTTTTACAAAATGAATTAGTGACGTAATGTATGTCTCCCCAAATAAACAGCTTATAATTTGTAATTTAAAGCTTTCCCGGCCACTGAATTCAATAAAATCTTCTGGGGCTAGCAGCCGCGTCAGGTGGTTGAAAGGCGGGTTCCTTGTGGACGACGACAGAGATGGTTCTCCACACGCTGCTTTACTCACCATTCAACCACCTGACGCGGCTGCTATCCCCAGAATATTTTCTTTACAGAATGCATACCAATGTGAGTATATTGCAAAACAAACAAACACAGTCAATTGCTGTCCTCACAATTTCTACTTTAAAAATTATGTTAAAAATTAAAGTAGGCTACACGTTTCAACCAGGCTACATGTTTCAACCACCTAGGTAGTTGAAACATGTAGCCTAATTTAATTTTTTATATTAGAAAGTTGTGAGAACGGCATTCGACTGCCTTTGTTTTCCAGAATATTTTATTGAGCTGATAATTCCTTTCAAAATTGCTTCGGTGTTCAATCTCAGCTTTGCGAGGGAAAGGGTTAAAATGTTTCCTCATTTCAAATGACTCCGCAGGCAGCATAACGCTTTATCGAGGGCAGATTTTTGTCCACGAGCTGCGAGTTGAGCTGGCCTGGTCGACCACTACAGTAAGTACTGTCCGACTTCGCACTGAAGGCGAACTGTACTCCCCAACTGTACATACTGGCGGTGTGGACTGCCACCACCACATTTTCCTCAGTCTTCCCCACCAACCGCCTTCAGAATTCATCCAGATTACACACTGCTGCAGTCGAGCGGGTGGAACTGCTTCGTGTGGAATGTCCAGAGTTCAAATCACGATCTGTCAGTCGACTACTCTGACAGGTCTTTCTCGCTTGTCCTCAGCCCCTACATACAGATGCTGGAATTGTCCTTCAAAAGATGATGACTGATTCCACGGCCTTTCAATTCATTGTTCATGATCCTAACATTCAAAAAGTCCTTAAATAAAACAAGAATAAAGAAACAAAACCTACAGCTACTGCAAGATTCAAAAAACTGATTTAGATGATGATGCAACCAAAGTACATTACAATTAAACAGCAGATAAAAAAAATACTTGAAGAACAAACGGTATAACGTACATTATTGATGTTTCTGAGAATTCAATCGCCTTCACTTGAACGAACCAACGGGAAGCTGCTGCCTGTCACATTCTGCTGCTGCTTTGCAAGATATTGCTTTCTTATCTTGGAGGGAAGTCATTTGCCAGAGCTTCTCGTGGTCACACAGCGCTACCAAGTGTGCATAAAGAATATAAAGCGTACACAAGGGCGCTTTCCAACCGCAACTGTTCAGCATTGCAGAAAGAAGGTACTCTGAACTAAATCGGCAAATACGGCAAGATATTTAGCGAGACGTTTACCACATTTTATGACTCGTCTGAATAAATTCCATAAAACACGCATAATTTTGTACCGTTTCTCTGTTCTTCTGTCTTGTATGTTTCATCTCCAGAAGTACCAAATGAATTTCAGTATGTCTTAAAAAGTTTGGGCAACACAGTGACGCCTCGGTCAACCAACTCTCGAGCAACCAACCCCGCATTAACCAACCCGCTTATCCGAACGTCTGCAGCAATTACAGGAAAGCGCTTGCTAATTATATGTATGTGTGAAAAGTTTGAATTTTATTTCGGTTACACATTGTACCGTATTTTTGTTGGGGGCCTATTACGTAGCCTATGGAACTACGTTCCAAAGTGATGACACGCAGTCCTGCCTAAGCTTGTTACGCCTACGTGACACAGGTCAAACATCGTTACGTGACGGACGTTCCCGACATATTAAAACTAACTAACTCCATGAAGCAGAGGCCTTCTTGAGAAGCTAACAGTTTCGCAGCTAGTCAAGAAATTCCCCGCATTTTATGGAACTCGGAGGTTCATTACCGCATTCACAAGAGCCCGCCACCTGTCCCTATCCTGAGCCAGCTCAAGTGGATTCCTGCCACCACGGCATGGCGCGTCCTCAGGTTGCGGATGGAGGAACGGCCTCCAGTTATGGCGGGTAGCTGCGAATACATTGAATAAGCAGTCGCGGACAGCCGACAAGGGGTGGTCCTCCAGCTTGGGGGTTGGGCGAGGTGCTAACAACTCCTCACCGTAAAAAATTATGATGTTACGAAACATTATACAATGCCTCCCGACATATTTAGGGTTTAAAATGTGTTTTACAATTTCTTCCCTTATTCTATGTCCAAATTACACTAAAACGTACTGTTTTTATGCTAAAACGTTGCCTAGGTTCGGTTATTTGGCTTCTTAACTTGAGACGTCACTAATATGTATAAGCACTTTTTCCGTTATCACTGACCACGAACACTCAACAACGTTTCGAAAGTAGTCTGCTTTCCTCTTCACTAATCCAAGCAATAACTGTCTAACCTAAAAGCTGTACCACAACTCGCCCTTTGGGCCTCAAAGGCCGGTTAGAAAGTGAATTTTACCTTTTAAAAGTATAGCTGTTACCACGCCCTCTAATCAAGCCTACCAAAATGTACTTCGTCGCACAGTGTACTTAGCCAATGTATTCCGTATAATTCTCAGCATGCACAGCACTGGCTCTAGCACTGACCAGCACTAAGCTGATCGTTGTAACGCAGATTCAGTGCGTCCTTGGAAGCAGGGACTGGGTTCTTAATATTTAGACAAACTCCATGCTTATAAGGGTGAACTGCAATTCTGGTAAGTTCTAAGATGGTGAAAAGCGGCAGAATATTCATATGATCTCAAACACGCTACACATTTCAACACTGACTTCCGGTTTGCTCTCTCTTGAGTATTTCGAAGAGCGGATAATAAATTGTAGTTACTGGCAATACAGTGACAGGACATAAAGCCACAAGGCTTGCAACTGCTGCACTGGTTAAACTTACTGAGCAAAAAACACTAAACCCCTCCCCCCCAAAAACTGCCCTTACTGCCTTCCAAGATGTGGTTCTTACAGAACGACGTACATTTACTCTACGAGACACAGCCTTGGATTGGTCACATCTTGCGTAGGATCTGCCTTGCAAAACACGTTATTGAAGGAAGGATAGAGGGAATGAGAAGACGAAGAAGAAGACGTAGCAGCTACTGGATGACATTAAGGAAACAAGAAGGTACTGGAAAGTGAAAGGAGAAGCACTAGATGGTGCTCTGTGGCGATATCTCTTTGGAAGCGGCTACGGGCCTGTCTTAAGACAGAACACGTGACGATGACAAAACCTGTAAATCCAGCTGTCAAACTTGAATTAAAATCTAGACACACAGTTCCCAATTAGTATCTGTAAAGGCTGCTTATCCTAGCGGCATCCAGCATTTGGCTGTTCCTGTATTCGTTCAACCGACTCGGTAACCAACCGTCAGCATTATATAAATAACGACAAGTCATATAATTAGCTAATTTTTACTAGGCGCCACCGTACTAAATGTAGTCGCCTCGACATCCAGGCGCCTGAGATTTGTGCACCCCTGCATTGTATATTCTATGACTAAACACATGCTTTTGTCATCTCTATTTATACTGGTTCTTCTTCCGCCTACGTAAAGATATGTTTCATTTTCTTCACTTGATTACTCCATTTACATTTTGCCTCATGTAAAAATTTACCTGTTTTCTAATTCCTTGTCTTGGCGCAATTATTCATGATTATTTTCTATACGCCACTTTCTCCTTTATATTTAACCATATACAATTCAGTAAATTTTCTACAGGGTTAATTGGAAACGATGTAACAGGTAGCTGTCAGGCCTTATTTAAGGCACTATTACGAAATTTGACTTGAAAATTTAAGGGAAGACAAATTATGTTAGTAACATAAGTGGAAGTGTAAAAGATATGAAGACAGAAAAGACAAATACATAATGCATTAAGCAAATACACATATGTAAGTCCCACTTACGACCTTATTCGCAGACAGCTTGTCAATACAGAGGTATGTCCATAAATGTCAAGTATTCATTGTCTCAGCATTAATTTTGAAACCGAGTAGGCTGACGGCCTAGTCCGTGAAAGCTTACGGATACGATAATTAACATATTGTACTGGTGTGAGATCAGATCACGGTTCCCTTGAAGGGGTCGCTGAACCCTGAAGACATACCGCAGGAGAGGTCACTGCAACCTTCAGCTGTCGACAGTGCGCTTCCCTCCTACGGAAGAGTTTCACTTACATTGTCCTTTCTTCGGACTAAACAGGTTATTTATCCTTCTGCATTCAATGATCAAGTCGTAGAAATAAATAAACTGCAGACAGCTAATGTCTCTAAATGTCTGCTGCTGATGGTCCGTTCCTCAGTCTTGATTTAACCCTTTAAAGACGGAACGTGTCTGTTTTTTATAAGGAATCAGTGCGTACCGCGCTGTAAACACTCTCCACTTCGGTTATAAAAACCAGTCTCTTAATGTTTTATAAGGCAAAAGTTGCTGTTTGTTCTGAGATCCGTACAAAACACATAAACGCAGTGTGGGCACCACGTAGAATTTTTTAATGTTAAACCTGGTGTTATGTAAAGTTACCGCTAGGCTTTAAAAGGTTAAGCTTTGTGTAATTAATAATATAATAATTCCAGTTGTCTTTCTAAGGCTGAATAAATTAAATAAATTAAATTTTTTTTTCAACGAGTAGGACGCTAGAATTTTTAAAAGCCGTGGTGAAAATATTTCAGAACAATTGTAATCAAACACACACAATAAAACGCCACGTTCTGTAACAAACTGGCCCTTATTTTGATAAACACGATCAGTACAAAGTAACTGTTAAGTCACTAAACTTTAGCTAAGAAAGAGTAAGACCTCTGGCCTGTTTACGTTTTAAATTTTATGGCGGAACATGGAATAACATAAACATACGAAAAACATCCTTAACTGATTATCGACCAATCGCGAGGTCTCTATATGCGAAGCAAACAAAATGCTAAGGTGTAAATACGTGAAAATTTTTAGAATACAACATATGGTTTGTGATGAATGCGAGTGGAATAGGGTCACCAAAACGGCTTTCCCATAGTAATTACCTTCTACAAATCTGCAGAAAGGAAACTGCAGACTTTAAACAGGAAGCACTCACCCTTTTCCCCAAAAGCCACAGACCGTTTTAAAACCAAAAGTATCAATCTGTTACATTCAACCGAATTTCCGTAATTGAAGAGTTACTCTTTAAAGGGACTTAAATGTACACAAAATAAGGTTCACTAAATAATGCAAATTATATGGACATATTTATTCTTCCTGAAAGGGTTTGTTATGCCTACACGTATTACATTCAGTCGCATTAGAAACCTATTATTTTGCCACGCTTCCGGCAATCGCAGGGAATGTTTTGTGGTAAGGAAATAAAGGAAACCCGATACAATCACGCGTATACATAACTGTACACTGTACACTGCATCACTGTGCCGCCTAACTAGCCACAAAATTATCTCCCAGCGTCCTCATTTAGATGCAATGAATATTTTCGAAGCGTGTAATTTTAAACAAAAATACACCCATGGTATTAGCATGAAAATAAAAATGGAGGGTGGGGGGCGTGGCGGTAATTAAACTATGTTGACAGAAATCCCTATGCCTCCATGGGAAACAGGCCAGGACTGCTACATTGCAAATCCACACTCCGTTGGCCTGAGCAAGGTGAAAACGTATTGTCCTTCTACATATACGACACTCAAAATACACATTCTGTTATCTATAAAAATAAGCCAAATCGAAACTCGTATTAAAAAATCCAGGAATCTTCAATTAAACCTAAAAAGAAACATATAACCCATATACAAGTACCGGTTAACAGGGCTATATGCAGTAGTTTGACCCTTTAAAGACGAAAAGCATTCTAATATAAAGACTCAAGGCGTACCGCGCAGTAAACACTCTGCACCTCAGTTTAAAAAACCAGTCACTTGACGACGTGTCAGGTAAAAGTTGCAGGTTGTTCCCAGATCCGTACAAAACACATAAATGCAATGTCAGCACCATGGAGAATTGATTAAAGTTAAGCCTGGTGGTACGTACGTAAAGTTACCGCTAGGCTTTAAAAGGTTAACATGTAGAACTGATGGTCAAATTTATAAACATTTTAATATATGCACGTCGTAGGCAGGAGTACTGGTTACATTTTTAACAGAATATTTTATACAGTTTTCTGATTGTATTAAAACACGAATGGAATCGGATACATGACATTTTTATTTTTTATCTATTTTTTTATTTTTTAAATTTTTTTTTGGTAAAGCGTGAAATCTTCCACCTTCAACCTTGACAGTGTGCATTCCCTATTTTAAACTGTAGCACGTGACGACTGCCATGTAGACCCAAACATGTTGTACAAAGTAATGATTAACTATACGATTTGAGTTGTCAAGAACGGTTTATACAGTATTTCATTTCATTCTATGAATTCACAGCGGCATATACACTAAAGTTCACTCGCCATTCACTACCACATTCCTATCTCATTCAACGGTATACACAACGGGATCAAAATCACCTGACAATCAGTTTGTTATTTCCATCACTAAAGTTACTGATTAAACTTGCATTTATTTGTCGATCCTGGACATCTCATTGGCTGAAAGTCTTGGTAAATTCCTCCATGGGGCAGAGCCCTTCTAGAAAAGCTGACAGTTCCTCAGCTAGTCAAGTAATTCCCGGACTTTATCGAACCCGAAGCTTCGTTACCGTATCCAAAAGAGACTGCAAATAGTAGCTATCCTAATTCAGTTGAATACAGTCCAAACCCTTCCACCCTATTTCCTTAAAATCCTATTTAATGTTATCCTTCAATCTACACCTGAATCTTCTAAGTGGTCTCTTTTCATCAGGTTTTCCCACCATAAACCTGTCAGCATTTCTTTTCCCCCATGCTTGCCACATACCCAGCCAATCTCATTCTCCTTGCTATGATCACCCTACTAACATTTGGCGAGGCGTACAGGTTATAAAGATCCTCATTAAGCTGTTTTCTCCATCCGCCCGTTCCTGTCTTCCTCTTGGGTCGAAACACCTTCCTGAGCACCACATTCTCTATTATCCCCCGTCCATGTTCTTCTTTTATGTGACAGACCAACTTGATATCTATTTTAAACTTAATGTTACTCAACACCTTGTGTTTATATATCAAGAAGAAAACTACTTACTGTACACAGCTGAACCGTTTGAAAACCAATAAACAGAACAGTTATAAAGTGCACCAACAATGCCTTCTTATTTCCACGTATATCGTTGAATAAGTTTTAACTACAAATGAAAGTTTTACATATAAATTCCCTACAGCATAGTCACTTCGAGAAGCTAACAGTTATAGAGCTGGTTAACATAATCGTCATCTGTTACAGAATATGAAGGTTCATGACCGTGCACACAACGGCCCGCCACTAAAACTCTATCCTGAGCAAGACGAACATACAAACCGCGAATACACTTCCCTTAAAAATTTAATGTGTTCCATGTCCGTGCACTATATTATACAAAAACACTAATCACCAACAAATGCACAAAGAGAGTTTTATCATCAATCGTAACACACTCCTACATGTTTCGACCCTGCTGGGTCATCTTCAGGCACAGTTCTTTTGTTATCGTTACACTAAGGTTGCACTTTATAGTTGAGTGAGAATGTGCTGTTGACTGTGTACTGTGTACTGGAAGCGCGAACTCTCTGCGGTCCCGGCCTGCAGGCCTGCAAGCCGGGACCGCAGAGAGTTCACGCCTCCAAAAACAACGCAGTACACAGTCAATAGCACATTCTCATTCAAATATAAAATGCAACCTTAGTGTAACTATAACAAAAAATTTCTCCCTGAAGATGACCCAGCAGGGTCGAAACATGTAGGAGTGTGTTACGATTGATGATAAAACTCTCTTTGTGTATTTATCGGTGATTAGTGTTTTTGTAATACACTTCCTATTTTTAAGACCCGTACTTTAAACATAAGGATGTATTCGGACACTATCGTGCGCTTTCTCGAGCAAACAGATGGCGGTTTACTTTTCATGGACCACAACTGTACTCGAAGACTTCTGGTGTACACTCCCAACAGCGCATTTAATCTCAACACTTTGAGTGTTTCAGAGATTAATCATATGCAGGCCAGGCGAACGTATACAGGTAGACAGCACCTCTATATAGCGCATTAATTATGTGCAGAGAACGCGTGAGAACACAGTCTCTGACATTATGCCTTTCCGTTACTAATCTCCGTGTTCGTCTAATAAAATGTTAAATAAGGTAGTATTTTCATGTAACAAACATTAACAGATTAATTTCAGTTGTCTAAAGACTACTATTAACGTGAATTAGATTTAAAGATTCAGCACATACCGCGCTGTAAACACATGTAGTTTCCGTTATAAAAACCAATCAAATTAAAGAAAATACCAAAAAAATGGATTACATCGTAATATGGAGTGCATTTGTTGGTTTTTTCCGGAATTTTAACAACTAGTGCACAGATATGAATACCACAAAAACCAATTAATCAATGCTGTATAAGGGAAAAAAATTCTGTTTGCTCTTTACACCATGCAAAACACATAAACGCATCGTGTGGGCAGAATGTAGAATTTTTTATGTTAAACTTGGTGGCACACAAAGGAACCACTACGTTTTAAATGGTTAAAATTTACATACAAGTACGTACTCAATTTACTTTCTTTATTTGGTGGTAGAAGAAAGTTAATAAGGTGCTTGGTGCTGACACTTTGTTTCTACATAGTTTTTATTTTCACGTACGTAAATTCAGTTAACTGGGCAACAAAAGACACATGGTACTACTCAATTTTGACAGCCTGTATATGTGTCTGGAACCTACGTGTGACCGCTGCTACAGTGTGTGAGGTTAAGAAGGTGTTAATATCCCCCCCCCCCCCAGCCCAACAATATTTGAACAAGTATATTCCTGTGAGTAGTTACTAAATAACACATATGGGTGGTACTGGTCGAGACATGAATTATGTACTCTCCATGTCGCCCACGTCAACGTCTTGAGGTTGTCTGCTACAGCAACAGGAGTAAAAGGCGTATCCGTTTGTATCTTTACTTTAAATTTCCTTACGCTTGTCACAGGCAGTTCACTGTACAGGATACAATATATATATATATGTGTGTGTGTGTGTGTGTGTGTGTGTGTGTGTGTGTGTGTGTGTGTGTGTGTTTCGTCACCAATGTTCCCTCTAAGCTGAGCGGTTGCGCGGCCGCGCAGTAAATGAAATGCTTCCGCGGACATTTAATTGTTGCCGCGCAGATGGAATTTTCTTAGTAGGCACAAAAGTGCAGCTCAGTCATCAGGTTGTGTAAAAATGTTCTGCTCAGGGCAGTAGCAGGTCCGCGCAGCTGTAAAAAAAAAAATTAGACGGAACGTTATCCGTCACCCTACCTAAGATTCCATTACTCCATTTTCCAAATTTGTGTAACTCTGTAACGCTTTTAGTGAGAAGCCCAGATGGCAGCAGGCAGTAAATTGGCTACGCTACAGGGTGGAAGACAAGAGTTCGAGTCTTGTCAGGAGCATCTGTATTTTCTGTTAGTCGCCACTTCCGCGCCGACTTAACCTCCTATCCATGGCGTACTAAGTACTCTGTAGGTACTCATTCACCTACATCTAGTGTTGAATGAGCACAACTTTACTATTTTATGGCCTACTCCTGTACGTATGGAGACCCCTTTAAGTAACTAAGTTGTACCTGTGCTTGATAATCACTGTGCCAGGAAGAGATATGGAGATTGGAGGTACAACTCCACGCATTCTTAAACGTGGCAACTGGTCAATATAATTAGTCAACCGCAAAACCCGACAAGTTATCTCAGTACCTACTGAATTCGTGAGCCCCAGACACGAGCTGGAGGATCTGCCGAAATGAGAAAAAGGAAAAGGAGAGAAAGAAAATACAAAAACGTGATGAAAACAGAACATGGTGGTTTCAGCAGGGTTTCCCAATTTTTCCAAAAGTCTGTTAGTCATCTCAAAATACTAGGAGCCAGAATGGCGACGTGAAGCAAATTAGATACCGAGAACCGAGTTGGCGTCTAGGATTTGTGCAGCCCTGCTCTACAGGCATTTCCTGTGATGTTCCGATGGCGAATTACCTCCACGGCGACCTAGCGCCCGGTATTTGTGCACCCCTGCTTAAGGATAATTTTTGAAATGAATAACAAGCATATAAATTACCGTAGGTTTTGTTTATAGGCGTATGTGTAAACAAGTCTAAGCCCCATTATCTGCGGTACTTGTATCCACACGTCAACAGGAAAACAAGTCTTATCTCTACGAACAGGTCTGAAGATATATTTAGTGGTACCTTTAGAGTAATTATATAAGATTATCCAATAATTAACTGACAAACAATTTCCACTAGTGCACTTAGCATTACTCTGCCATTTTCGTCTTGTTTTTAGTGTCAGTTTTCGAGGTTTCCTCGCCACACTTATGCATATTCGCTTTCAGATGTATTCATCCGAACTGCATCTCCATCCCCGTGTATCGCTTATCTTAACTATATAACAATATTACAAGAAACATTAAAAGACTTGAAGATCCATTTTAATATTATCCTCCCGTAGATGGGAGGATAACATTAAAATGGATCTTCAAGAAGTGGGATGGGGCATGGACTGGATTGAGCTGGCTCAGGATAGGGACAGGTGGCGGGCTCTTGTGAATGCGTTAATGAACCTCCGGGTTCCATAAAATGCGGAGAATTTCTTGACTAGCTGAGAAACTGTTAGCTTCTCAAGAAGGCCTCTGCTCCATGTAGTTAGTTAGTTAGTTAGTTAGTTAGTTAGTTAGTTCATTTAAATTATATTTTTTCGTGTTAATCTATTTCGTCTGATTGGGGGTTAAAACATTTCTTCAGAGCAATAAATTTATTCCACAGCCATACAAAACTAAAACAAACAATGTGAGATCTGGGGGTGGCGAAGATTCAGTTTTTCCAGGATATGACGCTGTGTCTATCTGAAAATACTTACTGTCCCTTCGGAGAAGCCTTTTGCCTCAACCTTCAGCAACTAAGAACTCTTTTTAACAACTCTGGCCCTGAAGATGGACGTAACAAACTCTTCCGAAATTTCGATATTTACCGATCGAAACAATGTCATATCCCAGAAGACTAACATGTTTTTTAAGGGAACGAAATCTACATATAATTACAACACATACGCTATTGCAAACGCATGCAAAAATATTTAACATTTGTCTACAATAATTGGCGCAAAATACCTCTGCACATACTGCTAATGTAATATATTCTTCTTACGTAACAGGTGATAATATATCTTCTAATATCTGTGCACCAAAGTAGAAAATATTTACCTTGGTATTCAAGACGTGCCATCAGAAGCGTAGCGAAAGTAAAGCGGCTCAGGCAGCACCTGTAACACATCGCCGCAGGCCTGAGGCTTGTGTCAAGGACAGGCGTGTCTTCACTGACAAAAGATAAGCTAAACAAATACTATTTCCATACAGAGGTTTTAACGACATGCTGACGAAGATACGGAACCATACATACGTACCTAAATACTTTATTCAACAAGCAGTTCACAGCTGAACTCATAAAGTAAACTTTCCTATTATGTTGTCACCTAATCCTACAGAGCTGTTAAGGCTATTATCAAATGCATTCGCAAAACAATAACTAAAAGCGACTATTAGGTTCGTCAGCACTATCCCTCCTCCCATCCGTCCGTCCGTCCGCATGGAACAACTTCACTCCTACAGGACGGATTTGCGTGAAATTTTATATTGGGGATTTTTACTAATATAAGTCGAAGAAATTCGAGTTTGGTTAAAATCGCACAAAAATAATAGACACTTTACATGAGGACCCACGGGAATTTATGTCATTCGTTGGACTTTATAACGGAGACGGACTGTGTTCTCTGTGAGGTATGAGGCCGAAGAAAGAGGTGACGATCTGAAAATGACGTCTGAGACGGACCGTCTTTATTGTAAGCCAAGAGCTTAAATTGAAACAACAGCCCCCGGTTTAAAATAACAGTCTAAAGATGTCAACTCCAAACGTGTTGAGCATTGGAGAATGTTGTTAAGATAAACAGAAAATTTAGAGGGGCATTAACAGATAGAAGGCACCAAAAGTGTTGCATCCTGGAGTATAGAGTGTTTTTTGGATATTATACTGTGAATTTCTTACAATTTTAAGTACATTTGTTAGTTGATATTAAAAATCCAACTATAATAGCACTGAACGGAAAAAATATAAAATATGAACTTCGTTTCAGGGGACCTTGACGCTTCCATGACAATGCATGGAGACACGATCGTCTGAAACGTCAGTATACTTCTATCAGACTACACGGCGTCACGTCCCGATGATAGCAGTCGTCACAGTCACGGCCACAAGAACCTCATATAGCACAAACGAGTATCACTCTCCTTGCCACGTACCCAGCCCGACCGGTTCCACAGCCCGGAATTAAGACATGACGCTAAGCACGTAAACCACGTAGGCTATGCTAATGGCGACTGAAGTCACACAAATGATGCAGTACAGTCTGTGTTCAAACATGTCACGCCACCATATGATATCGTCTAATGACGAGTACTGCAGTTCTTACATACGCAATGAAACGATTTAATTTGTAACAAAGAAACACAATTCCTGGTACTGACCCCAAGAACTCACGCTCCTGTACGTAAATCTGGATGTCAGGGTTATCAATTTTCTGATTTTGTTGACGGCCTAGTACTCAAAACAGAACAGAACCTTTCAACAACTATATCTGTTTCCTTCATCAGGTGGGGAGGCACGCACGAAGTTTGGTCCATAGATTCATGGCAGCTGTGTCCGTCGTACTCACCCCCAGCTCGGTATGATACCGCCAAACGCTTCCACCTAAGGACATTAACAGATTCAGTTCCTGAAATGTTGCGTCCTTTTTCTTTGATACCCAGACGTCGGTGGACAATAAGAAACTTGATTAATCGTTCTATAATTTAAAACTTGCACTACCTGATATTTTAATCGTAGGTTCTAAACTACAGATGCATATACAGGCGTCACTCGACTTATGCGAAAACTGCACCCCAAAGTAAGATAGGGTAATTCGAGATATTTGTACCTAATTTTGTTTCATTGCCTTTAATTTTAGTTCAAAAACACACATTCAACTAACATTAACCTTCCAATGCCTGACGGTAACTTTATGAACCACCAGGTTCAACATTTAACAATTTTCCATGTTGCTCATATTGCGTTTATGTATTTTGTATGGATATCAGAACAAAGAGAGACTTTTACCGTAAACATCAGCAAATGGTTCGTTTTTTATAACCGAGATGGAAAGTGTTTACTGCGCGGTACGCGCTGAGTCCTTATATAAAACACATTACGTTTCGCCTTTAAAGGGTTAATACCATACACTTCCGCCTCCGAATCACAGTTCCTCTTGTTTTAGTCAAAGAGTGTTCTTACATTGTCGTCGTCAATACTCAAACCAGAACAGAACCTTTCAACAACTAGATCTGATTCCGTCATCAGGCAGAAAAGCACATCCGCAGTTTCGGGCAGATTCAGAACAGCCCTTCATGTCGAACCATGTTCTAAGATTTTAGCCTTCAAAAAAAAAAAAGGCAAATTAGAAAAGCATGTTAAAGCAAGTTAACATTATCTTCGTTCTTTTGGGATGTTACGCAGCGTAGATAGGTTACCGACGTTTCGGGACAACCTATCTGTCCCATCTTCCAATAACATCCCAGAAGAGCGAAGATCTCATTTACACCGCGGCGGAAGCCTGAAACTACGCTAGTCAACGTTAAATTCAAGTCAAAACAGTGTACGTCACGGAATAGGCATACTTCAGTTACTACAGTGGCCAGTTTCCTGGAAAATAAAGGGGTGGCTGGGGTAGAAACTGTGCGACACGCATACTTCTCCCCCCGAAAAATAACGGTGAAACCAACCACCCAACCCAACCATCTCACTAAATAACCAAAGAGCAAACAATGGAAAGACGTCCCTGGTTAAGTTCAACAACTGCTACGTAAGAAAGGCATAGCTCGAATGTGATAAGGTACCTTACAGAATTTAAGAGGGGGGACAGTGAGGGGTAAGCATGCACCTTCGAGTTTAATCCTCTTGACTGAAGGCCTTGATGTGTTCTTGCCACGCACTGTAGATGCTGGCGGAGAAAACGCCACATCTAGTAACCAATCTATATTAAAAATAACAGACAATTCACAACTAAAATTTATTTTAAATACTAACCATTCATTCTAACTACGGGCTGGACGGTCTGGGGATCGAAAACCGGAGGGGGCGAATTTTCCGCACCTGTCCGGACCAGATCTGGGTGACCACCGACCACCATCTAGCGCCCAGGTTAAAAAAAAGAGTACAGTTATACATTTATTGTCCCTCTGGGCCTTCATGGCCTGTTATAGGGTGGACTTTACTTTACGTTACTTTACTTATTAATAATTATATGTTTCGGCCAACTTGGCCATCATCAGGCGACACAAAAATAATATACAAAAATACTCGCAGTCCTTCCCTCTTCCACCTACTTGTTCACAGCAGGTGTCCAGGTTGTTTATTTTCACTTGATCACACTCAGACACACGCCACATTCGGTAGGACTCCTCTGTACGAGGGATCGGCCCGTCGCAGAGACCTCTACCTGACAACACACAAACACTCAGAACAGACGAACATCCATGCCTCCGGTGGGATTCGAACCCACGATCCCAGCAGCAAGCGCTCGGCCGCAGACCTACGCCTTAGACCGCGCGGCCACTGGGTTGGGCCAAAAAAAATACTTACGAGGTTAAATAAAACGCTGAGTTCTACAAAAATAAATGCGATCTCTTTTTTACATAAAGATTAACAGTTCGTAAGGATATATGCAACTGATGTAATTTTGAAGTTTCGAATATTTTAGTTACCCAAAAAGTGTGCCTTAAAAGTCCTAGCTTTTTACCTAGGTTTAGGTATGTTTTAGGTTGAGTAATTAATTTTACTTTTAGAAGATCCTGTAAAGCAGTCCTTCCGAGAAAAACGTGCACTGGGTGGTTGGAGGGGAGGATGTGTGTGTGGGTTGAACCCTGGACGCTATAATCGCCGCTGCAATTTTGTGTGTGTGTGTGTGTGAGTGTGTGTGTGTTTGTGTGTGTGTGTGAGTGTGTGTGTGTGAGTGTGAGCGTGAGTGTGTGTGTGAGAGTGTGTGTGTGTGTGTGTGTGTGTGTGTGTGTGTGTGTGTGTGTGTGTGTGTGTGTGTGTGTGTGTGTGTGGAAGGGCAGGGAAACTCTTCGGCTGAGAGCGTTAGGTATTTACAACTGGGAAAAATCACGGAAAACTTCAGTAAGTGTAGAAAAAACTCTCCCCTAAATATGACATATCTTGCACAGTAAGAACACTAACAGAAGCTGTTAAAGTTAAACACTTACCTGAAACATGTGTAAACTTCGCAACTAATACAGTAACGTCTGTTAGGAAAAACAGACACTGGCAAGAACACAACGTAAAATATTCGACTCTGGCGAAGCTAACTGGAGACACGCTAAATTTGCATGACTGGATGATATAAATAGGTCTAAGAACAGTTCTAGTGATATTGGCTATTCCAAGGTTTAATTTCGTCATCCTACGCTACACCAGCCAGCAATACGTGCTTTTAATCGATGCCTTAAATTCCTAGTATGAAATAAAGCATGTTTACGGTCTTTGGGCGAAAACAATTACAATAAAAAGAGAAAAACACAATTCAATCCCCTGCCAGTAAAGAGTGCCATCTGCGCTGAGCATGAGAGATACAACCGTAAGATGAAGTGCCAATAAATCCACTGAAATTGGACAGAGTTAAATATGTAGGAAAAACCTCAATAAATTTAAACTTATGGCAAACTTAAGAGGATAATAAAGTCGGGGGGGGGGGGGGGTGCTTGCTAACATACAGTTTCACAATCCATTACCGTATACATTGTTAGGATGACCATGCAGGAGTCAGAAGTGTGGCGGTGCATAGGATTCAGGACAGGAGTGGGGATAGGATATGTAGCTGGAATTTTGTGAACGCTGTACTCAGCAGTCGGATTCTATAAAGGACGGAGACGTACTAACGAGAAGGACAATTAGCAGCTTCTCAAGACGAACTGAATGAGGTTCGTTAATACAAAATACATCCGTGCTGCTGACGTTCCGGATAGGGCGGTTATGAGTTGCGATCAAATTCTCAGAATCCTTACTTTGTAATCCGGAAGCCCCGTGTTCAATTCCCTGACCGGAGATCCCAATAACTTAAAATTTATCCTAGTCCTCGCCGAAATAAGTTGGAAGAACGCCTTACAGCAGACCGTGACCACCTCCTTCCACAAGTATTCACAATAATCCCAACATTTGATTGTATAAAACCTAACGTAACTCAAAAAGGTTCGAATCTCAGCCTGGATACGGTCTGTACTGAGGTATTTATGGCTTCCCAGTAAATGCTGGCATAGATGTACAGTTGTCCCTCTGCTTAATTAACCCTTTAAAGAAGAAATGTGTGTGTTTTATATAAGGACTCAGTGCGTACCGCGCTGTAAACACTCTCCACTTCGGTTATAAGAACCAGTCTCTTAATGTTTTATAAGGCAAAAGTTGCTGTTTGTTCTGAGATCCGTACAAAACACATAAACGCAGTGTGGGCACCACGTAGAATTTTTTAATGTTAAACCTGGTGGTACGTAAAGTTACCGCTAGGGTTTAAAAGGTTAAGCACCGCGATACAAAACTGTATGAAGGTATGGAGATAGAGTCCCACATATTAACCACAGTAAATAGTAAATGGACAGACCCACGCACCTGTCACTTTACTCCGGTATCATTAGACAAGTGACTGGGCGGATTCCAGAGACGGTCTGGAGGCGACGGCAACGAGAAAAATTCTTACCCCTGTTGAGGATCGAATTCCAGTCGCACAGTCCGTAGCCTAGCCGTAGCACATGCCACGATAATACCTCAAAACGTGTCACGGCCAGTTCCTTTTCCGATACTCCGCAAACTGTTTCACGTTATACGCCCCGATATATCGTCCTTAAAAACAACTAACCACAACATGGGCATTATAACAGTACGAATTACACTTGTTCATTGTCACACAATTACAAGCTATTCTGCTCCCTCTAACGGTTACAGAGGTGTCCCTTTTATGAAGTCCGTGAGCTGTTACTGATGTCCCGGTGGATGCAAGCTTTCTCTGCGGTAAAGCTTCCGCGGTCAGGGACACGGTAATGGGAACAGTCTGTATTACAACTCACACGACTGGAAATGAGATGTGTTAGTACTGTGCAGCGCCCTTTGCGTTACGTAACAGCTCACCTGTGACAAGGTTATCGGCGTCCATAATGCAGATGTAAGAACAAAATTTAACAAGCCCAGACAACTTACAATGTCCAAAACATGAGTCAACTTTATTACGAATAGAACAGTTCAAAGGCTATCTGAATCCCAGTCAAGTCGTTTCTTTTCCGAATTCATTTCAGTACAACAATTTTCTTTGTAAAACTTGGGGTTTTTTTACAGAGGTGTTTGCTCAAACTGTCCTGGGCTGTAACATCGTGCAGTCCAGCGGATACCAACGCTTCTAAGGAACACGGTGTCACCGCCATCACTTTGTTACTCCGACCCTGAAGAGACTAGAATATTTACTCTAAATATTAATAAACATCTACCAGTATACACGGTCTCATAACCCAGAAGACCATATCTTTAGGGTTCACTTTATCCCTGACAATAGAGACAGCAACTTGCGTCATTTCAGGCTTCCGCTCCGGTATAAATGTCATCTTCGCTCTTCTGGGATGTTACGCAGCGTATATTGGTAATTGATTACCGACGTTTCGGGACAGCCTACAGGTCCCATCTTCAAAGGTCAAACAGTCCTGTTTGACCCTTGAAGATGAGACCGATAGGCTGTCCCGAAACGTCGGTAATCAACTATAAATATACAGTGCGTAACATCCCAGAAGAGCGAAGGTCTCGAGGTCGTATCTTCCTTCGAAATTCAGGCACTCATTTCCCAGATATTGCAACACGGTGTCATAAACAACGAAGACCAACACATGAATTTTTATAGACGTGAAAACCTCAAATAACTTCTGGTCGTTGAAGAGGCTGTTGCTATGGCAACAGTCTTACAGATGCAGCGCTGGAAATAAAGACTTGGAACCTCAGCAAGCAAGCAAGCAAGCAAGCAAGCTAGCTATTACAGCTGTTTGCTGCAGTAACCGCGACAGCATGAAAATGAAAGCTGGGTATTAGACTTTGAAGTGGGAGCCAAACATTCTTCGAAGACCAAAAAATTCTCCCAGTATCCTCCGCTGTGCTAAGTAATCACGAGGTACGAGGCTATAAACATTCTGTGTGTGTGTCTGTTCCCATCACAGCTTCACCTAACTACGAAATTTTTCAGGTTAACCGATTTTGGATTTGAAAAACAGACCCCCTCTCTTTATTTTTAGGAGGCACAAGCCATTATAATATTTATTGCAGAAATCCGATCTTTCATTCGCAGAAAATCTCACAGAGTATTAACAAGTTAGGAAATGTATGACTAGATTAAAAATTTTGGCGCATTCGCTAAGGTACTTCCTCCAAATTTTCAATTCGTACACGCAAACTGTTGAAATGGGTGTTTAACTTTTTTTAAAAAAATTTCCGTTCGAAACGCTTTTAGCTGCGACAGACGCTTAGCAGGTTGAGTGCAGAAATTTACGTGGGTCTTAAAGTAATGTGACTATTACTGATGTTTGATTGTACCCAAAATTGAAATTTGTCGACAAATTTTAATATAAGATCCCAGTTTCAAATTTCATAAACACCCGTTCCCCGTTCTCCAGTTATTACATGCCGACAGACAGACAGACAGACGGTCAGACACACACACAGACAGACAGACACACAGACAGACAGACGCACAGACAGTCAGACACACAGACAGACTTACAGACAGGCACAGACAGACACACAGACAGACAGACAGGCACACAGACAGACAGACACACAAACAGACAGACAGACAGACACAGACAGGCACAGACAGACAGACACAGACAGAAAGACACAGACAGACAGACACAGACAGACTTACAGACAGGCAAAGACAGACACAGACAGACACAGACAGACACAGACAGACAGACACAGACAGACAGACAGACAGGCACAGACAGACAGGCACAGACAGACAGACAGACAGACAGACAGACAGACAGACAGACAGGCACACAGACAGTCAGGCACACAAACAGACGCACAGACACACAGACAGACTTAGAGACAGACACACAGACAGACAGACAGGCACACAGACAGACAGACAGACAGACAGTTCTGCAAAACGAACACGCCATTCATTAAAGAGCGCCACGAATAATTTTATTTACTAAAAATTTGAGCATGTGAAAAGTATTGAGAATACGTGCACGAAGAATACACTAAATAAACCAGTTAACATTACTAAAAGCTACAGTTCCGTACATCGGTGATCGAAGAAGGCCGTACAAGGTCAAACTTTCGACACATTATTTTGGACCTTGGGCTTCTTTCTCAAGTGGGACTGTGAATATTTGCATTGCATTTCCATTGTGAGTCATACTGGTGATAGCCAGTCTTGTCACTGGCTTCCAGGTAACTTTTATCTCCTGTAATTACCCTCTAAAGCAGTCCCAGTCAACCTCTGATGTGGTTCGGGCAACAGCAGTGAATGTTGTCCACTACGAGCCAAAGAATGTGTAAATTCATCGACTTTAGTAAGAACACGTACTACAAGAATTAAGACAAAACCTGTCCATCACGATCGGCGTCATTATATGCGTGGGGTCTGGAAGAACGCTTTACATTGTTGCGACATGAGCCTAAAGTGAACAAACACTTGTTACTGTTAAACTGTACCTCTGTCCTCTTATTGAAAACGGTTCCAAAATGAATCGTATTGGCAGCCTATTCTAAAATCATATCAGTTCAATGGCTTCATATTTTAGGGAAACAAGATAAAAATACAGCCTGTGGTAGTCACAGTGTCACACAGTGGAGAGGGGGGATAATGAAGGGGAAAATATGTTAACTTTCTCTAAAAGCTGATAAACAAAAGCATAAATCACTCTTGGTAGAACTCCAACGTTAAACACTGCAGATGTGTAAATAAGTTAACTGACGACGCTAGCCACCTACAAATCTTAAAACCATATTTGTCAGATACATCATATATTACCAAGTATTTCTTTTTTGGTCTTCCAAGTGACCGTTTTCCAATTCGTTTCCGCCAAAACTGACCTACACAGGCAGTGTTAAAGGGACGATTATGCTTTTAGATGCTAGTTGGGTTAGATCAGTGGATATAATGTATTAGGCTACGGGCTGTGCGATCGATGGATCGATTCCCGATAGGGACAACGATTTGTCTGTTTTCCAATACGACCAGGTAGGTTCTCACGCCGACCCAAATCACTACCCAACGCCCAAGGCGGGGGTAAATTTTCCAGGGAGTAAGGCAGTCGGAGCTTAAAACTGACCACACTTCTCTATCTAGTTACGAGGTTAAATACGAGGAGCTATATCTTCACCTACCCATACTCCTTCATTGTGTGATGCTTAACTAGGTATACTGGAGACATCGTCTTCCATTATTTTATGACACTGTATCAACTGCAGTGGTTATATAACGCTGAATGAAAAAAATGGTACGAATTACCCATGGCTTTATGAAACTTAAAAATGTCCTGATCGTTCCTAGGGTGCACGTAGCGTCTTGTACAATAGGGAAGGGGCGCCCTTCCCCCGACGGTAAAACGGCCGAGGCATGAGGCTGACCACTCATCTCCGTCTAGTTCAGTGGATAAGAATGAACACAGCCAAACGTCCCTTCCCACTAAGTGCCTTTACGATGTGTCCTGGGAGAAAACTGCACCTTCTACATGAAGCTTAAAACTGAGGTTACGTTGTTTCAGTCCTGCACTAATACACACTTCTGCGGAATTTTCTAGCACATACGTCTGACTGCATTATCCGTGCATATACAGTCGAATTCGGTTATAACGTCATGAGAGGCACTGAATATTTTGTATCGTTATAAACTAGTGTTGTCATAACCGAGTAGTATAATATTATGGTTAACAGCAAGGAATTGATCGGTACCTCAGAATATCTGACGGTATAAACGAGGTGTCCAATAAACTGATGACGTTATAACCGGGTTAGACTGTATGTGCTCAACTGACAGGTTCAACGCAAGAGGCGACGTGACATATAAAGTCCTATTTTTTACATGCGAGATAAGCGAACGCCATAAGATTCATCTAAGTCAGAGTTAAAACCAAAAATTGAAACGTAAGCATTCAATGACCCGATCAGTCTGATGCCGACACTGACTCATAATCACACTGGTAAACAGGCTACGTTATTTGAGGCTTTGTTTGACGAGCAAATAACAACTGTGCCAAGATAAGCCGACGTATCAGCTTACTTGGGGATTTAATTTCAGGAGAAGAGAGATGTGCTTCAGTTCTCAGACTCACTGATAGTCCTTAGGCCAAAACAGCTCGATGATCAATACAGTGATCGGCCATGGCAAGGACGAGCGTGATTCAATTCCTGACGGGCCACACTGAGTTTCATCTTCACCACCAATTACAGCCCTGTTCTGATTGTGGGGCTCATCGGTCTCCTACACAAAGTACGGTGTTATGTTCTTCCGGGGGTAAAGTGGCCGGAATGTAAAGCTGATCACTCCTCTCCATCCAGTGTCGAGGTTAATTCACCAAACTACACCTGCACTCCCTATATTTAATCAGGGCGTCGAACACAATTAAGCGCTACGGTGACTTCACTTTTTGTAAAGGTACACTAATTAATTAAGCAGTTGCAATTACACCTGACACAAATATATTTAAGCAGACTGGAAACGACACGTTTTATAAGGTACTCAATTAGGTAAAGCAGTCCCATTACAGGCCTGGACAGGCCCTAAGGGTTCCAGGAGGTTGAGACTCCCAGATTTTTAGACATTCGGCACATGAAGGTGGTAAGGTTGTCAGCCCTGCGCACCGGCCGCCTTTATCCACCAGGAAATATTCCTGGTACTCATTTCTGTTAGAGGCTGAGTCGACCCCAGGGCCATAGTGCGGCCGGAAGGATTATGCCAATGAAAAATTCCAATGACAACATCGGGAATGGAACCCGCGACCTTTCGGTTTGCTGTACAGTGCCTCCACCAACTGCGCCACCGCGTACCCCCGTACTTAACCTTTTAAAGCCTAGCGGTAACTTTACGTACCACCAGGTTTAACATTAAAAAATTCTACGTGGTGCCCACATTGCGTTTATGTGTTTTGTACGGATCTCAGAACAAACAGCAACTTTTGCTTTATAAAACATTAAGAGACTGGTTTTTATAACCGAAGCGGAGAGTGTTTACAGCGCGGTACGCACTGAGTCCTTATATAAAACAGATACGCTTCGTCTTTAAAGGGTTAATTAGGCACAGTGGTAACTATAGGCTTCATAAAGGTGCTTAACACAATATAAACTATACGTTTATTACGGTACTTCATTAAGCACAGCGGCAAGTTACGTTTCGTAAAGGAACATAATTAAGCACAGTGGTAACTATATGTTGTACAGGTACAAGCGCTATTGCGACTGTAAGTTTTTTACAAGATGTATAATATTCTTCGTACAATTATTGTAGTCGTGTGTCTCTTTGTTAATTTCACAGTTACAATAAGTTAGAAGTAAAATCGTGTAGCCACTTAGTTGTTCGTAGAATTTATGGTCTGGAAGACTGTTCTAGTTGTGGCAATGAAAGACAGGAGGCTTAAATCTACGTACAAAACTTCGCGCCCAATCAATAAGCCACACAAGAAGGGAAAGTGAAAGTATTCTACGTGAGGGAAACCTTACACAAACACGACAGCTTCATATACAAGTATAGGTATAGCAATGGCCAAAGCGATAAAGGAAATAAGGCCCACTAGGCAAGAACTATGCTCCAAGACTAAAACGATCTTCAAGCCAAAAACTCCACGAACAACTTAGCGATCACACTTCTCCTGTCACAATTATGATTTCCGTTTTAACATATTTTAACTACTAAATCACCACAGATACATACGGCTACACTAAGACATTGCACAGAGAATATTGTACGTATTTCTTATGTAACAAGATGGGCTCAGTCTTGCTTTTAACTGATAATATACCTTATTATATACGTTGCAAATTACTTTATAGCCTGAAGATGGCTTAGCCAAAACATGTTGCAATATCGAGTGCACTGATAAATTAAATAGCTGTGATCGACTCTCGAGTTCTTTGCTAAATCTGACATAACGCACAGCGGCATGAACATTATAAAGATAAAATGTAGAAAGCTAAAGTTGCCCCTTTGTTTAATTAAGCAACAGGAAACGAAGTCGTACGGAGGACTGGAGGTGTATTTCCACTCATTCTTAACCCTTTAAAGACGAAGCGTATCTGTTTTATATAAGGACTCAGTGCGTACCGCGCTGTAAACACTCTCCACTTCGGTTATAAAAACCAGTCTCTTAATGTTTTATAAGGCAAAAGTTGCTGTTTGTTCTGAGATCCGTACAAAACACATAAACGCAATGTGGGCACCACCTGGTCGTATGTAAAGTTACCGCTAGGCTTTAAAAGGTTAAACATGGCACTAGATAGAGTGAGTTATATCAAAGTGACAGGTGTGCATTTGTGTCAGTAGCTAAGATTATACAGCGTTGAAGGTAGATGGATTAAATGTCAGTATGAAGTACTGGTGGAATGATACTCACAGATGAAAACGGACGCACGCCAAGAAAAATCTCTTCCAATGCTAATTAGTCCACCACAAATCCCACAGATGCTATATGAGTCACATACGCTGATTGCAATCAGGTTTAGGACCTGCACAAAACCACGGCATTCACTTCAGTTACATTTTCCTGCAAGGTGTTTCTTATAGGATGCTCAAATATACCGTGACAGGGACAAACATAAGACTTCGCAGGTGAAAAATAAACTTAAGAAACCCAGAAGCGATTGTGAAAGTGGTGTCTATTTGTTAACTGAGGCCTAACTGTTATGTCGGCAGCAAATGAGAAGAAACACAAGATGGCTAGTACACAATGCTAACATGCTGTAGCTATTACACCATATTCTGCTGCCTCGCGTTAGAACACAGGAAAGCAGTATGCATAGCCACATAAATATGCGAATACAACTATTTGCAAAACTTAATGGAACTGACTGTACAAATGACACGGCGAATGACGTCACAGTTGAGAGGCTGGGAGGTGGTTGGTAGCTTCAAACCTGGATTCGGAGGCTGGTTATCCTCAGGTTTAACATCACCGACCGAAGCAAATGCCCTTCTCAGACTGCTTGAGCCTGTCCCGAAACGTCGGTAACAAAATACCAACCAACGCCGCCAAACGTGGGAGAAGAGCGAAGGCCTAATCAATACATTAACCTTTTAAAGCCTAGCGGTAACTTTACGTACCACCAGGTTTAACACTAAAAAATTCTACGTGGTGCCCAAATTCTTTCGTTCGTAGAGAAACAGGGAAATACTCGTATACATTAAAACACCCATTGAAGGGTAAAGTTCACCTTATAACATGCCACGTAGGCCCAGAGGGAAGTAGAGGTATAGCTCTATTCTTTCTTTGACCTCAGCTATAAATGGGGTGGGTGGTTAACGCCAGGCCCCGGCCGCTTTACCCCAAGGAATAAACCAGTAACCATTCTGTAGAAGACTGGGTGCGCTCCAGGGTTGGTCTGGACGGGTGCAAAATCTCGCCCCCACCAGGATTCAATATCCGTACCGTCCAGCCCGTAGCGAGTCGCTACACCGACCGCACTCTCCAGGCCCACTACAGGGTGTATCAAGTTTTGAAACAGAAATGTCCGCCTATAATCGGAAAGTATGTTCTTTAGCTACATTTTGAGAAAACTGAATATTACATGAAACTACACGGCCATATTTTATTTTCAAGATACCCCTAGGCGTAAGGTGTTCAATACACTGGTCACTGGGAATTCAACATTAACCTTTTAAAGCCTAGCGGTAACTTTACGTACCACCAGGTTTAACATTAAAAAATTCTACGTGGTGCCCACATTGCGTTTATGTGTTTTGTACGGATCTCAGAACAAACAGCAACTTTTGCCTTATAAAACATTAAGAGATTGGTTTTTATAACCGAAGTGGAGAGTGTTTACAGCGCGGTACGCACTGAGTCCTTATATAAAACAGATACGCTTCGTCTTTAAAGGGTTAATAGCACGAAAGCGCCATTAAACGTACCAACAGCCCACTAATATTCCAATTCTTATCCTATTTCACCTCTCAAAACGTAAAAAAGTAGGTTTTTTTATTTTGCGTTTCTGAAATTAGATCGCGGGACGCATTTTGCTCATCGCTGCTTTAACGCTTGGTGGTTCGTCACGTACCAAGAAGTATAACATTCAGAAACTTTACGTTCTGCCCACACAGTGCATTTATAGGTTCTTTTTATGGATCTCAAACGCGACAGCATTTACCAGTATCCAGTACTGTCCTACGCAACGCTGCGAAAGGTTAACGCAAATCGGTGTTCGAGCCGACACCTGACATAAAACACAGCATGCGTGAACAGGACGCTATCAGCAGGAGGAGAGTGTATGGTTTGCTTTGAATAATTCCATCGGTTTTTAAACACCCCTTTCGTCTACACAGGGTAGATGTGAATAGTAAATTTCACACTCTAGCTCAAGGGCGCACCCAGAATTCTTCATTGGGGGGGGGGGGGGGGGGGGGCTGACCCTAAGGCTATATATAATGTATGTTTGATTTTAAAAAATTGTGTTATAAAAATCATGTTGTAAGTAAAACATAACACTGCAACTGCATTTTTATACATACAAATATAACTACATATTCCATAACTTAATCAATGTCGTATCTTCTTGTTTTTTAATGTTATTAATTTACTTTTGAAAATTATAATGTACTAGTCATCAGCTGACTTCAGTGTCTGATTTCGGCTGAATGGTAAATGACGGAAAACTTTTGATATCATAATACCTGCAAAGCCTGTGTTTCTTAAATTTTGGTTTTGGGGGGCTTGGGGGGTTTGGGGGGGCTGCAGTTCGGAAGCCCCCCCACTCTTCGGTGCACCCCTGCTCCAGCCCTCCGTTTCCAGGTATCGGCCTATGTGCTCGAGGTTCTCAGTGACAGCCAACAGCTCGTTCCTTCGTCAACTGAGCTACCACAGTAGCTTTCAGGTACCGTGCGATCGACGTCCTGCATGACTGAACTCAGCGACCATCAGCAGGTGCAGCCACCACTGACTCCTCTGGTTAACACAAAAGGTCCAAGTAAGCACATGGGTTTCAACGTGCGTCACTTCTTGCGTCAATCGTTGGGCCTTTTTGACAGTTTACATATCCATCATTGCTCATGTCCTTCAGACAGCAAGATTTAAGTCCCCTGCTGTTCACAGCAATAATTAACTAGCTGAAAATTCAGCAGAGTCTGTTACAGGCAGCCGACTCCAGCGGCCGCGCGGTCTAAGGCGTAGGTCTGCGGCCGAGCGCTTGCTGGGATCGTGGGTTCGAATCCCACCGGGGGCATGGATGTTTGTCTCTTGTACAGTGTTTGTGTTATCAGTTAGAGGTCTCTGCGACAGGCCGATCCCTCGTCCAGAGGAGGCCTACCGATGATGGTATGTGTTTGAGTGTGGTCAAGTGAAAATAAACAACCTCTACACCTGCTGTGAACAAGCAGGTAGAAGAGGGAAGAACTATGAATACGAACTGTTACAGACACAGGCACCTACATGGTGAAACAGTCTGTTAGACACTAAAAGTCTGCTACAGCTGAAGGTAGTGGGTCGGGATAGCTCAGTCGGTATAGCGACTCGCTATGGGCTTGGCGGTCCGGTGAGGGAATCCCGGTGAGGGCGACATTTTCCGCACAGGTCCATATCAACTTTGGAGTTCACACAGCCCCCTGTAAAATGGGCACCGGGTTACTCCCGGGGGTAAAGCGGCCGGAGCGTGGCATTGGCCATCCATCCCCGTCTAGTGCCGAGGTTAAAGAAAGAGTAGAGCTATACTTCTACTCTCGCTATGGGCCGTCATGGCCTGTTCTCGGGAGAACTTCCTTTTTTAATATTATAGGTGAAAGTATGTACACGTCGCTGCCATCTCACTACTAGCGCCATCTGTCACACAGTCAGGTACTCTGATGGGTGAAATACAGCACTCCTCGCGAACATCTGACGATTGCTGACATCTGTCACACACAGAGTAAAAGGGTCATGCGTGACCACTCCGTGAATCGGTCATAACGTCCTCTGTTTTATATACATCCATACACACATAAGCGTATATATGTACATACATACATACATACATACATACATACATAAGTAGACACATAAATACACAATAGTACATACACATACATACATACATACATAAGTAGACGACACATAAATACATAATACGTACATACACATAAATACATAATACGTACATACACATACATACATACATACATACATACATATATACATACATACATACATACATACATACATACATTCATACATAGATGCATGCACGCATACATACATACATAATGCATACATACATACATAATACATACATACATACATAGATGCATGCATGCATATATACATACATATATACGTAATGCATACATACATACATACATACATACATACATACATACATACATACATGCATGCATAATACATACATTACACACACACATACATCCTAAAAGGCCACATGTTTATCAAGTGGTATTGGTTTAACTGTTACACGGACGGTCAATGTACCGCAAGACCTTTTAGCTGCTCAAGACAACAGAAAACAAAAAGCTGTGTACTTAGCTTCATGCCTCTGGCGGGAATCGAAACCTCCATCCGCTGTTCGAGCAGTCTAAGACTGTTCAAGGCCGTATATTCAGATTGTTATGTATTAACTGTACTCTCTATTTACGATTTTATTTATTAAGGATTCAAATCACAACTAACTAACGCAATGGAGTTTGTTAGCTTCTTGAGAAGCTTTTGGTTCCTCAGCTAGTTTATATAAATATATAAAAAATTCCCCGAATTTTATGAACCCGGAAGGTTCATTACCGTATTCACAAAATGTCGCTACTTGTCCCTATTCTGAGCCATATTCATCCAGTCCATTCCATCCCACTCTATTTATTTCAGACACATTTTAATATTATCCTCCCATCTACGCCATACCGCAATAAACTCAGCCAATGAAGGTTCTTGCACACCTGCAATAATGTAAACTAAAATATTTTCCAACATTCTTATCAAAATTATATTCAAAACAAAGTACGCCCATAATTATTTTCGTAATTAAAAAAATCTCTTTAATTATCGCATAACCATATTGGCTTATGAGAAAGCCAAATGTTTGATTACTCAAACTCAAACATTCCCACGCCAGTAAAGTTAAACACTTATGTTTTCATTTATAGTTTATTAATTCAATAAACGTCTTTAAGCCTTACTAGTAAGAATTAATGTTATGCAGCAAATATAAACACCACACGTTATGTGCCTGTAATATCATTAGCGCAAGGTTCAGCTTACATTAAAACATGCAGATAAAAAATTTCCATGTCTGTCTTGGTTTCTTTTCAAAACAGAATAAATTACCAGGACATATATTCAAGCTTTACGTACCGGAAATCCTTGGCAGAGACGCAGTAATTTTTGCAGTTAAAAAATAACAAAACATGAATTGGAGAAGGAAATGTGGCACATGTTGACAGCGATATACGTGTCAAGACAAGATGGCCCAGTAGTTCGCCTTGCTTTTGTTTAAAGCTGTTGCCTATTATTAACATTACAACTTGTTTGTAATGAATCAACAGAACTTGGCCGTTGCTGCAGGAAAAGTTTTTGTCTGATGCAATAGTCGTTGTTTCTTTCTCTTTCAGACTAGTTCCCAACTCTGCGGGATGCCTACTAAAACCACTCTGTCCGTCTGTCCCTCTGCATGGAAACACTCGGCAACCACTGAAAGGGTATTCTTAAAAAATAATACTCGGTATCTGAACAGGGCTCATTCCCATTGTGTTATAGATAATAAGAATCACAGTAAATCCAGTCAAACACAACAATTGTTTATTCCAGTGTTAATTCAACGTGTTTCGGACTGATAGGTCATCATTAGGTAGACCAAGAATATAAGGGTATGCACACAGTTGTATGGAAATTGAGACCTTATTTTCCGTATAACTGTGTCGATCCAGATGACTTCTTTCTGTGGCCTCAGGACAGAACGTCTGCAGAATAATTTTACTCTCACAACTACAGTCCCAGTGGTCAAATACATTTCACATTACAGGACCCTGGGCTATTGTACCACGTTGCAGTGTCATCAGTGGGTACCAGGGTCTCGGAGAAATATTCATCAGCAGGACGAGTAAAATATGAATCCTCACGGTAGTGACAACCTCAAATATTACACTCACTCACAAGGCTATGGGAAGGCCAAGGTCAAACTGGAAACCAATACAAGAAATGAAAATGATTTGGCAAGTTTCATTTAATTAATGTTTTTACCATGTTAAGGTTGTCACTCTTTGCTCAGAGGGGTGTTAACTGCGTGTGTGTGGTAGTTAAAAGTTTTGAAAAACGACTTGTAACTTAAATATCATGCAAGAAGGTACTATGGAGATTATGGGAAAGCGGGGCCTTTGTTTTGGTATGCACAGATACACAAATTTAAGTTTTGATTTTTAAGTAGTTATTAGAGAATAGAACTATAGAAGCGTTTGACATTTATTTATTTATTTATTTGTGGTTTATATAAGTAGGCTGCCAGTACCTCAGTCTATGCACAGTCAAGTGGTAAGATTATTCACTTTAAATAATGTGGAAGTGGTTGTGGCCTACTGCAAGACACTCTCGGTATCCGCCTGGAGGGACTGACAGAAACCACAAAAGACTCAGAACAGCTGGTGTTCGTGTCGAGATTCGAAACAGGAATCTCCCAAACACAAGTCACAAGCGCTGTAGCTTGTGACGGCAAGCTGCGTGATCAGATGACACATTAACACTCCCCATTCAGTACAACGAATTGGAAATGATAATTAATTGCCAGAACGATAAAGTCTGTGGCAGTAGCAAACAGTAAATAATCAATTCACAGTATGTGGCAGGCAGACAATGCGTGATCGTATTTACGAACTTAATCTGGAAAGGAACAGTAAATATCGCCCAAATGTAACATCACTGAGTGACAAAACATGTATTAGCACTAGCGATTAGTGGTTTATTTAATGATGCTGTCAGTATTCCAGACTACACCGTGTCAAAGCGGTCGTGGCCTGAACTAAGTTACTATCCGAGCATTTCCCTAGAGGTCTGAAACATGTACTCACGCAGACGACTGTAATTCCGCAAATGGAAACTGTTAAGGATACAAAAGATACGTTGTGTCACGGATTATAACCACCTGCACTGCACGGTTCACTTGGCTTATTCATACTAAAACTGAATCGGCTAGACATGACACACACAAAAGTGTTTATTTTAGGGAGTAAGTATAAGGAAAATACAGACTACTGGCAGTAAGTCACTCCTGTGCCTAGGCACTACGCCACAGATTTAAAAGGAGTAAAATGGAGGCAAAGGCCCAGGCATTACGGAGCTCACTACTACATGGATTTGGCGGCCGGGATATCGCAGCCGGTGCAGCGACTCACTACGGGCTGAACGGTTCGAGGTTCGAATCCCGGTGGCAGCGAGATTTTCCGTATGCGTCCACACCGGTATCGAGACCCACCCAGTCTCCTGTACAATGGGTAAAGGCTTTATTTCACGGGGGTGAAGCGGCCGAGGCGTCGCGTTTAGCAGCCACCCCCGTGTAATACCGAAGTTGCTTGTAGAGAGAGCTACATATCTGCCTTCCGTGTCCTTATGGCATGTTATACATGGTGGTCTTTGCCTTTACTAGATGGATTTGAATGGTCAATTCACGTTCCGTCCGCTTTCATCCCCCAGCAGGCCTGGTGAGTGCAGGTTGTGAAGCCAGCAGCCACAGTGACCGAATGTGACCAGTTCACTTACTGATTTTACCGTATTTATAAAACATCCGGACGACAAAACGTTTACGCGGCAATAAAAATTAATACTATGGTCTTACGGGTTATGCGATCGTGCAGTGCTGGCCATGTGGGAGGGATATGTGGTGGAAGGAATGGCCCTGAGACAGGTACTTCTCCCAGTACTTCGGTTTTCCCCCGTGAATGTCATCCACAAACGCTCACCACTCATTCGTTCCTGACCAGCGTTATTTTATCTTCGCAACTGACAGTGTTGTTAAATAAACACTTAAAGACCGAAACAGTATTATCCGGTAAGTCGTTACCAGCGTTATGGAGAAATCTGATGTCATCTTCAGTATTGGGTTGGTTCTTCTTGCTGCCTACGCATTTGGGGTAACCTGGAGCTTTCTCCTGTTACGTTCATCTTCGTAGCACATCGTTGCCACGTCTTGCTTCCTTCATCTTCAGGATATCCTGTAGCTTCATCTTGTTGCCTTCCTCTTCACGCAATCCTAGCTACGCCTTGCTTCCTTCATCTTCAGGATATCCTGTAGCTTCATCTTGTTGCCTTCCTCTTCACGCAATCCTAGCTACGCCTTGCTTCCTTCATCTTCAGGATTTCCTGTAGCTTCATCTTGTTGCCTTAAACTTAACAGAACCCTAGCTACGTCCTACTGCCTTCATTTCTAGGTTATTCTGTAGCTTTATCTTGTTGCTTTCATCTTCAAGGGCATCCTGCGCGTTTCTCTGAAACCCACATAACCCTCTGCTATATGATATTTAAGTTACCATGGCCCTGTGTGTTAAGATGCTGTCTTCTAACGTGTGACGTCATGTGCAATAGATAGGCAGGCATAATGTACAAAGTTTTAGAGAAATGTGCTGCCTCAATCTTCAGGTTAGTAAGAGTGTCGGTCAGAAAAATGGTTTACAACTCTAATATCAACAGGTCAGGTTTACTTATATCCCTATTCGACTTATTGTCCACTATACCCCGCAACAAGTGAAGAATTTGTGATATAGTGGGGGCGATATTTTTTATTTCCGGTTGACAGAAATCCGTGTCTTGCGTAGAAGTCTTGTACCTGAAAATGGAGGGAGCAGATTTTTCCAAAACCTTGGTCAGAAAAGGTAACGTTGTGCTTGTGCATGCCATGAAGGCATATAGTGAAAGTGGCGCCATTTTTAACACCTGCACTAGATGGGGTGAGTGGTTAGCCTCAAGCTCTCGCCGCTTTACCCCCGGAAAAACAACCTCCTTTACCCATTCAGCAAAAAGGTGCGTGGGTCCGTAGACGTTCGGGATGTTTCAGAACAAATACAGAACCGTTCCCACTGCCGGGTTCGAAACCCGCATTAACCAGCCCGTAGCATGGTCACTGTACTGACTGAGCTATCCCACCTCCTGAAGCCTCGGTGACTGTCAAATTACACGACCTCACACCCCAGAAGGCCATAATCTTAACCAACCGCCACACTGTACAGTGTCATAACACGTGAAGCCAAAATTTAAGTAAAACTTCCAATCTTCCAGAGCCTTAAACTGCACGGCGCAATCATTACTTAGTACACACCCGTTACTGAATGATTCATGGTTTCTGTACAGGCATGAAGCAGACAACCAGACAGGCACAAATATAAAGTCAATAAAACCATCTTTTCAACACGATATGAATAGAACAAAACAGAAAAGGACGTTTGTCGTTGTGTCTGAAGTGTAGATAGAGCACGTGAACTTTAGACTTCGGTCCATTTTAAGAACTTAAATGCCTGCGGGTATTTTACTTCCTTAATTTCAGTCTCCTATATAACTTGAACCATATTCAAGGACTTCTGGTCAATAAAATTTAACACGATACTCACCCACCTCTAGATTCCGACAATAAATTTTACACATAAAAAAGGTAATAAAACTGACGTCGAAAATACGGAAGGATAGGAATTGTACTGATGTGATCTTTGACCCACAGGTCTGAGCACAGTGGCGTCACCGGATCGCACAAGAGCAGGAAGATCTTTTCAAATGGACGACACGTATCGTCTAAATGCCTCTTTGGGATTTTGCATCTTGAGTTTATGTTTATTTACTGCAGATACGAAGCCATTGCTGGAAACCCAGTCACAGAATCAGCAATTACGTCCCTACGGGTCTTTTTGTAAATATGCATTACAGCATGCCAATAAAAGCTGTCGATCCTAATGCCTCATGCCAATCCACGCAACAGACTCGCTCTTGAAAATCTTACTGTCGCTCATCTAGCCAATAATGTCTCGCCTATGGAACCCTATTGTTCATAACCGTGTTCACAAGAGCCCACCATTTGTCCCTGTACCAAGCCAGATAAATCCAATACACGCACTCCCACCTCATTTGAAATATATTTTAATATTATCTTCCCATAGATGCTTATGTCTTACACGTATTCTTTTACTTCCAATTTTCTCACTGAAGTATTATATGCATTGCTTCTCTCTGCAGTCTTGCTAGGGGTTGGACGATCTGCAGTTCGAAAACCAATGGGGTAGAAATTTTTCCGTACCCGTCCAAACCGGCCCCGAGGCTCAACCAGCTTCCTATACAAGGAACACTGGATCTCTGTCCCGGGGGGTAAAGCGACGGGGGGGGGGGGGGGTGGCGTTAACCAACCCACCCTCAATCTAGGACCGACGTTAAAAAAAGGGTGGAACTATACCTCTACTCCCTCTACGCCTTCACGGCCTGTTATAAGGGGACTTCACTGTTTTTTACTGTTCTCTACTATGTGTGCCACATACCCAACCCATCTAACCATTTCTAATTTGTACATCCCAATAATATTTCGCGATACTAATAGAAAATATCGGCAAACAGAGCGACGTCACTTCGATGAATCATTTAACGCAAACACAAAGACATCAGCGTGCAGATGGCGTAGGGAACATAAATGCGTCAGCAGTTGTCCTGGTCATGGACTTTGTGCCTGTAATGGTACGTACACAACAGGCACCACAGAGGGGCTAAATACGAGCCTTGTGCAAAGGTTATGAAATGCCAGACATTTCAGTTAAGTGCCTACCACAGAGGTTTTATCTGATGGTCATATCGTTCTCAACTGCTCTCCTTATTTATGGCACCACACTCGTTTATGGTACGTACCTTGGTGAGACCTTCCACCCTAAAACTGTCAACACTGGGTGCTTTTATAGTCCCATTTTTTTATAGGTCTGAACGCACTCGTAATGAAAATTTGCAGATATACGCCTGAGAGCTTTGCTATATCTGTCCGTCTGTCCAAATGTAATGAGTTGAGGCAAACGCATTGTCTTGACACTGATATGTCGCAGTGTTAACAGTCTTCGTACATAAATTCCAACCAACGCATTCCGAGTGTTGCTGATTAAACGTATTTATCGAAACGATAAATGTCTCGCACAGACACTGCAGATGAAAATGAAAGACACATTCCAGGTCCACAAATCAGGGTAGCGAGGTCACTGTGGAGATTATATCTTATACGGTGGCGCATAATATTTGAGGGTCCTCACTATGGAATTTGCTTCATGTCACCCTTCCGGAGCGTAGAATTTTGTGGTGGCACCTAGATTTTTAGAAAATTTGTGCGCCCCTGCAATACACAGCGGTTTTCGAGACAATTAAATGAAAGTAAGCGACGCACCACAATTGTTAGGATTCGCGCATATTTCACAATCTATTGTTTTACATTATTTGCTAAAATTACATAAAATGAACGAGTAATTCGCTGCTCGTGTCTCTGTCCGTTATTTCTCTGAAATTACTCAACAGATTTTGATTAAATTTCGCACTGGCGGGCACTTTTAATTTTGACATCATCCCGCACTTAGACACTGTCCATCGTTCAGTGCTTAAAACACAAAAATTGATCAAAACATTTCAGCAAGCGGATCCGCCTTCCGAAATGCTGCATTCAATTTTTGTATTTTAAACACTGAAAGATGGACGGAACCCCAAAACTGAATGATTCTAAATGTGACAGACCACCGTCAGACAGTTACAGAACTTCAGTTAAGTTTTGGTTCAAATTGGAGGGGTACTACAACTGCTTGATATGAAACGTATTTCAGTCTTTGTCGATTTTCTCAGCGTCTCACTGTAAAGAATGGCATGGAACTAAACATCTACAACTTCTTATTGAAGTGGTTTCTATAAGGTAAAAATATAAAGGAAACGAAAGAAAATGAGCAGGGCATGTTGCGCGTGGAGGAGAGAAGAGAAATGCACGCAGGGTTTTGATGGAAAAACCTGAAGGAAATAGACCATTTGGAAGATCAGGGCATAAATGGGATAATATGAAAATACATTTTAAAAAAGCAGAATGGGAGGGCGTGGATAGATTGATCTGGTTCAGAATATGCAATATTAGAGGGATTTTGTGAATGCGGTCATGAACCTGCACGTTCCAAGAATGCGGTAAATTTCTTGACTAGCAGAGGGAGTATTATAAAGTTGTCAGGAAGGACTCTGATCGATGGAGTTAGTTAGTAGGTATAAGGAAAATGAGTTGAGACTGCTTACAGCGTGAGGTGCAATCGAGCGCTGTTACCACCTCATTAACTGATACGGCCAGTATCACTGTGACAGTGTAGAGACGTCTACAGACAGCCTCTTTCACTAATTACTGAAGCAGTGTTTATAAGTTATTACCGAAACGAGCATCAGCCAAACCATCATCTACCACTTACTGCTGTTTGCTTTCGACTAAACAATTTCCTCTACTCTGTATTTGTATTGTCAGACTGAGTGACCTCTGGAATTAAACACAGGCCCCGAGAAGAGCTGTCTTCCTGACTGAGATTCTTTGTGACTAGCGTCAGTAACTCTGGTCCAATACACGAAAAATTTCCTCAAGTCAGGTCACCCACTGCTTCCATCCACAATATTTTCAAATCATCAGGTATCCTTTAGTCATCCAGCCAGTGGAACATATAATCTGGCCTTCTGAAAGCCTTGCCATGCCAGTGAAGAATAAATTCTCTCCAATTAGATAAAGCAAACTAACTCCATGGAGCAGAGCCCTTCTTGAGAAGACGGCAGTTATTCAGGTAGTCAAGAAATTCTCCGCATTTTAAGGGACCCGAAGGTAAATTATCGCATTCACGACAGCCCGGCACCTATCCCTATCCTCAGCCAGATCAATCCAGTCCATGCCTCCCCATCCTACGTCTAGAAAATTCATTTTAATATTATCCTCCTACCTACGCCTAGGTCTCCCAAGTGGTCTCTTTCCCCCAAGATAAAAAACACAGGTCTTATTAACAGTACATTGTTTTTATAACTTCCCGTCCATTTCAACCGGCTCTTGTCCCATTTGCCACATAACAAACCAGGGGTGGCCAGCTAGACGAGCTTCGAGACCAAAACTGTACGCGGCAGCTTAGACCACAGTCATGCGTTAATAAAATAAAACAGTGTTTTATTTGATGGTTTATTTCCGTTCGTTAATTTTTTTTTTAGAAACTCTTTTAAAACACCGTTCACGGCCAGCTTCGCGTGCATGCACATTATGTCAACAGGCCACTTGGCGCGAGCAGCTTTGTGGCCCCCTTTTAATTAATCACCCAGTGTCAAAAACCTTGAAATAAGTTTCCTATTAACACACTCAAAACAGGCCTGGGCTCTTCACGTTAACCGTGCACAACCACCTCTTTCGACGTTAAATGACCTATGAAACTACAAGAATGTCATTAAATAAAGCTGAACTCAGTTGTAACGTTATGAAAGGGACTGTATTTTTGTGTCGTTATAAACGAGCGTTATTATAACCGAGGAATATAACGTTATGGTTAACAGTGAGGATTTAACTGGTGCCACAGAATATCTGACGCTCTATACGATGAGTCGTATAAACCGATGTCGTTATAACCGGGTGTGACTGTATCTATAAACTAATCAACCAGATTTGTGGAGCCGTTATAAACTTGTTAGGTAGAAACTAGATATAAATGCTCCCAGAGGCCACCTCTTGTAATACAGCGCCTCTGTGTTCTGCATGACGCAACTTTCTTGTTTCGAATTTTTACGGTTTCGCAAGCAGCGGAATGTGGCGCCACGTATATGTTGTTGTCCTAGCACTGACAAATTTTCTGTGTTGATTTATGAACAAGCAGTCCTCCAAATTCAGTCTCACTGACACGTGCGTCGACACGAATATTCCGGGGCTGCTTGTTCAGACAGTCCAAATATAACTTACTAACGTCTGTTTGGACCTGTTATCAAAATAAAACAATGAATATATTTTTCTTCAATACAAACATTTCGCGCTGAACTAGTACTAACGGTCAAACACACACATCTTTGGGCGATCGGGATAAATCAATCAATGCAGTGACTGAGTTGGACGGCTGAGAAATTTGAATTTGAATCTTGGCGGCGGCAAAGAATTTTTCTCCTCCCAGACCGCCTCTGGGGCTCCATCTGAAGGTTACTGGGTTCTTTCTACGTGATGCAAAATCGGCTAGGCCTACATCGATGGCAGAGTTAAGAATGCGTGCAGCTTTAATTGCAGTCCCCCTAACATCTTGGTGGCGCGGTGCTTTATTTAAGCGCACTCACAACTTTGCCTGTACGCAACACCTGTGCTCATAAACTAAGTAGTTGCTAAACATGGCGGCATAAAAATAAACCGAAGGCTTACATGAGTCACATTTAACACACGATGAAAACAACTAATTCCTAGCAGAACTCACAGAGTTTGCCTTCTTGTCGCATAGATTTCTAGTTCTGCAGATGTATTACCATTATTACTGCAACTGTCGTTTTAATTTAACCCTTTAAAGACGAAGCGTATCTGTTTTATATAAGGACTCAGTGCGTACCGCGCTGTAAACACTCTCCACTTCGGTTATAAAAACCAGTCTCTTAATGTTTTATAAGGCAAAAGTTGCTGTTTGTTCTGAGATCCGTACAAAACACATAAACGCAATGTGGGCACCACGTAGAATTTTTTAATGTTAAACCTGGTCGTATGTAAAGTTACCGCTACGCTTTAAAAGGTTAATAAAATGAACTACTGAGTATACATTGTACACACTTTTCGTTTTGAGAAGGGCCCCGCAGCAGACGCTATGGATGCACCGCAGCCTTGAGGCTTACTGTGCAACCCTGTAATGAAGATGATTCGTTCTTTTTGTTTTTCCGTGTAATGGGTCACTGGTGGAATGAAATTGACAGGGGAAAACAGAAGTACTAGGGAAAAAACTGTCCCAGTGCCACCTTGTGCACCACAAATCCCAGACGGACTGACCCCAGCCTCAAACCCGGGACTGCGCGGCGACAAGCCGGCAACTAACCGCCTGAGCCATGGTAGGGCCTTTTTTTTAGTGGTGAAGGGCCCCGCAGCAGACGCTACGGACGCACCGCAGCCTTGAGGCTTCTTGTGCAACGCTGTTATGAAGATGACGATGATGATGATTATTTTTTGTCCTTTTCCTAGTAATGGAGCACCGGTGGAATGAAATTGACAGGGGAAAACCGAAGTACTCGGAGAAAAACCTGTCCCAGTGCCACTTTGTCCACCACAAATCCCACATGGACTGACCCGGGATCGAATCCGGGCCTCTGCGGTGGGAGGCCGGCGGCTAACCGCCTAAGCCATGGCACGGCCCTATGGTAGGGCCTTTCTGCACACGTTAGGTTAATCGGATGTGACGTCACAGCGTCGCACTGTCGTCGTGTGTGCAGCACTTCATATAAAGTGTGTGGTCCTGCTTACGCACAACCTCCATAACAAATCCACGTGTCTAACTCCGACAGCTCTTGCTTATAGCAATCAGACAGCCAGACAAAGCAAATCTCCGCATCTCCGCCATGTTGCATTTCTTTACAGAACTATAATCACATATCACGTCAAGACCCTACATTACGGGACGCTAGTACTCTTCCTACCTCCCAAATTCGCGCATCCGCCATGTTGTTGTCAGCCAGTGCGGGAAATCAAGGTGTACAGCATTTAGCTGGCTTCTATTTGCGCAATGTAGGCCTACTGTGTACTCTCTCGATTATGCGTGCACGAACGTAAACAACAAGCGTAAGGTATATATGTCTTATGTACATAATAAATAATTTACAATTTTATTTTTTGTTCATGGCTCAATAAAATAAACGTTTTAGAGTATCAATGTTTCTCACTTATCCTTGAACCCCCTCCCCCGGCGGACTATTACTCCCTATAATCGCGCGTACGCTGTATATACCAAGTTTCGTATAAATTGGTTAACACTTATCAGTCCAATGTCGAGATACACTCGACAGCGCTATCCGTCGTACCAGGTCCAATGTCCAGCTCTAATCAACTCATTTTGCGCTGTTTTATGTTCGTTGCCCCTAAACTCCTACCATTCGGTGACTTCTATTGATCTTCGAAAATTTTAGATTTTCTGGAGAATTAATTTGACTATCAGACGTGATAGGAATAATTTGGACTGCAAAGTGTTAAGTTATTCGAAGGTTGAATCAGGCAGGGCACATAGATACGTAATATATATATATATATATATGGTGGCCTCTTGAACTCCTCTTTTGCCGTTACTAGTTGGAAATTAAGTTGGAAAATGAAAGCACTAATAAAAATCTGATATGTCAGCAGAGGTTGAAGAACTTTCTAAAGTGGACAGAACAGAAACAAGCAAAGACCCAATCTAAATGTATGAAGTATAAGTAGAAATGTGCAGGAGACAGTATCACTGCAGACAGAAAGAGGTTAGAAAAGGCTCACGGAGGAAACGTCATCAGGATAATCTAAAAAGAAATATTGGCATTCGCTTCGGGAGAAAAGAAGGCATCATGACGGGATTTTATACACGTAGATTTAGAAGGAAGACATATTTCAGCTTGTTGAGAGACGACTTGCAGAGCCTGCACAGTGTGGATGCGTAACCGGAAGCTACGTCAAGGGCGGGGCTAAAGTAAAGAAAAGTTAGTTTAAAACAAACAAGTCTAAATGAATGAGCGCTTGGAGTAGTTAAAGAAATATTTCGAAATAAAAATCTTACTGTTTACAGAAATATTAACAGGAAACAAGCTGCATACCAGCTAAGTCTGGTTTAGAAACACGTAAATAATTATATAAAGTGAAGGTAAAACAAACAGAAGAACCGAACGTGGCGGTTCAAAGCTTAACGCTCCTGCTTCGTGTTTGTGTGGTGTCGGGCTCACTTCTCGTTTCAAATGCCAGCTATTGTGTCTAACACTCTTGTAATCTGGATCAGTTGATCGAGGATAATAGTGGAACAGACAAAAAAACAGGCAAGGGATATTCCTTCAACACTAATTTTGAGTTTCTCATTGAAAATAATCCAACCCTGTAACCGATCCAGTTGTGTAAGCATCGTTAACCGCTTGAATTGTGTCCTTAAAAAAAAAAGAATAAAGAAGGTATGCAAAGACTTGTATGTATGTCTGTAACCTATCCAGCGGCACCCCGCAGACACCACGGCATGGGGGGATAGGTGGGTTAAGGGGCCTTCAAAACGTACAGAATACTAAAATTTGTTGAGTTCTTTCGGAATGGATTTCATTCTTCTGACAGGCAGCAGTATTCTGGACCCCTAACATGAGATGTGGGAAGAAGTTTGCTAATTTATATATGGGGGGGAGGCGATTATCAAGTAGCAGGGGGGCCCCTAACGGTTATCTACGCCACTAAAACCATCTAACTTGCCCTAACATGCCAAGGTCGCCCTGTACGTCTGTAACACGAAAAGGGTAAAGTAAATTAACCCTTTAAAGACGTAGCGTATCTGTTTTATATAAGAACTCAGTGCGTACCGCGCAGTAAACACTCTCCACTTCGGTTATAAAAACCAATCTCTTAATGTTTTATAAGGCAAAAGTTGCTGTTTGTTCTGAGATCCGTACAAAACACATAAACGCAATGTGGGCACCACGTACAATTTTTTAATGTTAAACCTGGTGGTACGTAAAGTTACCGCTAGGCTTTAAAAGGTTAAGGAATACAAAAACATGCACAAGTTTGTCCACCATCGCTGTGGCGTTCAAAACCTCCGGAACAACCATTCAAATTCTAAAAACAAGTAACTGCATCAAGAACTACAGCTCAACGCGAAAAACGGTTAGTTATTAAAACAATAAATTCTCTGCTTTTAATGGAATCAGAAGGTTCGTTATCGTCTTCACAAAAGTCTACTACTGGATCCTACCTTAAGCCATATTAATCCCGCCCATATAAAACATTTTTACCTGTCATTTTAAAACATAACAGCAAATACTATCGCCTTCATCATGAAAAATCTTCGTTACTTTGTAACATTTCACCATACTAATATCACTTATCTCCTAAAATCTGACATCAATTACCACCATAAAATCGAAAGTATTTCGCAAAGCGGCCATGTTGTTTTTGACACATCAAATACAAGGCAAAAAAACCGTAAAAACTGTCAACACACGTTAAACGAGTATTTTGACACAAAAGTGAAACACGCTGGCGCAGCTTTTAACATTTTGGATTATGAATTTAGTTCAACACAAGCCTAGCCTACAGAAACAAGTTTACCTATTCAGAGGTTTTCTTCCAAACACACTGAAGTACATTCAGCCTTAACTCAGCGTGTCATGATGTTGGAACCGACGTCGCCCGTCCGAAGACAAGACGCCATACCTTTCGCTGTCAGGCCTCTATCATTAAACTGAGAAAACCACACCCTTGCGGCTAAAAGGTTCTTACATATCACATACTATTTCGCAATTTGTAATCTTCCACAACGTCATTATGCTACACACAAATACACCCTTAGGCAAAATGTACAACATAGACTTTAAAGGGCGATGAAGGGTACAGGCGGGTCTTGTAGCTCACAGCTGTAATTGGTGGTGACTGGCGAAAAATCACTTCCCTAAGACTCCTCAGAAAAGCTTTTACCCCTTAAGTCAGGTTAAAATATAAATTAATTTACTGGAAATGTTTCGTACTTACATTAACCGGCGACATTTAAACATTCTCTCGTACTGACCTGAAACAGAACAAACCGACGATTAACTAAAGAATCCCCCCAAAAAAGTGGAACAGAGCAAGAGAGGGTTACTTCACAGGCCACAGAGGCTAATGACAGCGCAGAACCCCATATTACCAAATGATCTATAACTGTTGTACCCACTAATAATCATCATCCTAATATCCAATCTCATTGTTTTATAATCACGACAACAACAGAATTACAGAAACAAACAACACTAGCTCCACCAGTTTCTTACCCTTGCCTTATTATACAACCCCTTACTTTCATCCCCTGTGTTGCTGTACCCTGTGACTGAAGCAAATCATCATGTAACATTCGAATAAGAGTTTAAAAGTAGTTTCTACGTTGTTAGTTTTACAGCATACTTTATATGTCTCACAATACGGCATCGATATCATTATGAACTGGAAAGGAATTGGAAGGAAGCTGATGTCGCTTAATACATGTACCATAACGGAATTTCCTTGTAGGATCTCAGTAAAACCACAAAAATCCTGAAAATAACCGGTGTTCCGACAGAGATTCGAATCCGCCAACTCCAGAATAAAACCTTACAGCGTTGCCACTACACCAAGCTGCTCGGTGCTGGGGAATTAAACTTCACGAATTCTTAACGTCGACACAAGATGGAGGCCGAACCCAATTCCAGTCGAATTCACATCACTGCTATCCGAGCAACAATTCGCTCTGTAATCAATGTTCCATGTATTATTGTCATTAATATCTGACGCCTCCACAGCGACGAAGCTTCATCTCGTGCAGGGGTACACACATTTTCCAAAAAGTCTAGATGCCGCCTCAAAATTCTGGGCCCCATAAGGGCAACAAAAAGCAAGCTCCATAATATCAGCTGCCACCGTATAAATATTTACGCTCTCTGCCTTCATAAACACGCATTAATGTTACATCCCGCCCCGACGTCATACATGTAGGGCTTGCAATACCGCGATTCCGGGATCCCGAATACCGGGATCACGGTCATTTTTTCCCGGTATTCAACTACCGGTATTGACACAAAAATACATATTTTTCGGTACCAATTAAAAATAACTGTTTATGATTTATTAATATAAAAGTTACAAATCGACAACAATAAATCATTAATACTACCGAATTTGCAACTGAGGGGTTGCTATACACAGTACAAATGTAACGGAAACCGGAAAACGTCATGAAACTCGGATCTCTTTAACTGTTCCGGCTAACAAATTTCAAAGCCTAGAATATATGGCGAAAAAGAAAATAAGATTTTTTAAAATGAGGGAATAAGGGGGGAAACCTGCAACTCGCCTACGACTATCTCAGTACAAAAGCACCATCCAGCACAGAATCTCAAAGGGCATTTTCTGTCGCTAATCAAATACGTACCAAAATTAGATCCAGTTTAAACGTTAACAATATTGATTGCTTATGTTGCTTAGGAGGTCACTTTATTCGGGCAGGTAATGTGGATGCTTAAACATAACTAAAATTTGCAGTATCAATATGTATATTTTTTTGTTTTTAGAATAAGTGTATTTTTAATAATTCTTTGTAAGAATATTTATTATTGTAATAATTGATTTAAAACATGAATTCAATTACTTGTTTTTTCCTTACGTCATTGCACCTAAATGTCATCAAAATTTATCAAGAAAAATATTTGTTTTAGGAATACCGGTATTAATACCGGTACTCCGGTTTCATAAATTAAAAATACCGAAATACCGGTATCAACATTTTGACTGGTATTATGAGCCCTACATCCATGCAGCGATGCAAGTGCTTGCCTGTGATTTCAAGTTAACATTTCAAGGAAGTACAATAAAACAACGAAACACTTTGTAATCTCCGCTGGTCTGATGAATGTGTCGGTTTGTCTCGCAGATCACATATAATAAAGTCCTTCGCTCACGTCTAATTCCACGTCACCCTGACTTCATCTCAGTGTTCTGAGTCTGGAAAAGAACGGCCTGTAAAACACGTGGAGCTAATGAAGATGGCTGCCAAATACGGGAACAAAGACATACGGAAAACAGAACAGCTTGCAAAACACGTGGGCCTAATGAAGATGGCTGCCAAATAGAGGGAACAAAGACATACGGAAAACAGAACACACATGAAAATGAAGAAACTGCGCCTAAGCCTAACCCTTGTTACAGATGTCTCCTTGGAACACTGCACACCTGCAGCGTGATTGCGCATTAAGGACTGATTATTAGGTTGACAGTGAGTCAAAATGCATATGACTGAATATGTCTTGCTCATGAAACATTGTTCCAAACGGATGCAGAAGTTAAGCTATGATTCATGGATGAGTGGCCTTTCAAAGAATGTATCCCCGTCCCCTAACACAATGCTGTGTAACACAATCGACTGTCACCCCGTACTTTTCCACAAAATTTGTGCGAAACACTGAGACGCATTCCCTCTCGACAGTTCGCGGTGTACGGGACCGAGGCTGCCTCGAATTACAGAGAACTCAGAGTACACGGATTACGGCAGTTTTGTAACATATAATTACACACACATATATATATTGTATACGCATTGTGTTAATATGCACTGCGTGTATAACACTGTATTAGAATATCACTGTATAAGACGGCACAACAGCAGAACTGGTCCTCGAAATGGGTTTCCTTCCGTCAGTGCTGTGAAAAAGCACACGAACAAAGCAGCACTGGTTTTTCACATTCAGCGTTCTTCATAGTTGTTCCTAAGAGCGAAGTACCTTCAGAATATTTATCTGCGCAGCATTTTTCGATTTTTCTCCGTTTCGAATCCAGTCGCTTCTACAGCTAGTTCCCAAGCCACGCCTTTTCTTATTGTTTCACCTTTATCCAACCGTTTTATAGCTTCAAGCTTGGTTTAAATTGAAACCCTTTTTAAAACTGACGGCATTTCTCAGGGAGATATGAGAGAACAATTACGGTGTACATAAAATTACAGTAAGTCCAATCCTGATACATAAAATGGCTGGAAAAAGTAACACGTCACAACTGAGAATAACGTAATCTTAAAATCTATCAACATTTTCTTATTTTAAATGCAGTGGAACGTGAGAAGTTGGTAGGTAAAAACGCACTAATTTATATATGACAGACCAAACTCCCGTAACTTGGCGATCTATCATAAACCACGCCCATCATCTTGCTGTTAATCTTAGTGTGCCGGCCACACAGGAAATGTACCGGCCTACATTTTGCAAATTAAAGCTTCCCCACCACGCTGTCCGTCTTATGTAAAGGAAAAGCTTTCCTATACCCGCCTGGACAGGCCCTGAGGGCTCCAGGAGGTTTAGATTCCCAGATTTTAAGACAATCGGCAAATGAAGGTGGTAAGGTTGTCAGCCCTACGCATCGGCCGCCTTTACCCCCCAGGATATATTGGTGGTACTCATTTCTGTTAGAGGCTGGGTCAACCCCAGGGTCGTAGTGCGGCCGAAAAGATTAAGTCAATGAAAAGTTCCAATGACTCCAAAGGGAATCGAACCCGCGACCTTCTGGCTTGTAGCGCGGCGCCTCATCCAACTGCGCCACCGCGTACAGTCCATCTTATTTCACCTTCTAAATATACTTTCTCTGGTCTTACTTTCTGATGAAGAGACAAACGAATTCTCTCCAGCAGGCGCAGTCTAGCCCTCTGTTAATGACACGGTACACGAATAACGTTTCGAACTGTCTTTAGACCTGTGACCCCACATTTGTCCCGTGATCAGCAGTCCCTAGACAGTTATCCCTTGGACTTTACTGTTATGTATGTGGTCATAGGCATCACAGTCAATGCACAGCGCCGAGTCGTAGGAAAACTGTAGTACAATGACAAAGGTTCAAAGTGCAGACTTTACAAGAGTTGCGCACTGAGAAACATGCGAAAATTGGAACTGGATAAATAAAGGTGTCGGTAAAGGAACAATTTCTCAGCGGTTTGGTGGATTCTGAAGGCATGGCAAAAATGTAGCACAGAACGGAAACCATTACTAGGCAAACCAGACAGGGGCACACCCAGAATTTTTCAATTGGGGGGGGGGGGGGGGGCGGGGGTCTGTCCCTGAGGCTGTCTATTATTTGACTTTAAAAGTTATGTTGTAAAACTCATGTCATAATTACAACTGCAACATAACACTGTCTGCAACTGCATTAGTATGCATACAAACATAACTACATGTTCCACGACTCAATCACCTAATTTAAATCACAACTGCTTCTTGTTTTTAGGTCCAACAAAGACTTCATAAGTTTTTAATTTTATTTTCCAAAATTCCAATGCAGTAGTAATCAGCCGATTTCAGTGGCTGATTTCGGCTGATGGGTAAATCACGTAAAACGTTTAATATCACCGCCCACAAAATTTGTGTTTTTCTTCTTTCGGCTTGGGAGGGGGGGCTGCTGCCTGGCAGCCCCTTTTTTGGGTGGCGCCTAAAACCAGACAATAAATCAGTAACCATTCTTCTGCTGCAATGTTCCCAAAAATGTCGCGCTAGACGCTGGGCCAGTACATATGCGTCAACGTGCTTTATGGCTTCGAAATTTTATGTATTCGAAAACGTCGCTTTTGCGAGTCTGTATTTTTCCAAACAAAACCCCAGTGACATCCCCCCTAAGACACCAAGTATTTCATAATTGTCCTACCACACATTTACCCTAGTTAGTCCCGCAGCAAAAATATGGAACACAAAAAGTACAGGAACAAACACGCCACGACCTTCCATCCTGCAATAAATTATAACCCCGATCTCTTACCAGTAAACACCACCAATGACGTCCTAGCAGTGCAGTAGCCTTTTAAACTCGTTAGTATCAACTTCCTTTCGTTTACATGAAGTATATAATGAGTACCACTCAGAACAGTCCCAAATATTAGCTCTAGCATTCATACAGAGCAACCTTCAACAAAATGCAGACCACAGACTAAAAGAATACGTTCCCATGAGATAACACAGCGCTATACAGTATTATCACAATTGATATTAATTTAGGACTAGCGGAATAACCGTTGAAAAATTCATCGCAAAAATTTGACAGGCCCAATCTGCAGCTACACTTCTCACTAACCTTTTAAAGCCTAGCGGTAACTTTACGTACCACCAGGTTTAACATTAAAAAATTCTACGTGGTGCCCACATTGCGTTTATGTGTTTTGTACGGATCTCAGAACAAACAGCAACTTTTGCCTTATAAAACATTAAGAGACTGGTTTTATAACCGAAGTGGAGAGTGTTTACAGCGCGGTACGCACTGAGTCCTTATATAAAACAGATACGCTTCGTCTTTAAAGGGTTAATTGAGTCTCAGAAGTACTCGTGCGTAAGTTACAGTCCTAGCGAAGGTTCAGACACGAAGATTTCACTGAATATGCAGGTGTGAACGAGGAAAGCTCAGGACAGGGTGTCTTATAGTATAGCAGCAATGATGATAATATGACGATGGAAACAACCAAGAAAAAAGCCCAGAAGATTCTAAAATATGAGGACCTTACAATAGAAATACAGCGCATGTGGAATGTACTCGTAAAAACAAAAGTGATACCAACAACTGGGGAAACTGGAACTGCCTCGAAATCACTCGGCAGATACCCGAGCCACATATCCGGAAAGCAAGAAATCAACGAACTGCAGAAAACATCCATATTCGCCACTGCACACATACTGCGGAAAGTGCTAATGTAAAAGTACGATATATTCAATACGGGAAATGGCATTACACGTACTATAAATTGTAACTACAAAATATCTGCAACACTACACGCACTAGAAGCAAAACTTATGTCAGGCATACAATTGTGCATATCCTGCATAAATGCGATAACAAATAATAATAGCAATAAAATAAACGGGCTGTGCCATTGTTCAGGCGGTTAGTCGGCACCATCTCACTGCGGCGGCAGTCAACGTAGGTTTTGTGGTGAACGAAGTGGCAATGGGAAAGGTTTATCTCCAAGTGCCTCGGTTTCTCCTTGCCAGTGTCACTCCAGCAATGCTCCACATTCAATCGCTCATTATCACACACGCCACTTACATTGGTCATCTTGGGTGACCTTCGCGAATGGATCATCCAAAAGTGAATTCGATGGATGAACCAAATTTCGTTTACATTGTTCACACACACTAGGCAGGATAGTTCATTTCAAAATGGTGACAGTGAACCCGTGCGCTTAGGTACCGTGTTGGTTGTGATTATTTAATCTATGAATACAAAACAATTATTGAAAAAAAGCAGCGAAAGTGGAAAGTTTATGTAAGGCTGCACCACTTTTTAGGCGCGTTCGCAAAATTGCAAAAAACGGCTATCATCTCGTCATGTCTGTCTGTCTATCGGTCTGTCTGTCTGTCGGTTTGTCCGTCGGTCTGTCTGTCGGTCTGTCCGTCTGTCTGTCCGTCGGTCTGTCGGTCTGTCTGTCGGTCTGTCTGTCTGTCGATCTGTCTGTCTGTCGGTTTGTCCGTCGGTCTGTCTGTCGGTCTGTCCGTCTGTCTGTCCGTCGGTCTGTCTGTCTGTCTGTCGGTCTGTCCGTCCTTCGATCCGCAAGGAACAGCTCGGCTCCCACTGGACGCATTTTCATGAAATTTTACATTTGAGAAATTTTACATTCGAAAATCTGTCGAGATAATTCAACTTTCATTAAAATCTGAAAAGAACAGCGGGTAATTTACATGAAGACCTATATACATTTATGACAATATCGCGCTCAGTTCTTCTCACAATGAGAAAATTAAAAAAAAAAAGCTGCAGAGAAAATCAAAACACACATTTTACGTTAAATAACTTTTTTCCGAAAATCGTGCCGTTTATGAGATAATGTGGAAAAATATGGTACAGCCGGACAGGCCACAGATGAGAATATAATATGAACGCATGCGCGTTGTACACCAGATAACTAGGGCAAGAATACGGACACATACTCACAATATGTAATACTTATGGCTTTTCCGCGGCAACAGTGGTTACGCGTACGCGCCTCTATGTTAGGTTATACGCATACTGCCTGTTTTGTTTCCGATTTTATTACCATTTGCTTGACAATTTTAGGTGCTCTATGGTGAGTCCCGGAAAATTCAGCTCCTGCATAATCCCCCAACTAGTGCATTTTCACCAGTTCTTTTGTTTATACGGTGTTCATATTTTGTGTTCGAGAAGCACTTAGGATCTCTCATAAAGCCTAGCACCAACGGTGTTTGGGCGTCATTCCATTTGCAAACCACAGCACCTTATTTTCAAACAGAAAAGTACACGAAGATACCAGAAAGTAAACAGGCGAAGCGCCTTTTCTTCGCCGCGGAAGAACATGCAGTGACACGTTTTTTTACATTGTTCACCGCCGATGATTCATCCAGGATGATTCATCCAAGGTAAAGCAAATTTGGCGGTGGATATTACTTATGACGGATAGACTGTTTACCCGCGCACTTCAGTGATTCATGCAAAGTGATCACCCAAAGTGAAAAATGTAAACGCGAGCGACTGACGTCGTTCAATAACACAAGATAACAATGTCAGTGTACAGATGCCTTGAGAAAACAGAGCTTCCAACAGCGGTGACTGTGAAGGAAACTGTATGGGAGAGATGCCGTGCAGTCTGGAGATACGTACCGACGTTTCAGAGAAACCTCCTGCTTTCATCGTCAAGATAGATAATAATGCAGGGAGCAGATTCCTCTGGAACGTCTGTATGTACATATCAGACTACACGGCGTCGCATTCCAGCAAATAACTTACCTTTATAGAGGTATGTTTATTCAACAAACACACACTGCTGTTCTGTTAATTACCATCTACCCTGATTTTATTTTCACTGCGGCCTCTAAACGCACACTAAATGTTTAAACAACGAACACGGCCTCCCAGCAGCGTACAGACAGCTTAACAATATAGCCTGAGCAGTGCTGTTATGTAGTCTAGGGGAACATTTTTCTGGCAGTGGTCTACTGTCACTTATTACTTGCATCCGGTAGTGTTGTTATAATATTTTCTTGTGGTTTACATGGAAAAGAACAACAAATGGAAGTACAATTATTATAAATGATTTGTAATAAATTCATGCAGATTCAGCCAAAGTTCGTGGCTAGAGTAATCACACAATTTTGAGTAACCAAGGCTTGCGAAATTCAATTCTTCCAAGATGTTACACCGTGTCGATTGATAAACAGTTACTGACGTTTCGCAGGATCCTACTGTTTCCACCTGCAAGATCAAGCAGTCCAAGATGAGGCCTATTGACAGCCTCACACATACCGTAGTCAAAACTGCATTCAAGAAGCAGGAAGACAATGAAGAACTTCTGGAAAAAGTTTCATTATTAAAGAACCGTTATTTTATTTTTATATTCAAATTACTGGGAAAATTTTCATTAAAAATCGATATTTCTTGTAAAAAAATACTTTATTTCCAAAGCATATGACTCCTTAAACATTCCAAAATGGATTCACGTTAACAGAACTTTCTCTGACTAAAATCACTTTATTAATGTCCTCATGGAATTTCATAGACTCTTTTTGAATTACCCCACTTCCCTACACATGTAAAATTACCCTGATAAGTTAAGTGATCTGGACCTTTTAAAGACCGAGATTAACCTATACTGTAGTTTGAAGATCCAGCAGGTACCGCGCAGTAAACAAATTCCGCTTCGGTTACAAAAAAAAACTAATCGGTTAATGCCTTGTAGGCACAATCGAACGGGGTCATAACGTTGTGAAAGGGACTGAATATTTTCTGTCGTTATAAACGAGTGTTGTTATAACCGATGAGTATAATGTTATGGTTAACAATGAGTAATTAATTGGTACAACAGAATATCTGACGCTATAGGAGAGGTGTCGCATTAACCGGTGTCGTTACAGCTGGGTTCAACTGTAAATAATTGCTGTTTGATCTAAGAAACATAAAAAACACATACACTGTGTAGAGGCAAAATGAAGAAATTCTGAATACAAAACCCAACAACGAACGTGTTAATTGCCGAAAGAAACACCACTGCATTATACTACTGAATATTAAGGTTGCACTATTCTATTTCTTAGGGACATAAAATTGCTGCAAGTCCAGTGCTGGCTATCAAGGTCCAGCTGCATAGCCCGTACCCGCCATTTTACTTGGAATCTCATATACATTTGTACTGTAAAAATAGACGACATACACATTTCACTGCGCCTTCTAATGTACTCCACTTTACTGGAAATGTGTCCTGTAATCTCCATGTGAATTGTGTGGAAAAATACAGGCCAGTTATGCTGGATGAAACGGAAACACACTCAACCCTTACCATTTAACTCTGCTGTCCTATAGTTCCACAGCTAAAGACTGGATAGAGTGAGGGGTTAATTCCTAGAAAGGGGTTACAGAACGTCATGGAATTATCCACAATTCTATAGGTCTAGTAATATGAAGTTTATTCTTGAGTGACTGAAATGTCATGTCCCCAGAAAAGAATATTCAAAAGGGTAACAACTCTTGAACAAAATGGAAATATACGGGATTTAAGAAGGGGGGGACATGAAAGGGGGGGGGGATTGTCAGCCATTGCTTTCAGATTCACAGCTCACACAAAGTGACAGCTTCAAGTTACAAAAAAAAGTATCTTAGAAACCAAGAACCTGGGGAAAGGAGCGCGGACCCCCTGGAATGACGCAATCCTCCCAAACGAGGGAGTCCGTTTCTTACTAACATATGGATGAAGAAGCAAAAGAAATCAAATAAACATCTTTCATACCAGGAACTGCTAACCGGTCCTCGGATGCATCCTGAACGAATAAATTAGGAGTGGCCAGACTCATGTTAGCTGGCCCGCATCTTCATGGCATCCAACTTGGAGTGCTCACCCAGTTTGGCCTACTGCTTACTACAATTACAATGGACTCTCCCTCAACCGGTCTTTGGCTTACCCGCCTTGATTCTAAACAGTACAATAGGTCAAAACAATGGCCTGTGAAGAGAAAAACTTATGTTACACTACTACTGCTACTACTACTACTACTACTACTACTACTACTACTGCTGCTGCTGCTGCTGCAGACATTTGGAGATTATTATTATTGTGCAGTGTATCTGTAATTTATAAATCATCATGGCTAACAAACTGCAGTGATAATTTAAAATAACTGCACCTTCAGTACTCCTTGTTTACTTCTCGTTTCCCCATGGCCTTCAGACGTATAAGTTAGCTGAACGGTCGTAACGACAGATTGTTGCTGCTAAGTTTTTCAGTTTTTTTAAGTGTTGTCGTACAGATTTGACAAGATCAGGCGGAATTAATCAATTATGAAGCAATCAGCATTAAATATTATGAGTTTCTTTCCGTACCCTTGGCTTAAGTCACCCGGTATGCAAATCGCATACTTCTGCGCCGTATTACATTGTCACCTGTGGCCCGTCCGACTGTGCCATATTTTTCCACATTATCTCATAAACGGCATTATTTTTGGAAAAAAAAATCGTTGGAAATAAAATATGTGGTTGGATTTTCCCTACAAATTTAGTATGAAACACTTCTCACTCTAAGAAGAATGCAGCGAGATATTACGACAAATGTACATACGTCTCCACGTAAAGTTTCCGTTATTCTTGTCAGATGTTAGTGACATTTGAATCCTCTCGACAGATTTTCGAAAAATCCTCAAGTATCAAATTTCAAATAAAAATCCGTCCAGTGGGAGCCGAGTTGTTCCATTCGGACGGACAGACAGACAGACAGTCATGACGAGGTGATAGTCGCTTTTCGTAATTTTGCCAACGCGCCTAATAAAACTGATGATTCTGTCAGTATCCGACACGGTCATTGCGTGATCGGGACAATGGATGCATTTCCGGTTAAGCGTCATATCCGGGAGCTGCAGCAGTGCATGCTGGTTTTCAATATCAGGACGCTCGTGAGCGACATTTCTAAACAAGCCACACACGTCAAAGTTGTCCTCCAACGTGCAAAACGACGACAGCACTAGCCTCTTTGTTCTTCTATGACGTTATGATCTCCTGCTTCCGCAAGAAGACCGCTCGCTTGCAGACTGGAACGTGTGCTAAGGAAATCATTGGGCCTAAGTGGGAAGAATTTAACCCTTTAAAGACGAAGCGTATCTGTTTTATATAAGGACTCAGTGCGTACCGCGCTGTAAACACTCTCCACTTCGGTTATAAAAACCAAACTCTTAATGTTCTATAAGGCAAAAGTTGCTGTTTGTTCTGAGATCCGTACAAAACACATAAACGCAATGTGGGCACCACGTAGAATTTTTTAATGTTAAACCCGGTCGTATGTAAAGTTACCGCTAGGCTTTAAAAGGTTAAAGGAGGCTCAAGAAACCTGCCTGCTGGGGCGCACCCAGATTTCGTACGCTTCGCGAAGTATCATTACGCTAATCAATAGAATAGATGCGATTGGCTGTGCGTGTTACACGCATGGAAGCGAAGAGAGATGAAATGCAGAAAAAACGCGAAGGAAAAAGACCGGTTGGTACAGATCTAAGGGTGAATGGGAACATCATATTCAAATAGATCTTCAAGAAAAGGATGGGAGAACGTGGGCTGGATTTGTCTGGCTAGTAACAAGTACCAGCGGCGGGCTCTTGGGAAAAGAGTAATGAACCCTGCAGTTAGAAAAAGATATGGGGAATTTCTTCAGTAAATGAGAAACCTTAGCTTCTCAATGACTCTGCTTTCATGTCGTTAGTTACAGAAAGGACCTAAACGTCTGATAAACTAAAGATAAAGTTGCAAGCCAGGAAGGCACATGGCGGAGTGAAGGTATGAGTCCACTTATTCTTAACCTCGGCGCTAAATGGAGCTGAGCGGTCACTTTCACGCCGCAGTCGCGTTATTGCCTGAGAACAGTCCGAAGTACACACTGAACAGGAGGCTGGGTGAGCCCAACAAACGGTCGGGACGGTTCGGAAAACGGAAAAATCTCTTGTCCCTGCCTCCCTGCCAGGAATCGAACCATTGTTCATAGACCGTCCAGCCCTTTGCCTAGGCACTACACCGACTACGTTACCCCCGCTGCCACTAGTTACCTGATAATCATGTACTGACTAAAGTGACGCAAATCTACGCTAGAGCTGTCTTCCTTGGATTGGGTATTTTGCACAGTCCTATTTGTTCGTTTCGATGACAAGTTGACAGTTTCAGCTTGCACCTGTTCTTTGTGCAGAATTCACGGAATGTAGCCTGCGTATAAAAGACGGGTCATATTCATCTGCCAGTTTCACCTCCACACAAAGAAGACAGCCACATCCTAACTCAGATGAACCCAACCTACACCCCTGTACTCTGTATCTCAAACAACCATCTTCATATTACCCTCCCATCGACGTCTAGATCACCCAAGTAGTCTCTTCCCTTCGGGATTACTAATTCAAATCGTGAGTCTATTTCTCAATTCTCTCACACGTGTCATTTTGCCAATCCTGCATATCCTTCTTGTTTTGAATACCTTAAACCTTTAACGACGAAGCGTATCTGTTTTATATAAGGACTCAGTGCGTACCGCGCTGTAAACACTATCCACTTCGGTTATAAAAACCAGTCTCTTAATGTTTTATAAGTCAAAAGTTGCTGTTTGTTCTGAGATCCGTACAAAACACATAAACGCAATGTGGGCACCACGTAGAATTTTTAATGTTAAACCTGGCGGTACGTAAAGTTACCCCTAGGCTTTAAAAGGTTAATCATGTCGCTGCACAATACGGTTAGGAAACTCCTCAGCAAGCATTTTGTACAGTCTGTCATTACGACTTGTTTATTACGACCAAATATTACCCTCAGCGGCATGTTCTCAAATCCCTTCAATCTACGTTTTTCTTTAAGGGGAAATTCAACTTTCATACCCATGTTTTCGCCTGCATCTCGTAATGAAATTCAGACTGCATTCTTGAGTTGCCAGCAAGCATCAAATTATTTGATTTATATGCAGGTTAAAGGCCAAGCTGTAAGTGTAGATTTCGGAATATGTATAGACCCTAGTACCTGTCAGAATGAAGAAGATGATGGCTCTGTGTTCGCTACAAAAAATCACGGGTCTTTTAAGCCAAAGAACTTGAAAGAGATTTTTATGGCCGAAAGTGTTAAAAGGGTCCACCTCTAAGGCTGTTTGCTTTAAGATCTGACACTGGTTTCTTTGACAGCACAAACTTGCTACACGCACAATAAGCAAGGCCAGGGCAATAAAAATGCATGCCTTGGGTGTGTCAAAGCACAACTATCAGTAAAGCAAAAGAAAGACCGAATTTCTGTTTTGCAGGAAAGGGGAAGTCCATCCACAACTGCAAAATGTCCGTAAAGGCTGACAGGCATTTTTTATAGCTTAAAGAAATGAATCACTCCAAAACATAAATTCAGAATTTGTTCCAGCAAACAGTCCCCTTATACCTGGTTCAGGAGTAACCAGACGTTTTCCATAGACGACCACTGAACCACATCGAAATCTCCACAGTACATGTGGTCAAAACACAAATTCGCATATCAGTGAGATATTTTGAGTGAGTGAGTGAGTGAGAGTGAGTGACTGACTGACTGACTGAGTGGGTGAGTGAGTGAGTGGGTGGGTGAGTGAGTGAGTGGGTGATTGAGTGGGTGAGTGAGTTGGTGAGTGAGTGGGTGGGTGAATGAGTGAGTGAGTGAGTGAGTGAGTGAGTGAGTTAGTGGGTGAGTGAGTGAGTGAGTGAGTGAATGAGTGAGTGAGTGACTGAGTGAATGAGTGAGTGAGTGAGTGAGTTAGTGGGTGAGTGAGTGAGTGAGTGAGTGAGTGACTGAGTGAATGAGTGAGTGAGTGATTTATTCACATGTTACAGCAGTGCAAAAGATTGTGCAGATCTCTTCTGCCTGCATCACTCTAACACCGAACCTCTGCTCATAAAAAAAGAGGCCTTGACGACCAAGCCATGTGCGCGTTAACAACTGGTGGAAATGCCACCACCGATTTCAATACAACCGAACCATTTTCAAATAACCATTATACACCCGACAAGCAAATTTCAGTTAACTTATTGTTTTAGTGTCATTTGATTCTTATGTATAGGTACCGTATGTGAATAATAAATGCGGTTTCATTACCCTTAAAACAGACATTACGGGTCTAAATCTCAGTTACTCGTTGCAGCTGTATTGTTAGGTTCACACTCCGTCAACTTAACTATCGATGAAAGAGTCATCCGTATCCAATGGCTACGAGGCTGCTCGAGCCAGCAGCTTCGTTTTCCTTTACTGAGCCATCCCAAATAGAACAGAACACCTCCCCTCACCTTCCCACAGACACGCGCACACACACAACCAGCAACAAACCTCATAAGGACAGATTTAGAACAGCACCTCACAAGCCCAACAAAGAAGTGTGCTTTTAAAACAGTCTACGCGTTATTTGCAAATAAGTGTATAGATTTTAATGCGAATCTCGGGCAATCCATCTGCAGTTCCACTGTGTAGTATTATGGACGGAATTTCGAATATATTTGGCTCGAACGGGGTACACATTAGAGGTTATCGGTCCACATCAACCCAATATATATCCTCCTTCATGGAGAAAGGAAATGCTGAACTAAATTGTAAGACTTTTAACACGTTTGTAAATAAAATTTCTACACATTTAGTTAATTTCACAAACATCAGTTGCTGGTGCAATATACAAATATTTCAAAACAACATTACGTAAATCTTCACTTCGTACGCCTGCCCGTCACTTTGAACGTTCCGAGGCCAAACCATATCTTATATACAGTGTGTCTTACATGAAGATAAGTAACCAAAAACCAGGATTAAAAAAACAGAACTGGTTCCTTTGGGTTTCCTCACTTCTAAACAACAGTTCCGTAACGGTTGAGAATCGGACCCAAACTGCTACACCAATTTCACTCAAAATGACCCAGATAATATGCCCATAAAGTATGGTATATATTTCATGGAACATTGCGCATACAATATAACCTAATCGCATCCTTTGTTCGCCGCCTATATGCCTACCTAACGTCTGACAGTTCACCTGCGTTGTGTGCAGATGGCGACGGGAATGCACGCTGAAGCGTATGGAAGAATTTCAGCACACGACGTGGCAAAACTTCGTAAGCTGAAATCACACACACAGCTTCTGCTTCCTTTAAAGAGTTAACCTGAGCAGTTTTCTGCTCAGGTTTTGGAATTTACTTTGACATTGAGTCAGCTGTACATGAATCATCACTGAATACGCTTATATACTCATTCAGACACCTGTCATCGTCAGGCAGGACCAAAAATACTCCAGTTTAGGCGCATATACTAGAGCAACAGTAGGATTTGGTACGTACAAAGGAGTCTGTGGGCTTGTTTCCTGTTTGTCTGCAGAACAGATAAGATGAAGACCAATGAATACGACCGGGACACATTTGGCACACAAAATGTGCGCCATGTTCTTGGACTGTTCAACACTGAAAATGCAAGCACTACGATCCTTCGAAACGTCGATAGCTCTTTATAGGTCATTTGTTAGTTTTTGGCCGGTGAAATTTTTCAAGCGGAAGGCTACTAGCGAGTCTGTCTTACAGCGATACCGATAGCGGATTGGCGGACGAAACCAAAAAAGAAACCTGTCCTTGCCCCCTCATCTATAAAGTAGGCCCGTCCGCCAGCTTAGCTAGGTTCTTCACCGACCAAAAAGTAATAAATGACCTATACCAGTCGACAAAGCGTAACGAACACGACGACTTGAATCCTCTGCCTGCCACAACTTCAACGAATAACTAACTAGTTAACTAATTCCACGCAACGGAGTTCCCTTTCTGAGACGCTAATAGTCGCTAAGCTGTTCAATAAATCCCTCGTATTTTAGGAAAGCAGAAGATCCATTACGGCGTGTACTGGCAATGTGCTAGCGGTCGCTAGTCTCAGCCAAAGGAATACAGTCTATGTCCTCCCATCTTATTTCCTTAGAAAAACGTTACTATCCTTTTCCCACTTACGCCTGCGTCTTAAAGGTGCATATCACGCACACCTAGTCTTCTTCTTCTTCTTCATCAGGCGCTACAACTTGATATATTGAAAGTCCTGGCCTTCTCAACTATTCTTTTCCATTTGTTTCTATCCTGGATGCAAATTCTCCAATTATTTAATTTCATTTCTTTTAGATCATTCTTGATATCATTTTCCAAGTTCCAATATTAATTCTGTTAGCTAAATTCCGTTTAACTCGCCTAAGTCTGCATCCATTTACCCATCCACCTCTCCTTAGTTGAGACTGTTTAGCAAATAAGTTTTTTACGGGGCTAGGGAACTGGCCTATCGCCCAACCTCCGCTGCATTGGAGGGCCTTGGTTTTCTGTTAGGGTATACTCCCTTAGCTAGTACGTCCCAATTATAGCGTCGGGAACTCGCTTTTCCGCCCTTCCACAACTTAGCCGCAAAAGCATTACCCAGGGGTCATGGCGTGTACATGGCCGACTTAATCACTGTAGACAATAACCAACTTCTAAACTCTACAATTTATGAGACTGCATGCTGGCTACAGTTTTGAGATCCATCTACTATTTACATGCGCCATAATAGTGCCTGGATGTTCCTTGCAGGAGCTTGCAAAGCAGGTATTCTTTTGCTGCACTATTTGAGAGACAAACATTATTTACAATTTCTGTTCCAGGTACGCGTAAACAATATAAAATTGCCCTGTGTTCACTTAACAACGCAACAAGGCAAACATTACATATGTCGTAGTGTCGAGATTAAGAATGACTGGAGCTTTACCTCTGTTAGCCCCTATAAGCCTTCAAGGCGTGCATATAGAAAACCTTTCTTTACAAACGGGGCAATGGAGGTATATTTAATCTTAATTTTCCGTACTAAATAGAAACGAGATCCTAACCGTACACACGGACATCTTCCCACTTATCTTGCAGGAGGATGGGTAAGCTCATGTTTGGTCCGGACACCGGCGAAGAGAAATTCCGCTCCCGCCGGGAACTGAAGCCAGATTTTCCGACCGTATTATCAGTAGCCCAGTCACTGTACCAACTGAGCTGCCGGGTTCAGTCCGTCACAGGTAGCCGGCCACTATTTACAGTGCACGTGGCTTAAATTCGAAGCCTAGCTACTGCCTTCGTTGAGGCGCATACGTTTGTAAGTAGATCCCTTTCGTCTGGAGGAAATAACCTGATGCGACACTTTGCTCACCAGTTCAGAAATCAGGATGGCCGACTCCGAGATTCGATCGTGGGACGATATAAATGTGAGATCAGGTTGACTCGCCTTCACAGGAAGCAGTAGTTTGATACGGACAGAATCCTGAACGTGCACCAACTCTGCTTTACATTTCTTTGCTTCTTATTTTGCTTTACCGGTACTGGTTTTTTGTGTACCCGCCTTTTGAGCACGAAAACAGCTGATTTAATGAGTTGGGACGCTGGGCCGTAAGACCAGCCGTATGTTATTCTTTATGCATCCACTTGTACAAAACCCTGCTGACATTTACAAGACATCGCCTTCAGACTTGAAAGAAACCAGTAGGTTAAAAGAGACGGAGAAAATAGTAGAGGGTAAAACAGCATATTCCCCCCCCCCCCCCAGCGCCCCCCCAACGCTGACTATTTTTTGTGAGTATATATTTAAAAACCTGTTGGGATCTTCACCCTCCCCCCCCCCCCCCCCCGCCGGCAGCTCAGCTGATACTCCGGCTGGTCCAGCCAAGGGCGGGGAAGGGTAACTATGCATGATGCCGCAGCTTCTCTGGTAATTTTCCACTCTCTTCCTACCTACACACACACGCACACACGCACACACACACACACACACACACACACACACACACACACACACACACACACACCAGTAAGTCAGCCCCAGCACCGAACGACCCCTACACACAACGATAGACTTTGAACTCCATGCTACGGCCTAGTGACTGCTGGCGCACAAAGTTTGTTCAGCTATCTGGAACATACTGGCACTAAGTTCAGTTACGCCAGTTCCTTCTCGGATACCTGGAGCCATGAAGATGTGCCAATATATTCCTACGAAACGTCGTGAACTAACTACTCAGTGACGCGGCGCCGTATCCAAGAAAGACGGAAACCTACGTTCAGCTAATTCACGTCTCACGTACACGTAACTGTGCCCAGATGTTCGGTACCCGAACTGTCTGTGATATGTGCCTACATCATGGGCAGGCGGACTATGGACTGCTGTCAATAAAATGTGCCTACATCATGGGCAGGCGGACTATGGACTGCGGTCAATAAAATGTGCCTACATCATGGGCAGGCGGACTATGGACTGCGGTCAATAAAGTGTGCCTACATCATGGGCAGGCGGACTACGGCCTGCGGTTCGGCAAGGTTATTCCGATCCTGTACCATTTATCTGTAATCTGACTGCGCCGTAACTCAGACTCTACAATGTCGAGCGACCTGATGACTGACAGTGAAAAACAAATTGAAAAATTGGAAACGTCGTGGAAGGAAGCAGACTTATCGTGTTTAATGGGCTATCCAGGGATTAGACCGGAGGGATTGAGGAAGACCATGAAACATTACTAACGTGATCAAATCAAGGGAGATGATAAGAGAAAGACGTGTAGCATGCATAGACAAGACGGGAAACGCATGCATTTTAGTTGGAAAACCGGAAAGCAGGACACGACTTGGAAAAGCAAAGCAGAGACAGGGAAGGCTAAACAAAACAGTAAACTTCTTCTGATAGAATCAACATGTGTGAGAAAGTGGAACGGATTTTTGTGGCTCAGCATAGGGCCCGGGGCAGCTACACCATTCTCATCTCCCCCCTCTAGCAACGCCACTGCTCCAGGCAACCATTAGGTAGAAGTGAGGATGCCCTGCATATCGTCTGGAACGTGTGGCAACAAAGAACATTCTTGTCCCTGCCAAGAATCGAACCAGGGTGGTGCACTAAGTAATCTGGTAATTTTACTGACAGCGCTAACCGAAACATTGTAGCAGTGTGATGTTCTAGTTTTGTACTCAATATGTGCTTGGTTGAATATTGGCTGGAACACTTGTTATCCTGATTAAAGTTTTTCTTGTTTTTTTTATTTTTTTTAGTGGTGAAGGGCCCCGCAGCAGACGCTACGGACGCACTGCAGCCATGAGGCTTATTGTGCAACCCTATGATGAAGATGAAGATGGTGATTATTTTTCGTCCTTTTCCTAGTAATGGAGCACCAGTGGAATGAAATTGACAGGGGAAAACCAAAGAACTTGGGGAAAAGCCTGTCCCAGTGCCACTTTGTCCACCACAAATCCCACATGGACTGACCCCGGGATCGAAACCGGGCCTCCGCGGTGGGAGGCCGGCGGCTAACCGCCTGAGCCATGGCACGGCATTTTCTTGGTTTTACTGAGTCCCTCAAGGAAAATGTCAGTAACTCGACTAGGCCACAAATAATAATAAAGGCTCTCCATGTTATCAACAAACTATGAGACAATAAAGGCACAGTTTTCCATTTCCAAGCCATGCAGACATGTAGGAAAAGCAGAGGCACAGCTCCACTCATTCTTGACCTCGGTATTGGATGGAGATGAGCGGTCAGCTGGACGCCTCGGCCGCTTTAACTATGGGAAATAACCCCGTTACCCATTGAATAGCACGCTAGGGGAGCTCCAGAGTCGTGTCTGGATGATTGCAGATGATACAAACCCCTTGCCCCTGCCGAGATGCGAACCGCGGATCGTCCACCCTGCAGCCTAGACACTACACCAGCGCCTCTGCAAGTGAACATTATAAAATGTACACTTCGGTATCGATAACCTGCTGTGGCAGGTCAAAAAGGCGCTAAAAGTAGAAACAAACACACGGCGGGCTCGTCCAACTCCAAGGCTGCAGTTAACAACTTTCAACCAAATCTACCGCTACGGTAAACTGTGATCAACATCCATGACGCAAGCTCCAAATATAAATACAGTTGAATTCGATTATAAGGGGACTGAATATTTTGTGTCGTTATAAACGGGTGTTGTTATAACCGAGGAGTATAATGTTATGGTTAACAGTGAGGAATTAATTGGTACAACAGAATATCTGACGCCATAAACGAGGTGTCGCATAAGCCGACGTCGTTATAACCGGGTTTGACTGTACTTCAATCGATATGCACTTTCAGAACAATAATTTAACACGTTTTGCTTTGCCTAAGGTTAAGTCAACTCACCAGAAATTAATTTCATAAAACCCGTTCACCTAACCGTTTGCACGCAGATTAGAGATTATACCTGTCGAAGTGAATCTGCAGAATTCTTCTCTCTGAGGCACGAACAGAGCATAGGTTATGTACTTACGCGTGTCGGTTTGCTATACAATGAAGCACGTACAGCTCTTGATACTTAACGTTCCCTTCCTTTGTTTCGTTACATATGGAGATGAGGTCACGGCTTGTGAGCTTCACGCAGTTTTGTCACGATGATTAAATCACGAAAGATAATATGGGACAGATATGTAGCACGCACGAAGGAAACAAGGTTGTTTGTTTGGTTGGGTTGCTAGTTATTTTAAGTACCGTGCATCAATGCAATCAGTGGTAGCCCAAGCAGGCTGGTATAACGGTGTAACATGCATTATGGAATCTTTGTCACAATAACGGCTGACCTGAGCAACATTTTGTACCTATAGGTGAAAAATGGGGATCGTACCTTAAAGCATGCTGCGATGCCAATTTCCAGATCCTTATAGATTCACCAGCCTTTCGACTTAGTATAATGTGTGTACTAGAAACGTCGCTGAACAGTCTAGCAACATATGTATTTTAACCTTTGAAAGCCTAGCGGTAACTTTACATACGACCAGGTTTAACATTAAAAAATTCTACGTGGTGCCCACATTGCGTTTATGTGTTTTGTACGGATCTCAGAACAAACAGCAACTTTTGCCTTATAAAACATTAAGAGACTGGTTTTTATAACCGAAGTGGAGAGTGTTTACAGCGCGGTACGCACTGAGTCCTTATATAAAACAGATAAGCTTCGTCTTTAAGAGGTGTCAATAACGTCGTCATAACAGCCGCCACTGGACACTACCCGGCAGCTGCAGTACCATTTATCACGTACCTTCATGATATAAGTAGTATATTGCTCTAACATAGGCAGGCCAGCATCCCAGTACTGCGCTTCGGCACACGTTTCACTACTACGCTCAAACACACAAATCAATACTACGCCCGCACACATATCTCAAACACTACGTTCTAACGCATATCTCAATATCACGCTCAAACACACATCTCAATATTACACACATGTACACTATCATAAACGTACATACGTCCTCATGCAAAGGACCCGTTATTCTTGTCAGATTTTAATGAAACTTGAGTTTTCTCAACAAGTTCTCAAAGAATCCTCGTATATAAAATTTCATGAAAATCCGTCCAGTGGAAGCCGAGTTGTTCCATGCGGACAGACGGACGCACGGACAGACATGAAGAAGCTAATAGTTGCCTTTCGCAATTTTGCGAATGCTCCTAAAAACACAGCATTATGATCTCGATTCCGAAATACTTGTGGACAAGAAAAATTTTCAGCACCATACCAGACAAAACAGTCTGTCCCTACAGTGTGGCATTCGTAACGTGGTTAGCTACGCAACATCAGATATGTATTTAACATTCACTTCGTTCAAGGTCAAAGGTACTACACAAAATCCCAACGAAAGTGTTTGGAAAGTGCATTACAGAATATCTGCGCCAGCTTATTTTATTGAGAAGTCAATGAACACCTATTTGGCACTGTCAAAAATTTCTGCCCAATTACTGGCCAAAGAATTCGGTATGTCCCCATACACACTTAACTACATTGTAACACGCTTCCCCTTTACTATTTTCCCATTGGCGGGACACAATTTTGCTATAAAGCTATTAATCTGCTGAAATATTTGGCCGTTTACTTAGATTCAGGCGGGGTTTGTAACCAAAGTTGTTTCAAAGTACTGTCGTAAACGAAATCATTATTTGGGCCAGGAACTTCGCGAATGACGACAAGCCCATGAGAATCTCTGGAAAGCTAAGAGAAAAACTGTATAATACAGACTCAACATCCCTGCTGGGCTGTAGGCCCATTGGCCCAATCGAGTGGAAATACCTAAAAATCCCACTCGCAGTTCATGAGCATACATAAATCATGTGAAGTCCAGAGATGTGAAAGGGAGAATGATAATAGGCGTTAGGAGAAGTCTGACAGAAAACGGAAATGTTACGTCATGTGTCACGCCGCACTTCTTACACAGGAGGGTGTTGCAAGGGGAGAATAAGGCTTGAAATGCATAAAGCCAACGGTGAGGAAAGTACGACGTGGGGGATGGTAAGATCACAAGAAATGTTCTGACAAATAAATGAAGTTTCGGCTGAGTCAAGATGATTTCAACACTAAAGACTGCCCCAGACCATCAGCTAACGCTGTGGGAATACTAAGCCCTACATCAAAATGTTCCTGTAATTCTTTGCCACTTACATACATTTTTACCAACATAAAAAGAATATTTTATCCGGTGCTGAGGAAGTAACACGGCTTACCGTACCATACATGCAGAAGGCTCCCAGACTTTCCAGAAAATGTGTATTTGATCTTCTCTACTGACCACGTCAACCGCACGGATGTAAACAAATTACTTCTTTCTAATGCTTACACAGGGAAATGGAACAATTAATCTTAAACACATACCAGTTTGACAGACTCACCTACAGTATCGGAGGTTGTGACCCACATTGGGACAGCGCCTAATTATAAGTGGATCCTTAACTTTCACTTTACCTCCGTAAAGACGCTGCTAACGTCGGACGTCTTCCTTGAATTAATTCATTCCTAGTACACGTGCTATTCTTAGCCCACTTTCTTTCCTAAAGAGGAAACAAGGTGGCTCTTTATATCATCGTGCTGTGTGTGTGTGTGTGTTTGTCCCATTTAAACCTTTACATCTGACGATCGAGTTCAGCAAAACTTGCTAAAAACATTATGCCACTGGAAGCCACACCAATCCCGCACTTCATACGCTCCTACATCTACAATCAGTAGTAAAAGCATGGCGTAAGGGCGAATATTTATTTAGCCCTTGGCTTGACGGCGGTAATCAATTAACTCTTGGAAGTAGGCACTTTAAATCTGGTAAGGCGATAACCTGTATGTCCTTACGCAAAAGAGAAGATACTTGAAACTGAACGAGGAAGCACTAGATCGCACTCTGTGGAGAACTCGCTTTGGAATAGGCTATGGACCTGTCGTAAGACAGATTACGGAATGAGGGAAGGCGATAAATTATAAGCGTCCCTATGCTTTGTGGATAAATTATTGTTTGTAAGTCATTAATTACACACGTGGCGACGACGTGAAAGTTTGACATTCCTGCTCGAAAAATTCAATGTGCACAGCATTTGTAAGCCCAATTTAACAAGTTCTGCATAAAAATAAAGTAAAACAATAACACAGATTTGTAGAGTTATAAATATATGTAACTGGAGTTCTTTGTGAGTTCTGTTAGTAACGTCTTGTGTACTACCCTTATTATCTAAGATTTTTCGCTGTTTTGGCCTTACATACATTCTAGACTAATCACTGCAATACGTAATTATGGTTGTGTATGGTATTTGCTTCACGGAATCATATTGAAGATTTCTAGCGACAGTTAGAAACAGAAATTAACGCACAGGCCCGCACGTGCAGCCCTTCACGTCTACAAGTTCCCACGTTTCACTCGTTAACTTGGGGAGGGAAGAAAAAAAAAAGAAAAGAAAAGAAAAGGAGGGAGACGCACATTTTTCAACTCCTGGAATCTTTCTCAGAGTTCGACTGCTCCCTATAGTAGAACCCCAGACGGGACCCTTAACAACAAAATACGAGTGTGCATTCGATCTTCATCAGTTATTTAATAACCTAGGTTCTATAACAAACAACAGGCATAAGAAGATCAAATAAAAGAGAGAAGATATGCGGGGCAGGTAGCACAAATGGGAAAGATGAGAAATGCATGCAGAGCCTACCCGTAAAACTCTACCCACGTGGAACACCTATCATAAATGGGAGAATAATATTAAAATGGAACTTACAGGTGGAGTCACGGGTGTGAACTGAGTTGTTTGTTTAGCATATAGCCCAGTGGTGCACTCTCGAGAACAAAATACATTTCACGTACCTAAAAATGCGGATAACCTGACGATATTAGCGACTATCAGTTTCTCCACAAGAAATGTGGCCCACTGTGACTAAAGGTCCATAGGAGCTTGTATGTACATCACTGCCGACCTGCAGTACCACGTGCTCGGTTTGTGTTTAAGTACTGTACAAATCAGTTGTCTATTTTCTTTGCTTGCTACTTCTTTTTAAATTGTGTTAATTCTAGCTTACTTTATCACTTTATGGCTAGGTCCTGTTCGTTTCGACAGAAGGCAGGGTTTCATTCTATCCTTTGTATTTGATCCTTCTGTCTCCACTGCCAGCAGTCGCATGGTGAAGACGAACGGTGTCTTTTCCCAATTAAAATTCCCCGTCCTTGTGTTCGAGCGCTCTTGATATCGGGATGCGACAGTGTTAGCAATGGTGTCAGTATTTCTGTGTTTCATAAGGAGAAGGGACTAAGATGTGACGTACTTGAGAAAAAAAGGAGCTGGCATAGCGCAGTCAATATAATAACTGAACTACAGCTGGAAGATCCGGGGTTAGAATCCGGGCAGCGACATGAGACTTTCCTTCTAATCGTCCACACCGGGTATGGGGGCAACCCATCCTCCTACTCAATGGGTCCCGGGGTTCTTTGTTGGGGGTTAAGCGGCCGGGGTGTGAGGTTGATTCACCTACATCTAAGGCCGAGGTTGAGAATAAGTGGAGCTATATCTCGACACCCCCTATATGCGTTCATGGCGTGGACAGGGAGTTTCTTACCTGAGAATAAATACTCAGTTGTAGGCTGCAGGTCCATTCCAGTCCAGTTACACATAATTCGATCTTCAAACTGAAAGGTGACGGTCGTCAGTCTTACATTGCATACTAACGATACTGGGCCAAATTCGATTCACAGATGTTGGAATACTGATTCAAATTAGGTCAAAGTCTTTAGACGTCAAACAACCAGCAACTGGTCGCTTCTAGCCCTGTTAAAGTAAGACGTGACCCACAAACTGCAGGATTTAAGCAGGCGGATACACTAAAAAGGGTTTTATTTCCTTCAGGTGAGACAGCAAGAGAGATAGAAGTGTTTCACTTAACGACGCTGTAGATTATTGATATTACATTGAGTCGATGGTGGGTGAATAAAAGAGTATGGGGCACTGGTGTAGTGACACTGACAGGGGAGAACCGAAGTCCTGGGAGAAAAACCTGTCCCAGTGCCACTTTCTCCACCACAAATCCCACAGAGACTAGCCTGCGACTGAACACTTAACTAATTAAATGAAGATCATTCTTGAGATGTTCCAAGTCGCTCAACTACTTAAATCCAGCGTCTTATAAAACCCAAACGTTTGTTACCGTGTTCAGAAAACCCCTCATCTACTCACCCACCTCAAAGATTGACGGAGCCTATATCTCTAGAAATGTGATAAGGTCATCTACCGAAAGACACGGTGTCATACCCCATTAAGACTGTAATTTCAACATTCACCACCGAGAGGACCTCAAATTTTCAACATTCACCGCCGAGAGAACCTCAAAATTTCAACATTCACCGCCGAGAGGACCTCAAAATTTCAACATTCACCGCCGAGAGGACCTCAAAATTTCAACATTCACCGCCGAGAGGACCTCAAAATTTCGAGACATAATTTCATGTTGGAACCCCAAGATTCAACGACGCTAATGCCAAATCTGTACATCTGAAGTCATACGACCCTAAAATGTTCGCACCTCTGTGCTACGCCGCAACATGCTTTTGGTCTTCAAAGCCGCTGATTTGCTACAGTTTCACCAGCAAAACTCTACAGCTAAACAACAATGTACAAATTCAAACTTTTAATTTGTAATTTGAGAAGATATATCACTTCGCACCAAAACCCCTTTTCAGTAACCTCACTGAATTGCGCCTCACACTTGAGGAACAACCAACGTGCAGGACCAACATCGTCTGCAGAGGAGGGTCGAGGAATCGTCCTGCACAGGCAGTTAACAAACAAAATAGAGAATAAAAAAGAAGAAGAATCACAATGAAGGAGGAGGAGGCAAAAGAGGAGAAGAGAGGCAATACACAAAATAAAAAAAAAACGAGAATAATGGTTGTTCCACCCGCCTCCTTCCCCTTCCAGTGCTAGAAGCACTAGGGTGAGTGTTGCATCACGACTTCTGCCCCCCCCCCCCTCAATAAACAGAGATCAGTCATGTATAGTGCTTTGACACTTAACAGTGGTTGGTGTAACCTTCTTACACGAAAAATCAAAGATATTACACAATACGGTGATGTCAGTGATTGTTGAACCGGTATCATTTTGTGGCCCTAATGCTTGTTTATTGAGCACACATATCGGGTCCCATTTTCCTTATCCTCTCCACCTTGTGCAGGGATCTTATGGCAGAAATGACGTAACACAAATATACTACCGCTGGAAACGAGGCATGGAAATACAGAAATCTGTGATTTTTTATAATATATACGGAAATATTTACTCAACTGAGAACGTTATCAAACAAAAACAATTCTATATTTTATGTCATGTGTCAATATCTTTTACAATACATAATTTTTGTCAAAAAACAATTCGATACGATATTCATGCAAAATAAATGTGAAATTAAAATATACATAACCATAGCGTTATACTATACTGTTCTGTATGGTTTTGCAAGTCAGTCTCTGACTCTTACTCAACGACACGTTGACGATTTTGAGAACAGAGTTTTGAAAACTGCTGGACTAATTGAAACCAAGAAGGAGGAAATATTAGATTTATGGAGAAAAAGATACAAGGCAAAAGCCACGGTAGCTCAGTCGGTACAGTGAGTTGACTATGGGCTCAAAGACAAACAAATTGGAACTCGATTCTCGGCAGGGGAAAAACATTTTCTTCTTCTTCTTCACTGTAGGATTATTAAATCATGAAGGATAAGACAGGCGTTTCAGATAGCACGACGGGGGTGAAACGTAAATACACAGCATACACAATTTTGGTCGCAGAACAGTGAGAGAGGAGTTCATGTGGGGTGCATGGGATACACGAGAGGAAAAGGTCGAAATGGACTGAGAAAACAGAATATGAGATGAGAAAGGGTAAAATGGTAGATGCCAACAGCGGGCTCCTGTAGACGCGGCAATGAAGTTCCGGGTTCGTTAAAAGTACAAAATTGCTTCAGCGGTTTCTAACTAGACACGTTTCGTTCAATTACAATGATAGACCAGTATGAGCCACATTAAACTTGCTTGACAAAATACGGTGTAAATTCATTTCAACCAAATACCATACTTAGTGTTAATATTCTCTTACACCTTATTTGACATACCTGTACATTTTATTTCCTTCAATTTCCTTTCCATAATTTGCATAAAATATTAGAAGAGGGTAAGATTGTCGGGGCACACAGCACGCACAAGTGCGACAATAAATGCGTAAGCTACAATAGTTTAGCTCGAAAAATTAGAAGAGACCACTTGGAAGCCTTCAAGTGGATAGATACCTACTACAACTGATCTTTAAGAAATAGATGTCTGCCAGATTTTAGGTTTCCGCTGCGGTGTAGTTGAGGTCTCCGTCCTTCTGCGATGTGGCCCTACTTCACTGCTTGAATGATTCCCGACGTTTCGAGACAACGTGGAGGTATTATGTTCAATGGTCGAAATGTCAGAGATTTCGGATTTTTAAAGTGAGACCACCATGTTGTGTCGAAACGTCGTGCATCAATCATCCAGCGACACGGAACCACATCCCAGTAGGGTGTGCGACTGTGATCAGGATTCAGCTGGCTCAGGACATGTATCAGTAACAGCCTATCGTGAATATGGCAGTCAACCAACAGCAGCGAATAACAAATATTTATTCGTATCTAATTTTATACAGACCATCACAGCCTTAGCGAATCTCTGGAAATGAAAATACAGAAAAAAACATCAGGGAATCTTTAGAGACGAAAATACAGAAAAAAACATCAGTGCATCTTTAGAAACGAAAATACAGAAAAAATTAGTGAATCTTTGGAAATGAAAATATAGAAAACATTAGTGAATCTTTGGAAATGAAAATACAGAAAAAAACATTAGTGAATCTTTAGAAATTAAAATACAGAAAAAACATTAGTGAATCTTTGGAAATGAAAATACAGAAAACATTAGTGAATCTTCAGAAACGAAAATACAAAAAAAATAGTGAATCTTTGGAAATGAAAATACAGAAAACATTAGTGAATCTTTGGAAATGAAAATACAGAAAAAACATTAGTGAATCTTTGGAAATGAAAATACAGAAAAAACATTAGTGAATCTTTGGAAATGAAAATACAGAAGAGGTTGTGATTGTCTGCAGAAAATTAGAAACAATATTATATGACAACACAACGGGATGGGAAATTAAAAAAAAAAAGAATATTTATTCAGACTAACAGCAAGACAACTGTGCACCACCAGGGTACACAATTGAAACGTGCAGATTGGTCTGTATCTTCTAATCAGCATATAAACCACACCGCGCGCCATCTAATGGAGATGCAAACCATATGTCCACCACGCATTCGCCGTAATGTATAGAGTCAAACTCGGTTATAACATCATGAAAAGGACTGAATACATGGTGTCGTTATAAACGAGCGTCGTTACAACCTGGGAGTATAATGTTATGGTTAACAGCGAGGAATTAATTGGTACCACCGAACATTTGACGCTATAGACGAGGTGTCGAATAAACCGATGTCGTTATAACCGGATTCCACTGTACTTCCGCAAATCTCCGTTAAACAAAGACTCTGACACACAGACTGTTCTCTGTAGGAGATGAGAAGTTCCGTGACGCAAACATTGGTGGCCTGGGATGAAGAAGGAAGCAAAAATAGAGCAAAAGAAAAAAATGTTTATTGTGGGAAATACTAGAGACTTCGGCCCCCGGATGCGTGGAGCACCATGTAGTTAGTTCTCTTCTCCGAGTAAGTTTTGCCATCGCAGAAACAACAATTACAGTGATAAATCTTGAATTAAATAAAGTTTTGAAACGAAACCAGTTCAAACAATATGGACCGTGGTACAAAGGGAACTGTGGATGGTAAAGCACATGCAGTGTATATCTCACAACCACTTCCGTCACAGAGTAACAAAGCACAGGACTATTAACATACTGAATGGTGTAACTGTACCATAACATTTGACCGGATACCTTTCATGAAGTGTAAATTATCTCTAAACTCAGGCATATATACACCCAGGAGATCTGCAAAACCTCGTAAGGGTGTGTGTATTTCATACAGTGCCTCAAACACAGGTGGAAATGACTTGAAAAGTACTGACAAATTTCATTTGTAGAAGTTCAACTGTGTAAGCAATAAGTACAGTTTCTTTACTATAATTTGTTTCACTGTTGACTCATTTTGTTTCAACGAATAGCTTATTTCGCAAGTACGTTAAATTTACTGGACATAACCGCGAAGTATCGCATCGTCGCCATATTTGTATTTGTTGACGACTTACAAGTAACATTTCCCACACAGTGTACGCATGTTTATGGCCTTTCTCCAGTAGTTCATCAGTTATTGTCAACAAAAGGAAAGCTAAAAAGAATTTTCGAACGGCGGCCATATTGTTATTTTATATGCTACAAAAATTGACTGAAAATATTTGAATATCCCTCCAAGGTCTGTCACCGTACATCACTTACAACCCTAAAGTAAGTGACACCCAAGTGTTGCCCCCGCCTCAAATGCTCGCGCGTCCGCCAAGTTGATAATAATAATTGTAGGAAATTAATTAGGATATTCTCCGTTTGAGTAAGGTTTTCAGTGAATAATGAAGTGTAAAAGACGTGGAAGAAAGCGGCCATGACATAATTCGATGCACTATACGGGAATTTTCTTGGAGGGACTGAGGAAAAATATGAAAACGTTCCGTGGATGTAGTGACTGCCGCGGCTTGGATTCGAACGGGGGCACGAGCCAGAAGTTCTACCGCATGATCGAACGTGTTCGGTGCAGAAATTTTGACACATTTTGATTTTTTCTGTGAGAACAATGGCTTCAATCATTCATTCTTAGGTTCCTACATCGCTGTTTTTTTAATTAATTTCACAGGTTCAGTATAAGAAATTAAATGAAATTAATCATACGTCATAATCGGCTACATTCGACATTTACAGTTAAGAGGTATGTTTTAGAGGCTAAGTACATACCATATCATAACAAATAAACATTTAAATCGCACATTTTTTACAGCCGGTAGTAGCTCAGTATTTTGTGTTCTGACTGTCATATGTATTCTGCACACGACAATGCGAGGCGCTGTATGTCCGTATGTAGTACGTTTCGGGAAGAGGGATGGGTATACATGGGGAAAATTGGGATAATGTAAAGCAGGGGTGCACAAATCCCGACAGCCAAGTAGCCGTGGCGACTGAACTTTGTAATGTGGTGCCTAATATATGTGGGTGCTCAGTGTGGAACTGGCGTCATGTCAACATTCTGGAACCCAGAATTTGGAAGTGGTTCCTAGATTACTGGAAAATCTGTGCACCCTTGGTATGAAGTTGTGTAAGTAAAATCGAACTCGGTTATAACGTCATGAAAGGGACTGAATACTTTCTGTCGTTGTAACCGAGAATTGTTATAACCAAGCAGTATAATGTTACGGTCAACAATGAGGAATTAATTTGTACCACAGAATATCTCACGCTATAGACGAGATGTCGTATTAACCGATGTTGTTATAACGGGGTTCGACTGTATTTTTATGTCTACGCATTAAACGTATAAACTTAACAAATAATAATGGTCTCGTATTTCGAATCATCACACGTTACGTGGCTACAAGTGGAATTAGAAAGTGTTTTATATAACTTTGAATAAAGCAGCTATTAACATTAAAGTACAATTTGATACGAATTCCACCAGAACAGGCCTGCCTTCCTTGTCTGCATTTATGGACCCTGGGCGATAGCTCCGCCCCTTTCTCTTCAAAAGTGGTCCTGCTTTAAGACACCAAACTGTCGGACAGTAAATAAATAGGAGTGTAAAACCTACGCTTCCAGGATATGATGGCACAATGACTTCAAGCATGTAACATGCACACTGTACACTCACTGATAAAAAGATATGACACTTGGATAAAACGTACTCGTCTGTGAGAAATCTGAGCTTCTGACAGCGGCAATATGAAGATTCAAGTCTTCTAGGATGTTACACCGTGTCGACTGGTAAACAGTCACGGACGTGTGTGCACTGATTGTGTCTTTAGATGAAAACGCTACAAACCGGAAGGTCGCGGGTTCGATTTCCGATGGTGTCATTGGAATTTTTAATTTACTTAATCCTCCCGGCCGCACTATGGCCCCGCGGTCGACTCAGCCTATAACAGAAATGAGCAGCAGGGGTATTTCCTGGGGGTAAAGACGGCCGGTGCATAGGGCTGACAACCTTACCACCTCAATGTGCCGACTGTCTTGAAATCTGGGATCCTCAACCTTCTGGAACCTTGTGGGCCTGTACAGGCCCGTAATGGGATTCCTTTATCTTTACTGCTTATTTAGCGACATTATATCAAGACAATCGACGTCACAGTCGAGGCTCCAGAATAAAACTCAGAAACCCGGCTAACGTTCTCTGTATTAAGTAATTACCCTCACGTTTTTATGACGTGCAGAGGAGTGACGACAAAGTTCCACGGCCCGAACGCTGTACCCCGCCAGGGAAGACGCCCTGCAGTACGCACTGTATAGGAGGCTGGGTGGGACCTTGACGCTAAATCAGGAAGAAACTCCTTGCCGCCGCCGGGAATCAAACCGCAGTTCTTCAACCGTCCAGCCCTCAGCCTAGTGACAACACTCACTGCAACACACTGACTCTCTCCTCCAACATCACACGCAAACAAAATCAGTGATCCGTGATTTCAGGCTTCCGCCGTGACGTTGATGTGATCTGCGCTCTTCCGAGATATTACGCAGCGTCGAGTGGTAATCCTTTACCGACGTTTCGGCACAAAGTATCCATCCCATCTTCAAAGGTCAAGAAGTTTTTTTCTTCTTGAACTTCATGACCCCTGAAAATTTGAACGATTACGTTAACCCGAAACGTCGGTAAAGGATTACCACTCGACGCAGCGTAATAACATAGAAGAGGGCAGATCTCAAAATCAATTATACCGTTTCGAGATTTAGGCTGGGAGTAACCTCTTTCATTCAGCGTTCATTTCGAATTTCCAGTAACAATTTTATAATAGATTTGGGCTACAATTAAGTCTGCCGACATTTTGGAGCCTGCGGTTAAAGGCGCTTTACATCACGGCGCCCCATTAAGTAAATAGTTGCAAGGTTTCCCTTTTAGCGGAATGATTCAGACAAGCGTTGCCCTTGTAGCCCCGCTGTCGGCTCCAAATAAACAGATGCTCTGGCAACTGTTCTTCTCACAAAGTATTGCCGACTACCATGTTCTAATACAGCTGTATGCTGCTGACTCATGAATATCAAGAACGTCTGCAGGAAAACACGGTGGCGCGCAGTTCTACGGAAATGCAAGTACAAATTTACATTGTGAGTAAACGAAAACGACTTTACTACTGAAAACGTTCAATGCTTGGTAATCACGCGCATTACACACCAGGTGCTTTCCAGTTAACTACACGACCGTTCCGGTTTGAACGGTAGTTCAGCGAATTTTACTGTTCTGTTGTTTCCGAAATGTACCACCTCTTTATAAAAGGATAAACTACACCACAAATCAATTAGAGAAGGACTAAACACAGTGTATAATTAATTCCTCAAGACAGAGTCCTTCCTTACAAGCTGCAAGTCACTACGGCGACCGAGAACACATCCCTTTACGTAACTGGGACATTCATTACCGTGTTCGAAGAGACGACACCGCGTTTCTGTAAGATCTTCTGTCTACAAAACGTGCTGGTAGAGGTTATCATAGAACAGGCCATGAAGGCCCAGACGGGGGGGGGGGGGGGGCCCCGCGGCGCTAGATGGGAGTAGGTGGTCAACGCCACGCTCCGTCCGTTTTACCCCGGGAGACACGGTATCCATTGTACAGGAGGCCGAGTGGGCACCATAGGCGATCTGGATGGGTGCAGAAAATCTCGCCCCCACCGCCATTTGATCCCCGGACCGCCTATACCGACTACGCCGCCCTCTGCCATCCAAGTCTAGTCCCAGATGACCTCTTCAGGCATTCAGACTAAAATTCCTTATGCCTCTTCACTGCGCCCAAGTGGCGCGATGTCGAAGCTGCGTCATCCCCCTTGATTTCGTCAACCTAATAATATCTGATAAGTTAATTTTACATTTTTCTCCAATCTCTTGTTATTTCTTTATTTTCCTCGGCGTTCTGCTCCCACGCATCCGCAAAGTATGACCTTTCACTAAGGTCACACACCTTGCAGTAACGTGTCATAAACAAACAAGAACGACAGGTAGCATCATACAGGTGTCCAGTCTTCTGGGATATGACGCCACGTTCCTGGATAATTGGTATCCGACGTTTCGAAACGACCTACAGGTCTCACCTTCAAAGGTCGAAATGTCCAAGAAGAAAGGTTGGAAGCCAGTTACCCAGTAACGCGGCGTCATGCACCAGAACAACGGATAGCTCAGTTGTACTTCTGCGAGAACCTACAAATTCAACATCATACAGCTTCGTAAATGTTAATCTTTACGTTGTTAGATAGGAGACGGAAAGAGAAGAAAGTAGAACATTTTCCGCGAAATTAATATGCTCATAATTTCTTCGAGAATGTAATTTTAGTGATCTACGAGGACATTTTTACGAATTAAAATATCCCCGCTGAAATATCTGAGTCGACAACATGTGACAATCTTTCCTTTTTTACAAAGTTTTGTCGAGGAAGAAAGCTTTTACGACACAGACAGCATATTTAAGTGAAGAGCATGTCTCTCTTGTCAATCTGTGGGACAACATGCACTTCCCATATTCCTACTCGAAATTAAGTCTAGGTGCGCTACTGGCTGATGGGTGTGCCTCTTACCATGTGACAGTTAATGCTGCCAACTGCACCAGCCCTGTAAAGCCCAATGTTTAGCATATGTACCACCAGGTTTAACATTAAATAATTCAACATTCTGACAACAGAGTGCACTTATGTGTTTCGCACGGATCTCATAACAAACAGCGATCATTTCCCTATAGAGCATTTACTTACAGGTGTTTTTATAAGCAAGGTGGAGGTTCACTGCGCGGTAAAAGTCGCATCTTCCAAAATAATTGATTAAATTCAGTCTTTAAATTCGTCACTTCCCTCTCCTGCAACCGATTAGACTGTATATATCTTCTTTTTTTTCAGTAATTAACGGTATGATTTGGACAGGGTCCAACTGCAAGTTTTCTCAGAACCTCTGGCTGTTAACCGTCTCTCCTGATGCGTGGCTAATGGCTTTGGGTATCAAGAGGGGGTGACGACTACAAGAAAGGTGAAGAAACAGGCACTGCCTGTTTCATGTATCTTTCTAATCCAGCAGCATAAATGGCACAAATTTTATTTCTTTCTTCGTTTATTCGACGACACTTCATCATCTACAGACATCGGGTATAGAATAACGATTTATTATCCAGATAAACACAACATGTGCAGACTGTACGCTCACTTATTTACTTTTCTACAACATGTTTCGACCGTTTTATTCGGTTTTCATCAGGCACAAACACAAGTACATAATCGGAAAGTATGCTACAGAAGAGGCCGCTCTTTCACAATTAGCGTGATAAAATAAATTAGCTATTATTCAAAATAAAGGAATAACAAACACAAAAAGATAAGCTAAGAATAAATTCGAAAGGTATTGTAGATTTTAAGGACGAAAGACATTCCTATATGTCACATGATGACGTAATAACATATAGGAATGTCTTTCATCCTTAATAACTACAATACCTTCTAGCGCCTAGAGATTTGAAGTGGCTATTAGATTTTTGGAAGATTCGTGCATTCCCGTTTTATTCAATAAAATAACAGATAGCGTTATCGTCTACTTGCGGTCTGAACACGTTTTTGGCCTTATGAATCAGTTCTCATGCAACAAGAGACTGATCGCCATTGCCAAGCCGTGAAGTAAAAGTGAATGTTGCGCGTCCGCGTTTTGGAAACCGTGGAGAGGTCCCGGTTGATAAATAAACTAACAAATACACAACCCAAAATATAAATGTCTTAAAATTCAATTCCAGAACAAAGATACAAGTTCGTTACAAAGGGGTTCCTCGTTATTTTAAGCATCCCAGCATTGGCCCTGACAGAACAGAAAAATATCTGTTTAGACTACGCGGTAGACAGGCAACACTCCCGGGGCCGGGGGGGGGGGGACAAACAGTTTTGGAATTTTGTATATCCGAACCAACCAAAGGCCTTGTTTTCTGAAATTAAGCGGGGGTAACCATGCATGTCCACACTCCATTACACTACACGTTGTCAGGAGAAATTCATTAACAGATGCTTTATACGACACTCAATTACATCCTTATCGATTTTGTCGAAAACGTATCATCGCTCAAAGAGCTGGCGCAGGACATAAAAAACACACGTCGTAAATGTCCACAATGTTCATTTGCAGTATTTACCGTTATGGCTAATACTGAATGATACAAATGGAACGGCAATTTCTTGTTCTCTGTAGTGATTATCTTAATCACAACAGGCATGCTTTACTTCACGACGCTGAATTAGGTATAGCGTCGAATGAAAAATTATTAGTGGATGCTAAACCGGAAAGCGTATGGGGAAAAAGCAAAATCGTCGCCTAATTTAATATATTACCCCCGAATTTGCCTTGAGGGACTGATGAAAACCACGGAAAAAAATATCAGGACATGACGGAGTACTATTCAATCCACATCATCACACTGCAGCTTTGAGAATTTCGAGGCTCTCCAGCGCTGTTGATGAAGATTCCAGGGACATTATTTTATCTGACAATTCGCATTATTCATCACTCACACTGTTTCCGGTGACGATAGGCAATGCAGCGTTCGCCGCTATTCCACTCTGCTGTGGTTGGGGGTCTAAATATTTTTGTCAATTTTCTGCAATTTATATTAGTTTTTTCTCGCCATATTTTAAGCAGATATTGGAAATAACTGCCTTCCGACCGCAAATACGCGTCATGTCTAACAGACACTCGTTCACTGCACGTCCCAATTTTGACAGTGAATCAAGCTGAGAGGATGTGTTTAGAGACAGTTGTCAGATAAAATAATAAAATACTATATCTACAGCTTCACATCCCAGAGCACTGAAACCTTTGGTAGCTCCAGCCAGGAGTGTGGAGTCGGGGTCGGTAGGGATGTACCGACTCCGACTCCGACCTCGATATAAAATCTTAAATCAATACTAGCTACAGTAACCATTAGACTAATACTTAAATATAGGTTACAAGTCTAAAACGTAGCCTGATGATTCACGTGGTGGTGATGAAACGTCTTATGATACCATTCACCACTTTAGTAGGTTTACCATTACTAATACATATTGAGCTTTTATGAAGGAGTCGGTGATTTAAAAATTGAGGAGTCGGAGTCGGAGGTTTTGTGTACCGACTCCACAGCCCTGGCTCCAGCACAATATATCTGTATACCAACAAACAAATATCGCGGCCAATTATTGTGGAAAACAGTAATACATGCATTGAGAAAACGTTCGTAGGGCACTCTTTGTGTTCTTTCCACGGAACAAGGCTAACCACAACTTTTTGTCTAGGTGTACACGCTGGCTGCGGGGTTGTATCAGGTGCATGACCTTCCTCTGTATGGACTCCTCTCGCAGCACTACATGTTTCCCCTTCTCTAGCTGAACACAGCACATACAGATCCAGTAGTACATAATTTCATATTAAGCTTCGTTAATTTTAGTGGTCATACGACTTTCTAAGTTGATCTTTTCATAAACCTGATATGTTTATTGGATCTGCCGTAGGGGCGTGCGGCATACCGCATGATCTTCCGCTCTTATTCAACACCCAGGTGTTGCAAGCAGATCCCGTTGAATTCAACGGGACTTGTTAAATACAACTGTGATGAGACGATAATAATTGCAATTCACAAACGATCGTCACTAGCCTGAAACGGGCTTAGTGAACTCACCAACGAGAAATGCATTTGTTTCAGGCAGACGAGATTGCTATGTGTTATAAAATTAATACGGCTGCAAAAAAAATCATTTAACTTCACCACGTTAAGATGTGTTTATCTTGAATTTCTGGCCGTAAAATTTTAAAACTTAAATTTAAAATTTTACGATTTTATTGTAAAGCAAAAACAGACTGTAAAAATGTGGAATCCCACACTAACATGATGATGTTTTGTATACTGCGTTTTTTACCTGCCTTTCAACGACTGTATTTTTTAGACAGATGATGGTCTGTATCTTCACTGAAACACTGTAGCCTTTAAACAAAAACACACTTGTGTTAGACTCAGTGTTTAGTGTTGTTTTGAGTATCTGCTGAAGGCACAAAGGGATTAATTCTACTACGTTCCTAAAATCTGGTTGAAACATCCTGTCGTGACATATTAACTAAAAGTAATAAAAATGTCACCGATCGTAGCACTTGTATTTTTGGTTATTTATTATTATTTTATATCACAGGTTTCGACCTCATTTGACCATCATCAGTACAAAATCGTAATAAATAACCATACATACAAATAGTGTAATTGGTATTTTTATTACTTTTTGTTTGGCCTTAACTTAAAAACTCATATCTTTACTCATTTAAGAATACCATAAAAATAAAAGCACGTGTTAGAAATGTGGGCTAACATAAATATTTAAATCGAAATACAAAGTTTTTATTCTTCAGTGACAATGACTACAGCTACTCGTTTGAAACACACAGTCGATAATGCCAGTTAAAAGTATCTTAACATTTTGGAGTTAAATCCAAATCGTTTTACAACGGCAGATTTTGCAGTACAAAAGACGCCTCGTGTTCTTTTTCATTGGCAGACTCTGTAGATGGTGACCGTGCTGAAGAAACGCCGGACTAATTGATATGACAGAACAGAGGAGTAACAATGTGGGTTACATTATAAAGAAGTAGGAAATGATAGCTTATTACAGGCACGGCTGAAACCTGTCCTGTGGGTACTAATAAGCATATTACTAAGGCACATTCAACTCGCGATCACTTGCTGCTATTTAATCCCTACCGGGCCGATAAATATTCCTTTGGCAGATCAAAAGACACAATTACTTGATACCGCTTATTCGCACAACGTAAAGTGCTCGAGTAGTATACTGGCGCAGACAGTTTATTAAATCAATGCGCTGCGAGCTTTCCCTCTTTCGTCAAAAGACCTGTTGCACAGGAATCAACAGACTTTGTGTTTCGGACAAACAGTACTACAAGTTTGTTAACTAGGAAATGCAAAGGTTAATAATCAAACTTTTGAAGGCAGTTGGCCAATGCAAGTGAAGTCAAAATATTGACAGCAAAATTCATACGCGTAACTTGGATAATAACACTGGGGCGGGGAGGGGGGGGGGCTAAGTCCACCGTGGGTGTTAGGAACTTTAACCTTTTAAACCCTAGCGGTAACTTTACGTACCACCAGGTTTAACATTAAAAAATTCTACGTGGTGCCCACATTGCGTTTATGTGTTTTGTACGGATCTCAGAACAAACAGCAACTTTTGCCTTATAAAACATTAAGAGACTGGTTTTTATAACCGAAGTGGAGAGTGTTTACAGCGCGGTACGGACTGAGTCCTTATATAAAACAGATACGCTTCGTCTTTAAAGGGTTGATTTACGAAGGAGTCAAGTTAGAAAAAGGGGAAGATTGCTTTGAACCAGTCCTTAATATACAGTGACCCTAGGCAAAGAGCACACAAAATTTACAGCGCCTCTCTTGCTCAGTAAACCGGTGGTGACTGAGACGCCTTCAGTAAAAAGAATGTGTTTCATTCTTCTCTATCGATGCACCACCCAAATAATGGCTTAGAAAGTATTTCTATTTGTTTATTTGCCCCTCTTCAATTCAACAGCCAAAAATGTATTCTTAGGTAGAAAAAATATTGGAGGGGCATTCCCCCAAAGTTGCGCGTATGGCAAAATAGTCTCAATACCATGTCGCATTTACAGAGCCGAATTCCTCAAAGCTTAAAAAAAGAGAGAGAGAGAAAGAGAGAGAGAGAGAGAAGAGAACCAACAGGTATCCGTCCAAAACAACATACATTTGACGTAGAATATCTAAAAACAGCTACATGTTTCGGCTTTAAATTATACGAGTCAGCTCAAGCGGCCATATTTCTGATTTCTGCTCGGGAGATGTGAGGTTAGAATCCCAGTTTTCTTCCCATTACCTTTCTAGCAGTTGTGCGCGAGCAGTCGTACTGTCACCAACTGGCAAAACGGTAACCCATATTTGAAACTGCCCGATCTTAAACTCACTACTGCCAATCCATAAATATTTTAAACTAACTAACTAACTAACTAACTAACTAACTAACTAACTGACTGACTGACTGACTGACTGACTTACTCACTGACTGACTGACTGACTGACTGACTAACTAACTAACTAGCTAACTCCACGAAGCAGAGGCCTTCTTGAGAAGCTAACAGTTTCTCAGCTAGTCAACAAATTCCCCGCATTTTATGGAGCCCGGAGGCTCATTACCGCATTCACAAGAGCCCACCAACTGTCCCTATCCTGAGCCAGCTCAATCCAGTCCATGTCCCCAACCCACTTCTTGAACATACATTTTAATATTATCCTCCCATCTACGCCTGGGTCTCCCAAGTGGTCGCCAAGCTTTCCCTCAGGTCTCCCCACCACAATCCTGATGCACCGCGCTTTTCTCCCATACATGCTACATGCTCCGCCCATCTCATTCTTCTCGATTTGATTACCCGAACAATATTTGGTGATAAGTACAGATCATTAAGTTCCTCGTTACGTAGTCTTCTCCACTCCCCTGTCGCCTCGTCCCTCTTAGGCCCAAATATCCTCCTCAGCACCCTATTTTCGAACACCTCAGTCTTTGTTCCTCCCTCAGTGTGAGAGATTCATAAACATATTCACCGCTATTAATACATCAACCAACATACGCGCTTAATAAACTACAATTCAAGACAAGTATAAAACTTCTACGTGTGTCGGCACCGGGGTGCCATCCTCAGGGAGATATCCAGAACAAAAGAGCACAAGCCCAACACGTTACTCTAGGTACTGTACCACCCTGATTATGGCACACCGGCGCCGAAACATGTAGGAATTCAGTACTTGTTTTGAATTGTATTCTATTCAGTGCATATATAGTTGATGTATTAATTGTGGGAACACGCGCGGTATGAATAACACAAAATATTTGCCGCTGACAAAGTGTTTTGAAAGTTATGTAAGTAGTTAACATGTTTTGTAGCTTGCAGTTACGTCCATCAAAACATATTTGCCAGTGATCCGGTTTTACATGCTATGTACGAGTCCAAGGATCAAAACACTTATGCTGTCGGAGGCACTGCAGCCTAAACCTTCCTTCCCGTTGTCCACACGCCCGGATCCTTTAAAATCCATCGCGTACTTCAACCAGAAAAGGCTGCGCGGCCGTGGTAGACAGAAAATACTCCCGCAGACACTCACAGTTAATGAATCACTTGCATCAAATTATATGTACTTTGCTATTCAACTCTTGCTCCCTTTGCGGTAAGCGTATTGGTTGTGTGAATTTGCTACGAAAGACGCAGACGCGTTTTTTCAGTATTATTTCAAGGTGAAGTCACACAAAAATAAATTGTTTTCAGTGTCTGGTTTAGGAAAACAAAGTCTCTTAACCCTCTCAAGACCGAAATTCATGTATATTATGCATTTAAAATGCGTTCCTACCTCAAAGAGAACAAAATCCGTCTCCATTACTGAGACAAACCAAACGGTGCTGCCTGTGACAGTCGCAGGAGGTAGATCTAACACACTGTGCGCGCAACATGAGACATCTACAGCTTGACAACACGTGGTACGTACAAAGACTGACCGCTGGGCTCAACGGGCTAACCAATTCCAGTACAGACAGGCAATGATCTGTAACATCCCATGCATGTGGATTAACAAGATAAATGTATTGGTTGTCATATAATTTAATGATGCTGGTTGCGTTTGCGGATATTATTTAGTGATGAATAACATGGGGCGATGCTAATGAACAGTTAATTAATAAAGATCTGGATGAACCGCGCAGTGGTCAGTAAGAGGGTAGGCCTATAACCAAGACTGGAGAGACAAAGAGAAATAAAACAGCAACGGGAGGGAAGACTAAATGTATTTCTGCAAGAAAATGAAACACCCGTACAGACTTATAAATTTTGATTTGCTTGTTTGACTTTCAAATTTTCAAGAAAGGTGTTCGAGGAGTTATTAACGAAAAAATGTAATTTTGTAGCGACAGGAGAGTTTGACGGAATTATATAACTGTACGACTGGCTTACCTGGCCCAGCTGTGTTTGGACAGCCTTGTTAAGAGAAAGGGACTCCATTACTTAATAAAAGCGAAAGAGTACTAAAAACCAAAGCACTGGAACAGTACACTAGTTATGTAATTTTTAGCAATAATAGAAGGGCAATCACTAAACAATTACAGTCGATAATACAACAACACATAAAAGTCAGGAAGAACTGCACGAAAAGAACAATATAAAAAGTACGTATACAGAGTGGCGCAAAAGTCCCTTGAAACTACAGACAACAAGTTAAACATACAGCGTCAAGTAACTTTTTCGTCACATTTATACTGCTAAGACGTTAACAAGGACTTCTAACAGAAAAGAACGAATTCTCATAAAATGATTCACCATAGCCAAAAGCTAGGAGGGAAGAAGGGACTCAAAATTCGGTCTCACTGACAAGACGGCAGTGCGTCGGATCGTGTTGCGTCACTGTAACGCACGGTACCAACTCGGGCCCCTAGCGTGTCCTTGCTGCTGACAAGAGACCATCAACTGCCTCCGTGAATATGATGACGCTATTAAGTGGGCCCTGTTAAACATAATTATCAAGTGGGGGGTCACATCCAAACACACACAGCTCCACTAGGGATGCGTGCAGACGGGACACGCGCGTCAGTCCAATTTCTGAAGCCCTCAAGCACATCTGTCAGAATTGCCGTACCGTAATTATTTCGTTGTACAGACAGAACGAATCTAGGCTAACAGGCTGGAGAAATTCATTGTCCATTCAAGGACATTGCCTTCCTTATTCCCCACCCGTAAATCTGGCTTCATTCGGGCAACCCCAAGCGAACAAATAACCCATAACATCAGTACCGTACTTCGTTAGCATCTGGGGCTTCATATGTTGAAGAACAGAACCCAAAAGGGCAAGAGAGCGAGAAACGAATGACCTTGACAGGACAAATTACTTGGTCCATATTAAAGAACACGCTACCATATTTTATGAACTACACACAATCAAACACAGATATAGCCCCATCCTCACTAAGGGTCCACGTAAGTCTGTGAACATAAATTCCGTACTATCCAGTATTTCGATTTACCACCACAAATTGCGGCGAACAACCAGTGGCGCTATATCGGTCTTTAACTGTTGTCTAATTAAATTTTATCTAAGTTGTTCCTTGCATATGGGCTTGTAATGAAGCAATATCAGTCCGTATATCCAAGTTTCGTTTCCAAAACTATCGACAGGATTTAAATTAAATTTGGGGCTCGTAATAAATAAACATCAACAATTTTGGTTTGTATGCTTCCAACGTAGTAATCCTTGACTATGAGGTAGAGAATCCAGGGCTCGATTCACAGTAGGGGTAAGACTTTTTCTCTTCTCCAAAAGATCCACACCGCCTTTGGGCCCACCCACTGAGATGGTTACCGGCAGCCGAGGAGTACAGCTGACCATTCACATCCATCTACAGTTGAGGTTTAGAATAAGGGAAGGTATACCTCTAACGCCCCTGCATGCCTTCATAGCGTGGACAGAGACACCTGCACCTTTATGGGTCCAGCATAGGACCCGGTGCGTAGGGCTGACAACCTTACCACCTTCATGTGCTCATTGTCTAGAAATCTGGGAGCCTCGACCTCCTGGAACCCTCTGGGCCTGTCCAGGCCTGTAATGGGATTGCTCTGCTCTATAATCCTTATGTTACATAAAACTTAAACGGCAGTTTACACCTTAAAAAAGCGGCAATTATTACGCTCAGTTTACCTTCCCGAATTTTTAAGCCAGTTTTCCTACGATCAGCGTGCAACGAAATACAAGGAATCGGAAAATCGATGTTTAGCTGTTCTACCGTCACCGTATCTACGCTGGGCATCATAGCTTGGTGTCATTATACATTAATGACCTGCTAGCTCTGCAGGCTCGGAGGAGAAAACCATCTACTGTACTACACATAACAGGAAACCTGCTTTCACCGTGTCTACGTGACAAGTCAAAGACAACTAAAACAACGCATCCTTATCCCGAAGTTCAGCAGCTGACGAAAGACTTGCATCATCAAAACCGAATATTAACCTTTTAAAGCCTAGTGGTAACTTTACGTACCACCAGGTTTAACATTAAAAAATTCTACGTGGTGCCCACATTGCGTTTATGTGTTTTGTACGGATCTCAGAACAAACAGCAACTTTTGCCTTATAAAACACTAAGAGACTGGTTTTTATAACCGAAGTGGAGAGTGTTTACAGCGCGGTACGCACTGAGTCCTTATATAAAAGAGATACGTTCCGTCTTTAAAGAGTTAATTGCCGACATTGCAAACCCCACTCTTTGCCAGCTCAGTCCAGATGGCATTTTCACATCGTATGTCTCTAGTTTTCATTTTAATATTATCATCATAATACAAATACGTACCTTTATAACTTCTGCAAAAGTAAATGTGTATTGTTATAAAGGTTACACTTGCGGACCAAATACATGCGCGCACTGAACGTACGTACAGAATGCAAAGTTGTAAACAGCGGCAAATGGAGTCGATAGCTGTAGAAACAAGACTGAAATATTGCGCTAAATGAACATTTTAAAATTCGTAACGGAGGATTACATGACAAAGCCTGCCGTCCGCAAAACAAGTTATGAATTAAGCAGCGTATTAATTTAAATTGTTTCCACAGCTGGGAACATAACTTGCACTATCGAAAGGGCGCCAACATAAAATTTTATGTGTTAATGGGACCCATATTTTACGCTAAGCACAGCTCTTACATGATGGGGCATTCTTTACAGAACTGACAACATCCGATTTGAAATGTAAAGTGGAGCTTATACTCGACCAGAGCGATCAAAGTTAAATTTTTCCGGCACATACTGCTGCAGGTCAGCTACAGGAAACAACGTGAAATCGGTTCAGTGCACTCGGGATACAACGTGGCAATATATGGCCTCCCTATTGTGGGTTACTTTTAAGCAAATCTTGACAATGAATATCATGCTTCTTTTCATGGGCAATCTGGTGTTTGTGCCGCAATTGAAGCCGGCTGGACAACAGGTTGATGACATTTCGCCCTTTCGCATTTACAGCAATTGCAATACCCGTTGTTTTCTTGTACAAGCTATTATTCAACTCACCATTATCAGCAAAAGAAGGCCAGCTGAAAAAAAGATGAATCTGAGGAACAACCTTGAAGTTAAGTCAAGTCTGCCCGCAGTTTGTGAATGGGGAGTTCCAAGTATTAGCAACAGACTACTGCGAAGCTCTCTTATCTCGTTCAGGAAGACGAAAAATAGTTCGAAAAGCTGATAAAATTGCACTGAATTAAAAAATGGCTACCTCAATTAGAAAACGCCCGTTGCACACCACAAACACCGAATCCTACTGCTAGGCTGACCAGTTCAGTACAGTTCATGACCTCACAAAACACCCCATACGGCCAACACCACAGCCTATTGCTGGGCCATATCCTGAATCAGTTCAGTCCAGTTCATATCCACACAGGCAAACACCACTGCCTATTGCTGAGCCATATCCTGAATCAGTTCAGTCCAGTTCATGCTCTCAAACAATATTCCCCAAAAGTGAATTATAATATTACTGCTGAGGGTTACAATCCTCTTTGGTGGGATCCCATACAGTCTGGCATAAAGGTAACCAACGTTTCGGAATGATCTGCTGCTTCCATCTTCAGCACTACCACTCTGAACAAGCTCACAGCAGGATGCTCCAAAATTCTGGTACCTATTTATCGAACTACACGGCGTCACATCCCAGAAGCCTGCAATCTTAATATTCACCACAGTGGTAACCTCACATTTCGCATACGTTATTAGATCTGTCTCCTCGCTTTCCTAAGTTATCATGTTAAAAGCGGTTTCTCCTAAAATTCATGTTGGTGTTCGTTATATCTCCCCTGTCCGTGCTATCGCCCAGCACGTTACATTACTGATACAATTGCCGTAACGAATGAAAGAAAATAGAGATAATGACAATGATGTAATTAATCAATTAATTAATAAAGGGCTTACACTGTCAGGAGTATCTTACATAGGGTGTTAGAACTGTTTCAAATCAAGAAAATTTAAACTATTTACTTACATAAACTGTAACTTTTCTTAGGGAACCACGATAGCTTAGTCAGTACAATGACTAGGCTATGGGGCGAACGAGTGAGAAATCGGGGTTCGAATTCCGGCGAAGGCAAGAGCTTCCATTGCGGTAGTAGGGCCAACCCAAGCTGTCAGCCAATAGACATCGCGGACACTTTCCCCAGGGATGGATGGACCTGGATGTAAAGCCAACCTGTTACCCACAACTAATGCTAAGGTTCTGAGTGCGTGGATCTGTCACCACTCCCCCATACGGCTCGATGGCGTGGTGAAACACAAGGACAAATTTACATTTACAAATTCTTCCTAACGGTTGTCTAATTCAAATGAAATTGAACACTGTATAGACTACATTCCTAAACATTTATTTTCCTTACGTCTATACATGAATATAAAACAACATGCTACAGTGTTTGCTGTAATACAGCTGAAGTAGCATAGAGACCAGTGGAAACGCTAACAGCATAAATTAATTCAAAACCGGCAGACAACACGCAGTAGCTACTTGACAGCGATCCTCCAGGCATGTCAAACCAAAAGAAAAAGTGAAATTTTAATTTCATCTCCCTTCAAAGAATTTTACCTCCTTAAAATGCTCTTAGGGTGAGAAATGTGTTTATAAAACGCCGCAGACAGAAAAATCCACCCTTCTTTCGATAAAGTAATACAGCCGAAATTGGTTATGACGCTAAAAAGGGGGACTGAGTATTTTGTGTCGATATAAGTGTTGTTATAACCGAGGAATATAATGTGATGGTTAACAATGAGGAATTAATTGATACCCCAGAATATCTAACGCTATAAATGTGTCGTATAAACCGATGTCATTATAACCAGGTTAGACTGTATTTCGATCCCAAGCGACTCCTTTCTAAAGACATTCACGAGCAAAATAGGATACACGACGTGCTCAATGAGGCTGTTTTGAAAATGGTCATTCCAACCCAGAAATGCACAAACCCCGGTTTAGGTTCCTGGGAACTCTACGTTATTTGACACTGATTTCTTAATGGAAAAAGTGACTGTGCGTGCGTGTGTCTGTGTACCCCTTCCAATAACGTTCTACAAAACCAGCCTACCGTTAAGGAGTTTGGCATGAAGATCTTGCCAGGTCATTCCAACGCTCTTTTAACCCTTCCCATTCTAAGCACGAGGCGTTCAGGCTAACAATTCAACAGCACCCACGTCTGGATTTATTCTTGTTTGTGTTTCAGCAAATCAGTGACCGAACGAGCGCAACCACATGACAAAAGTTAACAATCAAGTAACCGGACTGTCGGCCACAGATATTACGGTTGTCACAGAAAAACACTAACAGAATAGGATTGCCTAACGGCTCGACTTCGACACTGTACGAGTTAGTTAATTCGTTACTACGTAAACAATAAATAAATATTCTGGCCTTTCCGTATTCTTCTTCTCTTTCTACAGCGCTTCGGCCTGTTTTCGGGGCATGGCCTCCCCATTGTCACAGTTTCGAGACAGTTGAGTTTTTACGAGGTGGGGATGCAGCCCCACGTCCAAACCCAACCAGGATGGCAAGGGTATCTCTTTGTCCGCCAACTCGTTCAAAACCTCTCCGGCACGGGAGGCCACACCAGCAGCTAGGCTGCCGCCGGCATGCAACTGGGTGTAATTCAGGAAATACATGTTGTAAGCTGGGTTGGTCAGGGCTGACCAACCAGCGACTCACCAGGTTATATTATGCGGCACGCGGCCACATTTGTAAATTATGTATAGATTATAAAAATTACACGCTAATTAGGAGCTTAAGTACACCACATATCACCATGTTTACACGTGCGGCCCGCGAGCCATCCCGCAGTAACGGTTGTGGCCCTTTGTCAGAAAAGGTTCGACGTCCATGATGTAGGCCATTATATATCGATAACCCCTTTAGTTTCTTTCTTCCTGCGCTGTCACAGCCCAAATCTGGCATAGGCGCCTCGTTTTGAGGTTTCTAGATCACACTCAGACACACACACTCGGTAGGACCCCTCTGGACGAGTGATCAGCCCGTCGCAGAGACACCTCTACCTGAAAACACACAATATTCACGACAGACAGACATCCATTCCACTGGCGGGATTCGAACCCGCAATCCCAGCAAGCGAACAGCAGCAGACTCACGCCTTAGACCGCATGACCACCGGGATCGGGTAACAACCACACATAGCGACCCCAACTGTTAACATACGCCAAATGGCGCTACCTGTTTTCATTAGTATTAGCCGCCACACAAGTTCAGCAGTGCTTGTTGTCCGTAAAGGTCAATTAAAAGATGGGAAAGAGCATTCATATCTTCTGCGATGTTACACCGTCTCAATTGGTACATATCAACAGCGCTGTGACAACCTCATAACGTCGCAACTACAAGCCCATGTCAAATATCTATATTAAAATTCAGTAATGAAATGCTATGTGACGCTTGGAGTTCCATGGGCCACCGCCAGGTGCCAGGACAACTATGAGAACGTTGGAGTTCCACAGACCGCCAATAGATGTCAGGAGGCTTAAATACAGAGAACTGTGTTTTCTGTGCGGTAGATCTGAGCCTGTAATATGATTCACCTTTATTTACGTGTTTTATATGGATCTCGGATCAAACCGCACAAGTATAGCTACACTCGCTGGTAACCTCGGCACCAGACGCAGATGAGTGATCAACTTAACTCCCCGGCCGCTTTACCCCCGGAAAAGAACCCCGGTGCCCATTGAACAGGAAGCTGGTTGGGCCCCAGACCCGGTCTGGACGGTTTTGGGGAAGAAAAACCCTCTTGCTTCCGCTCAGATTTTGCAGTGCTAGTAACTTCAGAAATGTTTCAAACACCTACTTGATATTTTGCAAACACGAATGTCTCACGCACTGCTGGCACACAAAATGCCATCGAAATTAGTGGAGGTATCCTGAATTTCAGGCTTCCGCCGCGATGTTGATCAGATCTGCGCTCTTCTGGGATATTACGCAGCGTCGAATGGTAATCCTTTACCGACGTTTCGGTAGATCGTATCAGTTCCGACTTCAAGGGTCAGGTAATAGAGGCACGGTTGAAAACGGTACTTTAGGGCGTTCATCGTCGTTATCCAGCATGGACTAGCAAGACACGTGACCCCTTTCGGCGAGCTTGTGAGGACTGGGGACGAAGTGGCCGCCCTCTACTTACATACACCATCCCGGCACACACCTGGAAGGAATGAGGAAACTCAAGAAGGTACCTAGTCAGAATGGTAGTGCTCAGGCCGACATCCGAAACGTACGCCTCCCAAATACGAAAAACAAGCGATTCGGCCCCGAGGCAAACATGGCCGCAGGGCGATAAACGGTACCGGCCTTCACTATGGAGGGCCCCGCCGACCTACTTGCTCACCTTCCCAAACAGCCACACACAATACACGCCAAGCAGGCTTCTTCACGCATGAGCAGCGATTTCCCGGACCTCCTATATGGCTGAGTCACTGTATTATCGCTATGGGTGTACTTACGTAGACAGATTACAGAATTGCACCACACTGAAGGAAACTGTGGTCAGAAGGAGAAGTCGTATACTGTGGTCTGAGTCACATCACAGTGCCGCAGTTGTGGTAGTGGGAGTGCAAGTTTATCCCGCTCCTAGTCGTGTAATTTCCTCCATTCTCCTGTTCTTGCACGATGAAGATGGCGCCAGCAGGCTTCTCTCCAAAACGGTGGTCACGACATATCAGACTGTACGGTGTCACGACCCAGAAATTAATTACCTTAAGCATCATGTTTAGTTGCAAGTGACGTGGCGGGCACCAACTGTCACCTAACATGGCATCCTCGCAAGATGACCTTTCTCGGACGACGACTCTATTACTCAGGAAGTAAATGGATCTGTTTAAAGGTTCAAAGGCATTTGACATTCCAAGATCAGCACTAGAGTTATGCTGAGAAAAGGAAAAGACATGTTGAAGAAGTATACGATACGTTTTCTATTAATACGCGTAGTTATTTGTGTCTGCGTCCAGCTTGAACATGTATGGATTGTACTTGGACCACAGTATAAATACTGGTGGGGCGATTTATGGAACGTTTCTTTAAAAAACGAAACGTTTGGTTCCTTCTCCAGAAAAGTATTTTGGGTTCCAAAGACAAACATTTTAAACTTTAAGTATCGAAATATTTTAAGTCTATGATTTACAACAGATGTTGTCCCTATACAATATGTCGTATCTCGGCCGTTAGGCGTGGGTTCAGACCTTAAGTGGGTGACACTTACTTGTCCTAATCTCTGTTTCCTTTGCTCTGCTTGTTCGTTTATCTTGTGTAGTTTTGAAACTCGATCTCTCATCACAAAGAAAGGATAAAATTGAAAGTGTATAAGAACAAAGTACTGAAAGATACTGATAGTACCGAAAGATAACTGAAAAGATATAAGGAAGCAGAAATAACAGGTATAAGCGGAAATTGCGTAACAATTAACTTCAGAATTTGTACTGCTGACGACACAGTCAGCGTTCCGGCGATTCAACTGAGGCGAGACAAGATGGTGGTGGGGGGGGGGGGCAAGCAGGGAAAGAGGCTTCCCTCCAAAGGGCCCAGATTGGGTCTGCGATCCACGAGCGTTTCACTCAGTTGGCACCGTGGACTTCTTCCCCCTGGTAGTGGGGGGACGGTAAGGCAGCCGGAGTGTAAACCTGACCATTCACCTCCAGCTAATGACGACGTTTAGAATTAGTGGCGCTATACCTCCACTTCCTCCCCCATACGCCTTCACATCGCACGCACAGGGACAACTTTACCTTTACCTTTACCTCTACAACGGAGACATAAATCTACCAGGTAACGATTCTGTAAAAAATTCTTTCAGCCAAGAAATCAAGTTTGCCTACTGGCGAAGGGCGAAAAAAGGGACGTTTCCCGTCAGTATACTAACAGTTCTGCTAGTACGAAGCATACCGCGCGTCTGCTGTTGAGTGGATTTTATTAAATGTCAGGCAAACACAAAGCCATATTTTTGGATCCCTTATCCCAACATTCGCCAGAAAATAATGAGGAAAACCACGAGCCGGTTCGTTGGTCAAATTTGAAACCTCATAAAGCCAGTGTTCTATAACATTAAAGTTACAAGGCTAATGGCACGAAATGCCTGATCATGCACACGGCTGTGAAGACGTACGGCGGCATGCACGTGTTGCGTCAAGCGATCTTAAACCCGAGAATCTTACGGAGATGTTTGGTTAAGTTCAAGCCCTGTCCGCCTTATCTCCTGGAACAGATCCCGCGGAACACATTGGAAAAGAGGCCGGCAGGGTCCCGGAGTCGGTCTGGGTGCCGTACAGAGGTATCTGCTTCAGCAGGTAATACAACCCGGATCCTTGATCGTTCAGCCCGTAGCCTGTTCTCTATCATAACTGAAACATCCCGACTTGCATTAACCCTTTAAAGACGAAGCGTATCTGTTTTATATAAGGACTCAGTGCGTACCGCGCTGTAAACACTCTCCACTTCGGTTATAACAACCAGTCTCTTAATGTTTTATAAGGCAAAAGTTGCTGTTTGTTCTGAGATCCGTACAAAACACATAAACGCAATGTGGGCACCACGTAGAATTTTTTAATGTTAAACCTGGTGGTACGTAAAGTTACCACTATGGTTTAAAAGGTCAAGATAATGTTAGGTAAAGCAGTCCCATTACAGGCCTGGACAGGCCTTTAGGGCTCCAGGAGTTTGAGGTTCTCAAATTTCCAGACAATCGACACATGAAGGCGATAAGGTTGTCAGCCCTACGCATCGGCCACCTTTACCCCCCAGGATATATCCCTGGTACTCATTTCTTTTACAGGCTGAGTCGACTCCAGGGCCATAGTGCGGCCGGAAGGATTATGTCAATGAAAAATTTAAATGGCACCATCCGGAATCGAACCCGCGACCTTCAGGGTTGTAGCTCAGTGCCTGAAAAAACTGCGCCACCGCAAACACCTCTCCCCGAAAAAAATAATGAGTACTCGTGTAAAATGTTAACGTGTTAGTACATCTGTAAAGAATAGCTTTTGAGATTTGGGGTTCTCACAGAGGTATTGCTAAAGATTTAGGTCTTCTGGGATGTGACCATCATGTCAACGTGTGCAAGAAGCGTAATGCCTTCATCTTCCGGGACACAAATTCGAAGAAAAAAGGTGTTGTGTTCGAATCCCGGTCGGGGACCAGGTGTTCAGACTGATCTTCGTCAAGTGGTTAGTATAAAAGTTCAGTATTCAGAGGGCACCAGATCAGTTCCGGACTGTTGCTTTTGACAACACCGAAAAAAACATTTCCGCTGCTTCTTTGCCAGTCGCTCGAGATTGACACCGCTTTGGCCTACTCCATCAAAAAGACGCCTCTCTCCACGCCCCCCCTCCCAGATCATTCACAGTTATTTTACCACACATCAATCGACGATATATAACCTCAGCAGCCGATAAGGCATCATAACAAATCATTAGAAAATATCCATATACAATATTTCAGACGGCAAAGCGAACGCCAGTGAATTACACATAAAATCCACTTCTCAAATTACGATATTAACACACGGGGTTATTTTGTACAATGGACCATTGTCACATATGGCACAAAAAAAAGATACGTGCTCTTATAAATATTAATTCCCCTTCTAGTGACCTTAAAGGAGACTCTGTTTTCTTATGGGGTTGAAGCGCTAGATCATGCTGCCATTAGCATTCACTAATGACAAGATAATATATGAATCTCTATGCTGCAAGGTCATTCCGCCCATACAAAAACATGTGTCTAACCAAATAATGATTCCTTTTTTTTTGATACACCTACTGTACACACACACACACACACACACACACACACCACACAAAAAGTAAGAGGATTCAGTTATTTACTCGGGGTAAAAAAAAATGAACACTTGTAAAGCATTAGGACAAAATTTTTTCGGCGGGATAGTTCAGTCGGTGACCACGCTACACGCAGGACGATTCATAAATCTGGATTCGATTCCTGGCAGGGACAAGAGATTTTCTCTTCTGCAAAACGTCCGACCCGTCTCTGGGGCCCACCCAGCCTCGTATACAGTTTGGTACCGGGGGGTAAAGGGGCCACAGCGTGAAGTTAACCATTCATTCCACCTAGTACGGAGGTTAAAAACGAGTGGAGCTATAACTCTACTCCCTCTATACGCCTTCATGGCGTACAAGGGCCAACTTTATCATTTATTTACCATTTTTTCAGCTACGACCAGACCGGCTCTGAACCGTCTGTCCATCAATAAACCCATCCAGTTTCGCACCCATTTTGAAAAGGTCGAAACCTAACGAGGCTGTGCCATAAAAATTGAATGGTGCAAATACTGCCTGGCTGGCTGTACTTCTGCAGTCATTTTGGTGCTTTTCGAAAGTTTTTAATTTTCAACCTTTTTTAAATGCAAAAGAAAAAAACGAAAACGGGCACACTCCCTATACGTTCCTCCACCAAAATTCTGTATGCATTCCTCGCCTTGGCTGTACACTATATAAAAATGCTCTTAACATACAGCACTTCTTACAGGCCTAAATATTTTATCAGTTTACTCAACATACATAAGAAAAACGCGTCTAACTACAAATGCCAAAAACTAAGGAACGCCACTGAGTGAACTCTTAGAATAAGATTAAACGTAGCATTTTAGGTCAGAAAAAAGAATTGCTCGTTAGTCTTAAGACTGGTTCTAATAGTACAAGTACCAAAAGAAAAAAGTTTACTGAACATGTAACGACACACAGTAGACAAGATTTATAAAAGGCAATTTATTTGCCTCGTCGTCGCTTGTGGCTCATACTGAACAATCTGAATGGACATTGGCTTTTGTTTTGTGGAATACAAAGAAACAATGACATTTCTCACATCGCTATAGGAAGTAACCTTGAAACAGACTGAATACAGAAGAAATTAGTATACAGAACAAATACACAGCTTATTACTGGCTTACTAGACGCTTGTTCGATATCTCAGACTATAGGCCCATAGCGTCGAACAGTATGATAAAGAGAAACAATGAACTGTAAATGATATGGAAGTGGCCGTGGCCTAATTTGAGGTACTAACCGGAATTTTCCTGGAGGCTTTGAAGAAAACCACGAGAAAGCTCAGTCAAAACAGCCGGTATACATACCGGACACGAACCAAGCGAGCTACCCTCTCCATCGGGGGTTCCATTGATAACGTAAAAATTTTGTTCAGTTGGAGACGACATCTAATGTCAGAGTATCCTTAAAACCACATTACACATTGCACGCATGCGCAGAAACATACGTTAGGAGAGACAAGTCCGAAGACCTAGAAACAGACGGAATATTAATTTATAATTAATTCATATTTAAATTTTAAAATTCGGCATCAGCTTCGACGCACATAAACCCAGCTGTAGAAGATTTAAAAATGATGTGTGGTCCGGATATCACTATGAACGCGCAGCAAAAAATGTACAATAAAATTGTTACACACTAAGTCATTAAGGACGCCAGCATGGATACAGGTCAATGAATAAGTCTAGTGGCAGAGGCCGCCACTCTCTCACAGGCTGTTACGGAGGAACCTGGATTTAATCCCAAGGCACGGCTTTCGTTTCCATGTATCCCTCTAGGCAACTGTCAGACAAGTGCACAAAAAGTTGTTCCAACTGGATATTGCCCATTAATTTTCTGTTGTAGTTCCATTCTCTTCCCCTCTTTGAGTTAAAAGCGGGGCTAACGACCCATCTCGAAAAATCGCTTATTATCTTTTTAATGGACGTTTAACCAGTTTCGATGATTAATTCACTGTAGTTTTGAAAAAAGAAAATTATTCTGAACTCCAATGCAGAACGTCCTGGATACAGGACCGTGTCGAAATGCTAGACATTATACATGTATAAGTCGATGGTTCGTGCTGCCCCCTCTTCAGGGCTCTTTCTTTCTACCTTGGCCCTCAAGAAACGGACAATAAATTCCTCTTAAATGTCTGTAATTATCAGCAATTCTGACAGTTTCGATACACAAAAACAGGAAATTTCAGGACGAATATAAGTAGCCTAAAAAATTCAGATTTCTTTACTGACATTCTAAAACTGCAAAAGCTATATAGCGTCAATGAAGCTGAGAGGTCACAAGTGATCTACTGGCTAAGCATGTGAAAGGGGGCTGCCATGGTCTAATTAAGCACACAAATTTCACTCTTCGCGTCCGGAGTTGGCTTTTGGACTTCCGGCAATGGCAGTAAGTCCCTTCTGGCACACAGTAAGTGCTGGACCGTATCTAAAAAGACTAACACAATTAGTCTCTTCTGGCACACAGTAAGTGCTGGACCGTATCTAAAAAGACTAACACAATCAGTAATCAAGCCTTAACAAAGACTCTCTCTTTCAAATTCAGTTTTTGGTATTATCTTATTCCTTGCCTGCAAATGTTTAGCATATCCAGTATCATACAAATCCTATGCGCGGATCGGAATCACGGCGCCATAAAATATTGATCCGCGTTCTTTTGGCGACCAAAATCTTGTCTGGCTACCAGATTTTAAAAAAAATCGGCCCCTGTTCGCATCTACACTGCGTATTTGGAGACCGTTACTTCCATCCGCAGGCCGAGTCACGACGTACCGAGGAGAAAAGGGGCCCACTTAAAGCTGAGTTACAGGAAAATTTAGGTAAGAGAAATAACCACGTAAGGCCACGCCTCAGTTCGGGTCGTTACAAGTCAAATTTCACAATGCACTTACACGCCGTATGTGGACAATTCGTATAGAATCTGCAGTGGACACAGAACCGCTGAAGGGAGTTCTCTCTCAAAGTGTGTCCATCAGCGGTCATACTTCCGCACCCATTCTTACAGTGAAATCCACACTGGTACTTATCACTGTCCTAACATAATTCCTCAGTATACATACAAATTACACAGCGACGCCGTTCATGGATACATTAGCATACAAAACTTAAGGAATAACGACAGGCTTATCCCACATCTTAGGTGACAAAACGACCATGTTTCAATTTTTAATCGCAGATTTAAAAAGTACCAAAACGTTGAGGTCTCCAATGAAAGTGAGTTTCACAAAATTCCGTCGGTTTGGGTCAGTACTATTACTGCAAATGAATTAGAAGTTAAGACGGACAGAAACAAGCTGTTCTCCACAGCTACGTAGAGTAACAAGAGCGAAAAAAAATAGGAAGAAAAATATGAAACAGGAAAAAAGAAATTAGAAATGAAAGAGCAATGAAAAATACCAATAAACAATAGAATAAGAGAAAATCCAAAAACGGAAAGAGTAAATGGAAAAAACAAAAGAAAAAGCAAGAGAAAAATAATAAAAATACAAGCTAGGAAAAAATAAGCAAGGAACATAACCAGTATACAAAAGAAACAAAAGAAACAAAAGGACGAGTGGAAGGCAAGAGAAAAACAATAAACAGATATATAAAAGCAGATAAGAAATAGAATGATGGAGATGAGCGAAACAAAGAAAACACAACAGAGAAAATTCACTGAAGATACACGAACTCTAAAAAATCAAGTGTTGATATCTGAAACCCCCATCCCGTTAAGAAAACACCTTCATGCTTAATTCTAACATTTATTAAGCGGGACGTTATTCAAATTCTATTTAAATGTTTAATTGCTGCCGCAACGAAAAGACATCGAGTCTCTATTACACAGACAAACCTGTTAATCTTCCTTCTTCATTCTTAGTCCTTCCCTCCTTTACCTACTTGTTCACAGCAGGTGTCGAGGGTTTTTGTAATTTCATTTGATCACACTCAAGCACACAGCACAGTCGGTAAGACTCCTCTAGACGAGGGATCGGCCCGTCACAGAGACTTCTATCTGACAACACAAACACTGTACAAGACAAACATCCATGCCCTTGGTGGGATTCGAACCCATGATCCCAGCAAGTGCTCGGCCGCAGACCTACGCCTTAGACCGCACGGCCACTAGGATCGGCCAAACCGTTTAATGCAGGACAATAATCGCTGTCTGCTCTGAAATCACATGAAAGCCAAGAATACATTTCAGAGTTAAAGCATGCGGTATCTATACTTACCACTGTGCTTTACGGGTTAACCTAAACATACGTCAACAGAGCGAGCCACCCGGTCACAAACGGACAGGTAGCAACACCCAGCGCAGATTTATTGTGTGAATCCCCCAAGAGTACATAAACCCACTCTATACGAAATGGCATTATGATGTCCTCATTTCCGGCATTTCTTTCATCATTCACTGTCTCCTTTGGCGGGAGTACAGGAGAAGGTAAATGTGATGACAGGGTCATGATAAATGACGTCGTCAACGGTTATAGGTACGTTGATAATTTTTCGCTCCCAGGTAACATGAAAAGCCAACGTTCAGCTTTTTTTCCTAGCCAAAATGAAAATACTGCCTCGATATAAAATTCTTGCAACTAATGTTCCTTTGGTTTACACTCCGTCGAAACGAAGCTGCGTTTTATTCGTCAACACACTACGAACCCACTACGAACCTGGGACAAGCGTGTAAGGTTCGTGAACTTTCTCAGCATTTATTGCTATTTGGTTATGAAACATAATTTCTTCAACTACCCAGGATATGGAAGTAGCAAGACACTCAACACCTATGGTACCTATATACCAAAATGCACGGCGTCATATCCCAAGAAACTGTAATCTTCATCAATATCGCTGTGAGGCCCTCAATACACTTTACTCTTGTGTATCCGACAAAAGACGTTTACTGAACTCAGAATTTGACACATGTCAGCACTGACGTATCTTCTTCTCCACTGGTTCTATGGTCCATGCAGGGCCCTGGCCTCCTTCACTCTTTTCCAGGGCTGTGGAGCTCAAGTCGAAGTCGTGGAATCGGAGTCGGAAGGAATTTTAGGTGGAGTCGGAAGGAATTTAAGGTGGAGTCGGAGTCGGAAGGAATTTTAGGTGGAGTCGGAATCGGAAGGAATTTTAGGTGAAGTCGGAGTCGGAAGGAATTTTAGGTGGAGTCGGAGTCGGAAGGAATTTTAGGTGGAGTCGGAGTCGGAAGGAATTTTAGGTGGAGTCGGAGTCGGAAGGAATTTTAGGTGGAGTCGGAGTCGCAGTCGGTAAAAGTGTACCGATTCCGACTCCGACTTCGATTCAAAATCTTAACTAGATACTCCAACTCCAGAGCCCTGATAGCTACAGTAACCATTAGACTTATACTTAAATATAGGGTATAAGTCTAAAACATAGCCTGATGATTCACGTGGTGGCGATGAAATGCCTTATAGTTTTACCGTTATTAATACATATTGAGCTTTTATGAAGGAGTCGGAGTTTTAAAAATTGAGGAGTCGGAGTTTTAAAAACTGAGAAGACGGAGTCGGAGTCAGAAGTTTTGTGTACCGACTCCACAGCCCTGCTTTTTTCACAGTTTCTTGTGGCGTCCTTTCCACTTGTCCTAATCACTGTAAACTTCCTTTTTTCCAGCACTGGCTCATATAAATTAAAAGTCGGCTCTTGCTGGACTTGAATCCGACTTACGGTAAACAAAAACCACCATATTCTGTTCAAAGTAAGAGAATAACAAATAATCCGGTACTAGCATTAACGTTCTTCAGACCCAAAATAAAATAAATATTCAAGAAAATTGTTTGTACATCACAGTAGACACAGTGTGACTCCATTGCACATTACCAGTAAATTAATGGACTGAAAATCATAAGAAATGCAAACGGAAAATGCAGTTTGTATAATTAACGCATGAGCGGGCAGTAATGTCTGCATACAGCAACCACTGTGCTTTAAAGGTTAATGCCGCACTTGTAAGAAATTATTGACAAAAAAAATCCCCTGACAAGTAAAACACATAATTACCGTCTCTTACTCAAGAGAATACAGTTGACCTGCACAGCGTGGGTGGTGTGGTGCTGGATAAAACAACGAACGGTCGGTTTTCCCGAGCGTGAACAACTGCCAAGGTCAACTGTAAACTCCACAGTCAGTGACTGTACTAATAACAACATTCATACTAATCACGGATTCCAGGCATCAGCGATAGTTTTTGATGATAATGAAAGGGTGCACAAATTCTCCCAGAATGGAAAAGGCGCATCAAAATTCTAGACGCCAAAAGGGTGAAATGAAGCAAGCTCCCTACGGAGGACCCACAAATATTTGGGACCACCGTAAAAAATTCAGCAGCCAAGGCGACCTAACGCGCGGAATTTGTGCATTCCTGTGACAATGCGATATATAAATTTCATATAAATATCTGAACCAGTACGAGTGCCTGTTGTCACATCTTTACATCACAATGCATGTAGTTTGGTTCTCACCTACCCTAAATGAAATATTGAAGGTGAGATTTGAGATTTCGTGGCGGTGGCATTAGTGTGGCTGGAATGAGAAGCCGTGTAATCTTGCAGCTAGTTACCGACGTTTCGGAATAACCTTCTGCATCCGGTTGTAGAGTAGCTAGTCTGAAGGTGGAAGCACACGTCAAAGGACAGAGGTGTTTTATGTTGGAGGTGTTTGGGAACACAGTTACGAAAATATCTCGAACTCGAAGAGAGGCACAGGCAAGTTTTCCGGCGCTCCGGTTTAGTAATCACGATGGGCACCCGTACGAGAATTATGAATTTTAAAAAATCAAAATAGGATAATTTATTAAAATTTCCTTTATTTAGGTCAGTAGTTTAAATTTTTGGAGAGCAAAAAATGAACGTGTTTTTATCTCAAATATTTATTTTTCCGCCCCTTCGACTCTGCCGCCTAGGATGGCAGCATTCTGCCCCCTCCCTTCCCCGATGCCACTGCACAAAGATAGGAAGTAAGACGAGGATGTGGCACTTCATAACCTGTAATCTTCACCCAGCGTTCACTCACTAATAACCTCAGGCAAAAATGCTCGCATTTACATAAAAACACGTCACCAGCTAACCGTGACGTCACACTTTAACTATATTGTTTCAAAAATCGCCACAACTAGTTCAGCTGGGAAGTTTTTGGAATTCGGAGTTACACACCATTACACAATTTGGTGTCATATTACGGTGAACCAAGTCATATGTTATGGCTGACTTCATTGTTACAGACATTGCGGGATCAGGTTTTAAGTCGGAAAGTCCTTGGAACTTGTCTGTCTACATTATCACAATTGTGGGCGGGAGTCCAAACGCCACGTGTCACAAACAACTGGCGGCGTTGTTGCGTTCTGATAAGCCGCTGGACGTCTTGTTGCCAGGAAATGCTAGACGCGTGTGATAAACGTAACAAGGGCAGACCAGTGTACTATTTACGTGCCGCTTTTTTTTACTGTTTATTTAAACACAATTTCAAATAGCGTGACAACAAATAGCGCCGTCTTCTGGAACACGACAGTGATGACCAACTGGACTAACACTCAACCCACCAACTGCAGCCAAGGTTTAATAATCACAATATCTGTCCTCTTCTGGATTATCACGCAGCGTCGAATGGTAATCCTTTACCGACGTTTCGGAACAACGTATCGGTCCCATCATGAAGGATCAAGAAGTCCAAGAAGAAAAAATGGGACTGTTACGTTGTCCCGAAACGTCCGTAAAGGATTACCACTCGACGCTGCGTAATATCCCAGAAGAGCGCAGATCTGATCAACATCGCGGCGGAAGCCTGAAATCGCGGAAGGTAAAATGCTGTAAAAACGTCGGTGTCTCACTTCTGGCTAAGCCAGCGACTTGGCTACGGACTGAAAGATCCAGGGTTCGAACCCTGGCAGGGGTAAAAGGTATTTTTATTCTCCAAATGTCCCGACCGTCTCCTATTCAATGGGTACTGGGGGTTCTTTCCCAGGGTAAAGCGGCCGGAGCGTGAAGTGCCAAAGTTAGGAATCGCTGGAGCTATACTTCCACTCCCCACTTCAGGCCGAAATAACCCACCAAAAATATCAGTATTTTGTATTTGGGGGGGGGGGGGGGGGCGGGGGACCTCCCGCGCCGCGTGGGTTGTGAGGCCCATATCTACGTCACAGGTATGCGGTTAGACAGATGAACAAAAGGAAGCCAACAAATGCCTTCTCATGAATCTACACGCAGTAATTCAAATATCGTATGGCGTCCATCTCTGGATGATATGAAATGACGTAGATAATCTTCAGGAACGGTCTGAGGAAATAATGATGAAAATGTGCAAGTTCATAGGGCTAAATGCAATGTCATTAAAGGAATTCACACCGCGTTACGCATACTTGTCTCCAGGTGTGGTTCTTCCATATGATGCAACGCTTATCTGGGCAGACACATCAAGGTTAGCGGAACAATCATCCAGACAAGGATTTCTGTGAACGCCTTCCGCCTACCTTTCGAGAAATTATACCAATTTATTGTCCCCTAAAGGCATTTTAAAGCGAAAGTTCTCAAAACTGTTGTCAGGGGCCAATTAAAAGTGCAAGGGCCCAATTAGAGCAAAATACATTTAGTGAATTTCTGCTATGGTCAATTGCATGCAACACGACCTTAGATGTGAAGTCCTCAGTACGAATGTTGCTATATTCTAAGCCGCGACGCCGTATAGTCTGGTAGATAGTTAACATCTTTTGCGAGGAATCTGCTGCTTCCATATTCAGGCTGCCAGGTTACAAGGCGTTAAACTCAGACTAATTTCAAAATAGGCCAACTGCATGTGTGCGTGATTCAGCGTCATCTCAGAAAGTCTGGATTTTAGACAAAGGTTTCTTCTTTTATTGTAGGATATTTTAACAACACTATCAATATAGAACACTAATTAGCATCTAAGGATGGAGTAAATGAGGACTGATGAATTGGAAAGGATTTGGAAGGAGACGGCCCTGGTGTAATCGACGTACTATCCAGGCAGTTACCTGAAGGTAATGTGGAAAACCACGAAAAACGTCAGTAAGGACACTCGGTGTCTTGATCGAGAGAAAGAATTCCATGACGTACAGGGGACTCAAGAGTCCAACCACTTTCCTACCCTTTAACACCAGAGATTCTCTGCAGAAGGCATAGCCGCCAGGGATGATGCCATAGGCTGCAGGACTTCCTCTCGCCCACGTCAGGTACATTCTCAAAAACTCCCGTGGCAGGAGAAATCGCAGTTGGTCAACACCATGCTTTGAGGGAAATACGGGGCCAGGTCCTGCATGACAGGAGGTACAATCATGATAGTTTACCGCAATTCCATATTCGTTCACTGGACACGACTGCAAAGTACAGGAACGTATAAAAACGCGAATTCTTAACAAATTCAAAATGTAACATTTCATTTATGGTACTTAAGACTTGCGGCCGGCATAGCTCAGTCGGTGTAGCGAATCCCTACGGGTTGGGCAGTACGGGGATCGGATCCCGGTGGGGGCTAGATTTTCCGTGCCGTCTAGACTGGCCCTGAGGCCTACTCCGCCTCTCACACAATGGGTACCGGGCCTTTCCCGGGGGTAAAGCGGTTGTGGTGTGGCGTTAACAACCCACCCACCCCATTCTAACACTGAGGTTCCCAAAGGGTTGGAGTCGTACCTCCGCGTCATCTCTGTGCCTGCACAGGCATGCCATGAAGTGTCCTTTAGTTGAAACGTGAGGTGAAGGCCACGGTGTTGATTGATGATCACGATGACGATAAGGGAGAGGAACGGCCATTAAGGGTAAAGATGCTGACATAAAAGTACACTTTCGGGCAACACCGTACGTACACGAAGTGTTACGCCACTGGTGGAGACGTTGCGTACAGGCGAAAAAACGTGGAAAGCAGTTGTACAGGGCTTACTGTCTTGTATTGTAATTACCAAACCAGAAGCACTTTTAAGCAACTGACAGCCTTGCATGCAAGAAGTTGCTGGTTTGAACTTCGCAACAGTTAGGCCTACTGTCTATCCAGACAAGTGTCAGCACAGTACTCTGGACGAGGTCAGAGGTCGGGTCCGTATGCTTTCAGATGTTGGTTACTCATCTTGTTTATCGCCTTACAGTCCCATTCCATAATTCACAAGCAGTTGAACCTACTTCATTACACAATCTTAAAATAAGTCAGTCAAAAGAGTTCTTCGTTGATTTACAGTCGAACTAGGTTGTAACGTAATGAAAGCGACTGAATATTTTGTGTCGTCAACGAGTGTCGTTATAACCGAGCAGAATAATGTTACGGTTAGCAGAGAGGCCTTAATTGGTACTACAGAATATCTGACGCTATAGACGAGGTGTCGCATAAACCGATGGCGTTATAACCGGGTTCGACTGTATTTAATCCTTTAGAGTCTAGTGGTTGCTTTATGTATCACCACGTTTAACACTAAAACAAAATCTACACTCTGCCTACAGAATGCATCTATGTGTTTTGTATGGATCTCAAAACAAACAGTGATTATTTCCCTATACAGCATTAACTGACGATTCTCATAACTGGAACGGTGTGTTTACTGCGCTGTACGAGCCGAATCTTTAAATATAATTAAGGTTAACCTCAGCCTTCAGAAAGGGACTTGATCAAATCAATAAGAATGAGATTGGCGGGGCATGTGGCACGTGTGGGGAAAGGAGAGGCACATACAGGGTCTTGGTGGGCTGGGGGAAAGAGACCACTTGAAAGGCCTAGGCGTAGATGAGAGGACAAGAGTAAAATGGATCTTCAGGAAGTGGGATGGCGACATTGACTGATCTGGCTTAGTAAAGGGACAGGTGGCGGGCTGTTGTGAATGTGGTAATGAACCATCGTGTCCCATAAAATGCGCGGAATTTCTTGGCTAGTTTATAAAGAAGGACTGTGCTCCACGGAGTTAGTTGGCTCTGAAGAGAAGATTTGAGAACTTGAATGATTTTACAGTGTTGTACCAGGATGACAAGAACAATTTCGTCAAATTTTCTGATTAAGAAGCGAATTGAAATTATTAAAGAGTTTTAAGTATTGTTCAAGTTTCTTCTGAAAGCATTAAAGGAGATTACAAACATGTTCTGACACGATATCCAGTCCTTCAGCTCAAGTTAGAACCTGTGATCTCCAAGGTATTATTTCAGAAAAGATAACACTGCACCCTGCCGTTCAGGTAGTGCGGATAAGTTTGACGCGCAAACTCGATAACAAGCATAAACGTGGGGGCACAGTTCTGTCAGAGACACACTGGTATGACTCAACGCAATTACAGGATTTTTGCTGAAACTTATCACGTTCGACCTGCAGTACTTTAAGTGCTTGTCATAAGACTTAGATAACGAATATGACGGACAGCAAGGGAACACATTGCGATGACAGACGGACGGACAAAGGCACAAAATAAATTTCAACATACTACGGTGTTTCGCTATTCAAATCTCTGACACAAAATCTCTTACCAAAAAGGGGTCACGTTAACTAGGTTTAACTGACGAGACAGTGATATTGAAGTAACTCCATGGCGCAGAGCTTTTCTTGACAAGCTAACAGTTGCTCAGCTAATCAAGACACTTTACACCTTTAACGAAACCAGAAGATTCAAGACCAGGGGTGTACAAATCCCAGGCATCTGATCGCCCGGGCAACTAAATTTTGTATGGTGACCCCTAATATTGTCAGCATTAATTACTGTAACTTTCCTCCCGATATACAAGAATTTGTATCAGTTCACACGCACCGCGCATAAAACGCCAGATGAAAGTGAAGTTCACAGGTCACTCAAGAATTGTGGCTCATCGGCATGGAACGTGCTTCCTGTCAACATTCTGGCGCCAAGAATTTGGACGTGGCATCTAGAATGTTCGAAAAATTTGTGCACCCTTTTCAGTGCCGTGCTCACACGGGGTTGCCAGTCTCAGATGGCTGCAATTCACTTCCAAACATCATATTCTTTTAAAATGCATTTTAATATTATACTCGAGTCTACGCCTACGTTTTACAATTAATTCTTTCCTCTTCACGTTTTCCGACCAAAAATCCGTACGCATCTCTCACCCACGAGCGCAACATGTCTCCTTAATTTAACCCTTTAAAGACGAAGCGTATCTGTTTTATATAAGGACTCAGTGCGTACCGCGCTGTAAACACTCTCCACTTCGGTTATACAAAACCAATCTCTTAATGTTTTACAAGGCAAAAGTTGCTGTTTGTTCTGAGATCCGTACAAAACACATAAACGCAATGTGGGCACCTCGTAGAATTTTTTAATGTTAAATCTGGTCGTATGTAAAGTTACCGCTAGGCTTTAAAAGGTCAATAAACAATAATAATATCGTGTGAAGAGTACAAACACCCGGTCATGTTCAGTATGCTGTTTTCTTCTGTTACTTCATCCCACTTAGGTCTGACTATTCCTCTTAGCACTCCCCTCTCGAACATCCTTACTCTTTGGGTCAGGAACCGAGTTTCACTCCCCCACAAAACGGCATGTAAAATTACAGTTTTATCAGAAGTGTAGAACTCCGTACTTCAGAACACAGGGCGTTACTTACATTGTCTCTATCAGGACGGCAGCTGTCACAGGATGTTTCGGCCGATGGGGGCTTTCTATACGATAAAGTTCCCGCGGACGGTGAAATGATAAAAGGTACTCTGTATTACGCTGTTACTGTTGGGTTATATAGCCTAGACAGTTGAGAAATCGTCATTAAATAATGTAAGCAGCTGACTAGTTGAATCGAGGTGTGGGTTGGGTTGGGCAAGTACGTTGCTTGGGGAAACTGACAAAGAGTGAAATAATGAAAAGAAAAGGGTCAAATAAACAAAGAACGAAATATAGCAACAGAGAAGGAAGAACAAAAGGAAGACAGAGCGACTAAGAAAAATTGGAAATTCTCACAGCGGTGTCTTCGTGCATGTGACGCTGTGTCGTTGGCTGGGTACTTTCTGACGTTTCGGGATATCGCAGTACCTTCATCTTCAATAACTACAATTCTCTGAGAAGTCGGGACTGCCCACACACGGACACAGCGTCGCATGCCACAACAATTACAGATCGTCACGTAACATCTACAGTCGAACTCGGTTATAACGTCATGAAAGGGACTGAATATTTTGTGCCGTTATAAACGAATGCCGTTATGACAAAAGAGTATTGTTATGGTTAACATGGAGGAAATAACACAGAATAGCTGATTCTGTAAGAGAGGGGTCGTATAAACCGATGTATTTATAAGCGGGTTCGACTGTACTTTAAATGGCGTGACGTTGTTTATGTGTGCTAGAGGACGTATTTTAAACATGTCACCGCCTGTAAAGTTCTAGCAATTTGAAATGATGTGGTCATCACCATTACTGCCATATGCAACGGAGTGGAGTGCAGCAGATAATAGCTCATGCAGCAGAAAGGGCTCATGGTGCAACAGGAAGCATAAAGCTGATGAAACATTAAGGACAGCTCTACGATCAGTGCCGTGATAAAACCCCACCTCCTCCACCGTGTTGGTAACACTGCATTAGAGCCTCGGAATATAATTCTTTACCATTAACCTTTTAAAGCCTAGTGGTAACTTTACGTAACACCAGGTTTAACATTAAAAAATTCTACGTGGTGCCCACATTACGTTTATGTGTTTTGTACGGATCTCAGAACAAACAGCAACTTTTGCCTTATAAAACATTAAGAGATTGGTTTTTATAACCGAAGTGGAGAGTGTTTATAGCGCGGTACGCACTGAGTCCTTATATAAAACAGATACGCTTCGTCTTTAAAGGGTTAAAGCGATGAGGCTGGTGCAGTGGCAAGGCTCTAGGCCGTGGGCGTCCAACAATTTTTGTCAAACGGTCACAACGGTTGCTGTGCGTTGGTTCGCGTGTCGCAGGTGTAAAAATTACAAGTTATACACTTAACCGCTTAAATTGTGTAATTTTTGTAGCACACACATAATTTACAAATGTGGCCGGGGGCCGCATAACAAGAGCTGGCAAGCCGCGGGCTTGAATAACCGTACTCTAGACACACAATCGAGAGGCGTCAGGCTCGAATCTTCACAGGGACACCGATTATCCTGGTTGAGTGTCTTCGTGTTTTTTTTCAGTCACTCCAGACAAATTCTTGAATATGACCTTAAATCAGTCCATCATCACCGCTTCGTTCCACAATATTTCTAACCATAATTGACTCTTGTGCCACTCTGTATAGCGTGAGTTACTGATAGTGTCCTTAAATACGCCACGAATAAATCGCCCGTCGTTTCGGAAAACATCGCAAAATATTTCGGAGCCCTTCGTTCAAGTAAGGACTGCACGACAACGGAATATATACAATACTAATCAATTTTCATTTCATTTGCTCTAAGTGAAGCTTACGTACGATGATAAATTTTCCTTTCGTGGCTGGCAGGAATTACGCCAGGGTAATCAGTGGGTCACGGGTCAATAAAATGAGGCTGCTTCAGTAATTTGGCAAGATAAATAGGGACTGTCACGTATTAAACACAGACAGAATATTAAACGGGCAGTCAATTCGGGTTAATAGATGGTCATACTGTTGACAGTTGGCTCGTGTCAGAACAGAACCAGATATTACTGTTCGTTTTGTTCCATTAGTTACACGCCATATGGAAAAATGTTTCAAATAAAAGTTACGCACGCGAATAAGGTCTGTATTTTGTCAAGTAACTGTTTTATGTGCTGATTTGTTTTTGACAACAATTAACAGTTTTACGGGGTGTATACAGGATTTTGGTGGGGAGACCTGAGGGAAGGCGACCACTTGGGAGACCCAGGCTTAGATGGGAGGATAATATTAAAATGGATCTTCAAGAAGTGGGATGGGAAGGCATGGACTGGATTGAGCTGGCTCAGGATAGGGACAGGTGGCGGGCTCTTGTGAATGCGGTAATGAAACTCCGGGTTCCATAAAATGCGGGGAATTTCTTGACTAGCTGAGAAACTGTTAGCTTCTCAAGAAGGTCTCTGCCCTATGGAGTTAGTTAGTTAGTTAGTTAGTTAGTTAGTTAGTTAACAGTTTGGCACCTGAGATTCGTGCAGGACCAGTATAAGGGTTGTACTGAACAGATACGGAACAAAATTAATCCCATAGACAAATAGCGTGAACTCTCCTATACAAAAGCAAACGTCGATGAAGTCCGTTTAGTAATTTTGAGAAATAAAATATGCAGAGAGAAACCAGATCAGCTCCGATGTGTGTTCATTTTATGTAGCTACTTCATGAAAAACATGCATAAAACAGAGAAAAAAATTCCAGTACAAATATTTACAAACACAAGATTTCCATAGCAGCGTTGTTCAACATGCAAGTGTTTCGGGATGTTGCGCCGTGTTCCTGACGTTTCCAAAGCACCATGATACATAGAAATTCCCGGAATTCCAAACTTTAATTATCAGTGTTTTCACAAACGATCTATGCCTGCATACAGTTTCATACACCTAGCTCCAAAGGTTCGTGCCTTTTTATTGCTGTCAGAGTAGAGCTAAAGGAATAGTTCGCATGGTCACCATTCTGTCGTGTTACTTTCTAACCAAGTTACTTTAACAACATTTTGGGGCCTACTGGTAGCTGTGACGTGCCGCTACAACCTTACAATGTGTGTGTGTCTGTCATGTTATTTTGGAATGTGGGAAATTTAAAAAGCAGAGCATTGGGATGTCATCAAATGGCAAAACGTGTATACAGTCGAACCCCCATACAGCGCCACTGTTTTTTCACGGCAATTTGCGTCACATATCCAGGATAGCGGTAACCCGAAATACTGCATAAAGGGACTTTCCGCTCACAGACTGTCACAGGCGCTATGTAAGGGTAGCACTATATGGGGTGGGGGGGAGGGGGGGTTGCGCAATATCGGGTTTCCACTTTATAGGGTTTTCAGAAATTGGCTCAGATCGTTTAAAGTTTTGAATGGAGGAGGCACAGATTATGGTTACCCCAAGAGTTTATTTTCCTGCCATTTATAGGTAAAAAAAACAGAAACCACTCTGCAATAACGCTTTAAAATACGAAATAATGTCCATGGAATACAAACAAATAGATTTGTAAAAACGTTAAAATGCATGGCTAACGAACTAAGGAAGGCATATGCAGAGGTTACTGGGTTAATGCGGCCGTAGCGGATCAGCAATTAGCCAAACTGACTGCCAGATGTTGATAATGGAGAAACAAACCACTCTCGAATAATCACCAGCCAGTTTCATTTTTAAACTGTGCTTCAGTTTTAAATAAAAAGACAAAATTTAAACACAAGGCAAAGTTTGTAGCTTTGATAACAACTCAGGCTAATCCTGTTATGAATACAGCTTCTTAGGCTTGCATGTACCATATTCCGATACGATGGATTTTTTAGTGGTATGTTTTACAGCACATGTGAAACACCTTGAGGGTGATTTTAAAGCCAGTGCTAGTTTGAGTCATGCAATTCACGGCCACTGACAATGCGATAGATATGACACGTTTCTTGTTCATTAATTCATTCCTCGTAATAACCCTAGCGGCCCATTGTATTCTGCTACCTAGCGGATCAGTGGCGTGCACACATGTGGTGGCGTGCTGTCATGCATGACTTGAAACACTTTTGTAAAAAAAGAACTTAATAGTATTTACAAAGGCAGCACGTTTTAATCCTTCTACAAAAAACACTGCCTCGTTTTCATGTACCTTTCTCAGCACATAAAATGTTAAGAGTCCATCTGAGTTTCCATAAGTAGCGACAAAAAGTGTAATAATAGGATTCAAAAATCAGCGTACTTTATGTGGCAGTCCTGTACGGTGGTGGATACACTCGCATTGCACAGTCTTCCGCCCTGAATGCACGTCCCTAATTGTGCTGCAATGGTATGTTAACCCTTTAAGGACGAAGCGTATCTGTTTTATATAAGGACTCAGTGCGTACCGCGCTGTAAACACTCTCCACTTCGGTTATAAAAACCAGTCTCTTAATGTTTTATAAGGCAAAAGTTGCTGTTTGTTCTGAGATCCGTACAAAACACATAAACGCAATGTGGGCACCACGTAGAATTTTTTAATGTCAAACCTGGTGGTATGTAAAGTTACCGCTAGGCTTTAAAAGGTTAAATAGCGCGTAAATGTACTTATGTACTGAACACACGCAGGTCACGGAGCTACGTGATTATTAGAGAGAGCTGTACACCGCAGTTCTTTACAAATCGGCCAGTTACACAGTCCTCAAGAGAAATTACCTTTAATAATTATATGACATTACAAACCTACCTATAATTTCCTGAACAGGATATTGCCACACATTCATAGCTTCCAATGCTCATTTCAGATGTAAAAACTCCCACTACTTTTCAACTCCTGGTTTTATTTCTAACATGAAGATGGAAGTGGCAGAATCCTACAAAGTAGTTGTGCTAAACTGCACGGCGTCACATACCAGAAGATCGGAAATTTCCTATTCATTTTATCTGTATTTCAAAACTCGAAAACTGAATAGTCCGAAGTTGTCTATAACAACTTGACACAGCAGCGGAGGTACAACTCAACTCATTACCAATCTCGGCAGTAGATGGCGTAAGAGGACAGCTTTACGCCCCGGCTGATTTACCCACGGGGTAAGGGCCCCGGTACCCACTGCATGGGGGCTGGCTGGGCCCCAGAGGCCGTTTGAACGTTTTGGTGAAGGTACAAACCTCATACTGCCACCCGGAATCGAACAATGACTCCTCAGACGCATAGCAAGAAGCTCAGTCACTATACTGACTGAGCTAACACAATTCCCCTGTGTAAACAATACAAAGGCAAACAGACAAATGTAGTATACGGCAATAACCAGTCTTTGTTCTAAGAATGAGACGAAATACAGAGCGAAATGCAGTATTTTGCTATTACTAATGCAGGTGGATGTTTCAAATGGCTAGCCAACTGCTGGGATTGTTTGTAACACGTGTTACGAACACGTGACTTTGAAGAACTTACGGTAGGGGTTATTAATGGATATGGAGGTAACAGGAGCCTCCGGAACGTTACCTGCAAAAGCTATACGGCATCACATGCCGGCAGATCGCCATCTTCAGTTAGTAACATTCCACGGAATTTAATCCCAGACAATTCTAGTCACTGACTCAGCTAAATCCGGAAAACCGGCACTGAATCTACCTCTCCTAACAATACAAATCCGCCACTGACATGCAATAAGCATGATGGCTGTTGCTATGCGGCATCATGACGACTTCTGATGGGGTGCGGCACAGGAAGGAGGGCCCAGGGGGGGGGTATAATTGAGTCTAGTGGTGAGAGATTACCTGCTACAGGAGTAACCAACCAGTCACGTCGCAAAGAATAATGAGATATAACATACACACAAAAAAAGGGGTATTCACTGCTACAAGTCAAGTTAGTTACACGTTGTGATACATCCTTGAAACACGACTGCAGGGTTTGCATTTGACTGGAGTTGGTGGGATCTGTCCGTACAGAGAGAGACAGCTTGGCGCTGGGCGGGGGGAAAAAAACAGACTGAACGGAAAATTACCACAGCTATTCAGCACAACGTTAGCAAGCAACAAAGAGGCAGGCAGACTTACTCACGGGATGGATTTCCAAGTACAGATGAGGGAAACGAAGACAATTGCTTCATTCCTTATTCTTAAGACGCTCCCTTTCTCTCCGATTATGGCGTTCCACTTAAATAAGAACTAAAACACTGCGGAAAAATCCTTCACTTTCATTATTTTTTAAAAACAATAACTTGCGCGCATGATGTAACAATGAGGGCACAGGTGTACTTAATGGCGACTCAAGGTGACCCCGAGGTTCCCTGAAACACGTCTTCACCACTGAAAGAACTGACTAACAAATCAATAAGAAATCAAGATAAGTGGCAACCATCGCGCTTTCCAATCTAAGGTCAGCATTCTTCTACTGCATTATACAATTACGTAATTTGCTTTTTACACTTCTGTGTTCTGAATCTATACCCAGCCTGCGATAAACGCTGCTGAGCAAAAAAACTGGATGCAACAGAGCGAAAATGCAGGATTCTGAAAAGGAATTTGCATTAAGGAATTTCAGAAATTGTAATCTTCACAGAATATTATTGGAGCAATTGAATCGAGGTTCAGTACATAAGCACGCATGTAGCATGCATAGGACAATAAAATGGCAAATAAGAATTTAGTCGGGATAACTGAAGGGACGGGGTCACTTCTGATACGGCCACCTCGGGGCACACGGCAGGATAATATTAAGAGGGACGTTGAGAAAACGATGTGCTAGAATGTGACCTGGTGGGCTCGTGTGAGCATGGATCATAAAAAGTTTGGAGCCCTTGTGAACATGGTTCATAAAACGTGTGGAGCCCTTGTGAACATGGTTCATAAAACGTGTGGAGCCCTTGTGAATAAGTTTCACAAAAGTCGTGGATTTCTTGTGAACAACGTTCATAAGAGGCGACAAATCTTGACTAGCTACGCGAATATTTGTTGCTTAAGGAGCCCGTTTCGCGCAGCTGGAGAATGAACTACCATTCAGCAGACCGCCAGAAACTATGGTCTTATAGAATGCCGAATGGAAAACGCAGGTATTAAGCAAGACAGAGTTCTTATGGAGTTGTCAGCCAATTGCCTGTACGACTAACTAACTAACTAACTCCATGGAGCAGAGGCCTTCTTGAGAAGCTAACAGTTTCTCAGCTAGTCAAGAAATTCCCCGCATTTTATGGAACCCAAAGGTTCATTACCGCATTCACAAGAGCCCGCCACCTGTCCCTATCCTGAGCCAGATCAATCCAGTTCATGTCCTTCCATCCCACTTCCCGAATATCCATCTTAATATTATCCTCCCATCTACGCCTGGGTCTCCCAAGTGGTCGCCTTCCCTCGGGTCTCCCCACCAAAATCCGGTATGCACCTCTCTCCTCCCCCATACGTGCCACATGCCCCACCCATCTCAGTCTTCTCGATTTGATTACCCGAATAATATTTGGTGATGAGTACAGGTCATTAAGTTCCTCGTTATGTAGTCTTCTCCACTCCCCTGTCGCCTCGTCCCTCTTAGGCCCAAATATCCTCCTCAGCACCCTATTCTCGAACACCCTCAGTCTTTGTTCCTCCCTCAGTGTGAGAGACCAAGTTTCGCATCCATACAGAACAACAGGTAAAATTATAGTTCTGTATACCCTAATCTTTGTGTTTTTGGATAGCAACCTCGAAGACAAAAGATTCTGCACCGAATGATAGCAAGCATTCCCCGACTTCAATCTGCTCTTAATTTCTTCATGAATGGAGTTTCGATTCGTTAGGGTTGCTCCCAAATATTTGAATTCTTCCACCCTTTCAAAGGATTTATTATCTATATTTATGTTGTGATTGTGTCGTGCATTCTGATTTCGAGACATGACCATGTACTTAGTTTTCTCAGCATTTACTTCTAGACCAATCTCCTTACTAGCAATAATTAAATCTTCTGCATTTTTCTTTATGCTATGTACGCTTCCGCCCAATATATTAACATCATCAGCATAAACCAGAAGCTGATGTGTACCATTCAATTTCAAGCCCTCCTGGTTTGCCTGAACCCTCCTAATGGCATATTCTAAAGCAAAGTTGAAAAGCAATGGCGACAGAGCATCTCCTTGTTTCAAGCCATTCTTAATAGGGAACGTGTCAGACAGATGTTTGCCTACCCGAACTCTGCTATATGTTTCACTTAGACACATTTTTATTAACCTTACTAGTTTCATGGGGATACCGAACTCAATGAGAATATTATACAAGACCTCCCTCCTAACTGAATCATAGGCTTTCTTGAAGTCTATAAATAGCTGATGCACTGCCTCATTGTATTCCCATTTTTTCTCAAGTATTTGGCGAATGCTGAATATATGATCAGTGGTTGACCTGTTACGTCGAAATCCACACTGATGATCCCCAATAATTTCCTCTGCATATGGAGTTAACCTTGACAAAAGGATGTTGGATAGAATTTTGTACGTAGTCGACAAAAGTGATATGCCTCGATAGTTATTGCAATCTGTCTTATCACCCTTCTTATAAATAGGCACAATGACCGACTCCTTCCATTCCTCAGGCAATTCCTCCTTATTCCAAATAGAAATAATAAGTTTATGGATTTCAGACCGAATAATCCTACCCCCTGCTTTAATCAATTCTGCTGGAATCTGATCAATACCTGGTGATTTGTGACTTTTTAGTTTTTCAATAGCCATCTCAACCTCAACCGCACTGGGCTCAGGCACTAGTGGCTCTGCCGTGTGTACTTCAATCTGCCTAACATCGTTAACCCCGTGTATATTCAACAGCTGGGAGAAATGATTCCGCCACCTAGCCAAAATACTGTGGGAGTCTGTAACCAGGTCACCCTTCTCATCCTTTACTACATTACTTCTAGGCTGGTACCCCCTCTTAAACTCATTGATACCCCTATACAAGTCTCTTATATTCTTCTTCTTACTGTTTGTTTCAATTTCATTAATTTTAGCTTTCAGATATTCCTTCTTTTTGTGCCTGAAATGTCTACTAGCTTCACGTCTTACGTTGTGCAGATTATCTCCATTATTTTGGTTTGGATTCTGTAACCACTGAATTTTAGCCTGCTTCCTTTTATCTAAAAATTCTGCACATTCTGCATCAAACCATGGTTTATGCTGCTTCCGTTCGTGTAGACCTAGACTCTCTTGAGCCGAGATTTTGATATTCTCTTTAATGTTTTCCCAAGCCCTATTCATGTCCTCACTAACATTTAAGCTTTCCAGAGCTGCAAACCTGTTTGAGATCTTAAGTTGCCTGTACGACAACAATACAATATGCATGTCCCGCAAGACATTGCCCACCCGGTAAATAAGGTATACAACATAAGCCACACCCCATGTGACAGGTCAGCGATTTGAAATGGAGCAACTCACATTTCTCTGCCGCCTGCATTCTGTCGTACGTATCTAGGAACAACTACAACCTTATGCCATGGCGTTTGAACTGATTTTTGCCTTCCGCATGTTTACTCCTAGAGCGATTGGGATTAACAGAGAATGCATGGGAACACAGTCTTTATATAGGTCACGTCAGCGCTACAGTCGCTTACTCAAGAGAATGCAGTTGACCTGCACAGCGTGGGTAGAGTCCCTTAAGACTCGCGACTTCGGCCGCAGGAAAATATACAGATTCACCACATCCTATCCTCCAAGCGGCCCATTTACTTTTAGTTTGCCCACCAAAATCCAGTACGCAGTTTTCTTCAGGTGAAAAGTGAAAAACAGGAATCGCCATAACATGTGCTAGTCATGAAATATTATTAGAGTGAACAAACCAAGGAAGATGAGATAGGTGCGATATGTAGAACGCATGGGAGATGTTCGTTTTGTAAACCTCTAGGGAAGAGTCCACATCACGTTGGAGTCGTGGGTCACGTTTGAGGGGCATTGTGTAGAGGGTAGTAGGGGTACAGCTCCACTCATTCTTAATTTCGACACTAGATGGAGGTAAGCGGTCAGCTTCACGCCCTGGCCGCTTCACCCCTGGGAAAAAACCCGGTGCCCACCAAATAGGAAGCTGGGTGCGATCCAGAGGTGGTCTGGACAGATTTTGGAGGAGAGAAAATCTCTTGCCCTGCCAGGATATAACCTCGGAACCTTACTCTCGTACTCTGTACATGGAGGTGATATGTTCCTCCGAAACACTGGCAACGCAGCCGAAATCCACATGGCGCCATCATCCAAAGTCAGCCTCAGCGTCATAACTAACCCCAACGAAAGCTTCAACATCGACACCGCAACCACATAACTCACGCAAAAAAGAAATTTAATAGCCCATAGACCTAAATTTAATCTCTAACGTTAAACAGGACGTGGTAAACGATTGTACCGGTTCTACAGATTTCGGGTTAAAGTTTTTACCTTTAGATTGTGTCCGCTCCATTTAGAATGTACTTCGAAATATTTTGATTCCCACAGTTCAGTCTGCACTCTAGCGGAATGGCAACAGACGACCTCAAACCAAATCGGTTTGTGATTCAGACAACGGTTTGCAGCAGTAGTAAGAAGACGATTTGCTTTCAACTCGACGCAGTATCTGATGATGTAACCTATTTATTCCAGCATATTACAGAAAAACTAACTCTAAGAACGTTCTGTTTAGTGTTATCCAAAACACTTCATTGCAGACCTGACGGTCCCCAGGATGTCCGACGTTCATCGAGGGTGGTACGTCACACGATGCTGGCTTCTAGCAACACGTTAAGACACACAGTGATAGACGCAGCGCGCCTCTAATGACACAGGTCAACAAGGGTGTGGTACCATAAAAGAAAATTGCTTCACTCTTATCTACTAATTCCAGTCCGAATGCAATATTTTTTTTGCACCGCGCCACGGTTTTGAAGGAAACCGTAATTGCCACTATGAATTGCTTAATGAATGTTGGCAAAACTGGAGAGTACAGGTCTCCATAATGTAGCAGCATGATGTTTCATGCAAAATTAAAAAGATATATATTATAGCTTAAGGTAAAGGTAAAAGTAAAGCAATCCCATTACAGGTCTGGACAGGCCCTGAGGGTTCCAGGAGGTTGAAGCTCCCAGATTTCAAGACAACCGGCACATGAAGGTGGTAAGGTTGTCAGTCCTGCGCACCGGCCGCCTTTATCCCCACGAAATATTCCTGGTACTCATTTCTGTTGGACGCTGTGTCGACCCTAGGGCCATAGCGCGGCTGGAAGGATTATGTCAATGAAAAATTCAAATGACACCATCGGGAATCGAACCCGCGACCTTGCAGCTTATAGTGCAGTGCCTCAACCGACTGCGCCACCGCGTGTCCCATATGAATATCTACGTAACGTTATTAAATTGTGTAATATCTGGTAACAAAGATGATTCAAGTCTTCTGGTATGCGCCCCGACATCTTTAGGCGAGTAATTCCAGACGTTTTGAAAGATTGTAGCGCCAGGGTCAAACAATCCAAGAACTACTGTTTGACTCTGAAGATGAGAGCACTAACATCCTTCGAAACGCCGGGAACTACTTGTCTAATGACACAGCAACACATGTCAAAGCCAAAAAGCGGGCACAAGACACGTGCATTCTATTACGCCTAATTGGGCCGCATTCAAAGGAAATTACAGCACGGTGACTGTGACCTAAATTTCACGATTCGAATAGAATACGGAAGTGCATATGCTAATAAAAGCAGGAGCAGCAACAGGCCTATGTTTCCGGCCTGATATTGGCACAGAATCCTGCTTGCTGGGACGTACCACTGCGTGGTGAAAGAGTCAGCACTAAACACACCATCACTCATCCGTAATAAACGGTCATAAATCACAATGTGTAATTAAATACAATTTCAGTGATATCCTGCAGGAGATTTGGCCCACGAAGAGCATTCATTTTCGAATTGTTACAGATTCACTACAGGTCACTCCATCACATGCGATGAAGACCCAGAGGAGGAGCAGAGATATAGATCTACTCATCCTTACCCTCGGCGCTAGATGGGGGTTGGTGGTCAACGCCACGCTCCGGCCGCTCTATCCATGCGGAGGAGACAGGCTGGGTGGGCCCCAGCGCCAGTTGGACAGGTGTGGAGAAGAGAAATTCTCTTGTACCCATCGGCGTTGTTACAAGTCACAAGTATACTGCGTTGACTGGTAAACAGTTGCCGACGTTTCGAAAGATAGTAGTGTCTTCATCTTCAGGGTCAAATTATGGTCTACTTAACGGCACTGTCACTACCTGCAGAGTGTAGCGTCGGATGATAGAATGGTCAGTGACTTAGAAGAGACGTAGAAGGAAGCGGTAGTGGCCTAACTTGAGACACTGTTCTGGCAATTGGCTGACCAACAGTCTGTCCGTGTATGTATTACGACCGAGAGCTGATGAAGGCACCTTCTGAATACAAGTTACTGTCCACAGACCAGGAGATGATCCCTGCTACAAAAGCGATAGATACGCATGCGCAAAATTTCGTGGTGAATGACAAGTTGTTACTACCCATCCTGAAAGCATTCGCACAGTGCAGTGACTCACTACACATTACTCGAAATGCTTGATGTTTTCAGTCTGCGTGTACCGGTGTGACAGTCTGTCGCTCCTACCAGTAGCAGTACAATAGTCCCCACTAGAGTCGCCCGCCCCCCGCACAATGCAAGACGCGCCCAACCCCAACGGAGACCATCTCCTGATATGTGGTCTGTAGAAGCATTATGGATTGAGACAATTCGCTACTAAAATATTGGTCATAACTGAGATATTCGTCTGGGAGTAGCCAATATGGGATCCTCCCTACAAGAAAGGATATGACGGCCAAATTTCGATTGCCGGCACCAGCACCACAATTTGTTCATCTTCCAAGAAGAAGAATAGCGCCTTAGCCAAGATAAAGATGAACAAAGGGACCCGAGATAACTCAGTCAGTACAGTGAGTAGACTACCACACGGGTGACTGGGCAATCGTGGTTGGATTCCCGCAAAGGACAACAGGTTTTTGTCTTCCTCAAGAACGTTCGGGCTGGCCCTGGGACCCACCCAGCCTCCTACAGAATGGGTACTGGGGACTCTTCCTCCAGGGATAAAGCGGCCGGGGTGTGAGGCTGACCACTCACATTCCATCCAGTTCCCATGTCTTCATGGCGTGCACAGGGACAACTTGACCTGCTGAGGTTAACAAAGCACGAAACTGACCTTAAGTACTGATGTCTCAGCCTGCGGGTTGTATAGACACGGGCTGAAGGCTTACCTGGAACAAAAGTAAAGCAATGTCACACAGTGAAGTGCCGGTGTGGAGGGTGGGGCATGTAGCGAGACAGATGAGAAATGCCTATAAACGTTGTATCACACAATCTGAGGGAAAGGGGCCACTTGGAAGGCCTAAGCGTAAATGGAATAATATTATTTAACCGTACATTAAACGGTACAGAGCGACGATGCGGACTGAATTTATCTGATTTAGGACAGGGCCCAATGAGGGTGAATCTGGTAAACAGGCAAATGAATCTTCGGGTTCCACAGAAAGTTTGTCTTGTCTGAAGGACTTCACATCCTCAACAGAGACTCTGCTATATAGAGTTACCATCGTCGTCGTCGTCGTCGTCGTCATCATCATCATCATCATCATCATCATCATCATCATCATCATTGCCATCATCAGTCCAAAACAAACGAGTAAGTAAATAAGTGAGCTGCAGTCAGGCTCTTCGAACCAATTTCTTCCTTCTACCAGTATACCTCATTAAGACAGTGCAAAAGGAGACAAGAAAGTACGTCCTGTATAGTTTCACGGTTGCCAGTCAAAGGACCACCCCACACAGCCACGGTGTACCGTTTTGCGCGTCTTATACGCCAGAACCCCACCCTCCGGCAGTCATTAACTCCAGAGCTTCACAAAGGGGATGATAATCAATCAACATCCACTTACTTTCCACGGATAACTTTTCGGATCCTGGTACAATCGTCCCTTTTAGATGACAGGATATTGGAATCGATGACATGTCATCGTAAATTTGGCAATGCTACATCAGGCACCCTTCGCTTTCGGAAGCAAGCATCTGTGAAACCTGCTCAGCACTGTTGCAAGTTTTGTAACTTGCTATCCAGCGAACGGAGCACAAAGTCACAAGGACTGCTGCCATGTTCACGTAAAGCAGCGGCAACGGGTTTTCGACCTTTAGCCACTGACGAGAACAAAAACGGCCTGCTACACTCCACGGTCTAGTAATCTTTACAGACGATTTCTGTTACAATAAAGTGCAATCAAAGGGAAATCTCATATGAAGCTTATTTTTTATGGATCACAGGTTCAGCCCTCACCTGTACCAATTCATAATTAATTATAAAAGTGTGAATCTTTAAAATTCGGTAGCCTCTTTACGCCTCAACGCAAGGCCACTTCCTGCACACGGAAATACAACAACAACAACAACAACAACCACAACAACACTTGTTTATATAATACAGCTGGGACCATAAGCGTAACTTGGTTAATAACATTTGGGGGGGGGGGGCAAAATTGACTATGGGTATTAGGAACTTTGTTTTACAAAGGAATCAAATTTGAAAAAGGGAAAAGTTGGTCCCACAAAGCGCAAGCTTTTCATTTCATTTTTTGTCTTTTTTTATTTGCCATTATTCAATTTAGTAACCAGAAGAATTATTCCTAGGTTGAAAAAATATTGGGGGGGGGGGCATTTGCCCCTTGCCCCCCCCAAGTTACGTCTATCGCTGGGGCTTTAGAAGATTAGGAGCGTCTTTAGTGCTGTATTTAATATGTAAAAGCTAAAACTTTCCCTGTTCGCGCCATGGAGGCATGTAGGGGAAGTAGTAATATAGCTCCACTCATTCCTAACTTCGGCACCAGATGAACGTTGACTGTTTAAATTCATGCCCCGGCCGCCTTACCCTCAGGAAGGAAAACCGGTACCCATTGCATGGGAGGCTGGGTAGGCCCCAAAGCCGGTGTGAACGTTTTGAGTGAAAGGAAAATCTATTGCCCCTACCAGGATTCGAACACCGAACTGTGCAGGTCATACCCTAATTCGATCTACCGACTACGCTACCGCTGCCTCTTTATTTAACAGGAAAGGCGTTACTTATAAAACAAGGCACACCGGTAAATACGATTTAATAAAATATATTACCTGCCCCTAAAATACAGTATATTTGCATGACGCTTGACATGTATCGAACAATTTTCAGTGCCATCCTTAAGGGTGTGAAAAATATGATTACAGTTGTCTTTGTGTTGCACGGATCTGATTCATTCAGTAAAATACTGTCCACGATTCGCACTGCCGCCTACTAATTCTGTATTCCTTATACACATATCAAATATGTATATAAAATGCGCACGCGTGAATGTGTACACGCGCCTGGACGTAGACACGCACATACGTGAGCCTAAGCATTTATCTGTATCTACACATACGAATTTCTTGATTAAAAATAAACACAAAACAAGACGCAATCGGAATCATTTAGATACCTTTATCGAATCAGTCACGTTTTAACACCGTAAACACCAATTGTAATCAATAATTTTCACACGCCCCTGGGGATGACCATGAAAATGGGTCACAGGTGTCGGTTCTTATGTAAGCGGATTGTATGTTAGTCTCTGACAATGCGTTTTCCATTTCACAGTATAATAGCCTTTTGAAAGTTAAAATTAACCTTCATATTTCAATATAAAATACGGTTCGTACCGCACAGAGAACAGTGTCCTTTCATTAGAAAGACAATTCTGTTGGTGCTGTACAGCGACATAATTGTTGTTTATCATCAGAATAATAAGAAATATAGAAACACACAGATAACTAGATAACTGGATAAATAATTCCATGGAGCAGAGTCCTTGAGAAGCTGCTAGTTCGTCAGGTAGTCACGAAATTCCCCGTATTTTAAGGAACTCGAAAGGTAAGATACTCGTTCTTCTAGAATTTTACGCAGCGTAGAATGGCAGTTCGTTACTGACGTTTCGGGATAACCTATCGGTCCCATCTTAAAGGATCGACTTCGAATCTTGACCCTTGAAGATGGGTCCAATATGTTGTCCCAAAACGTCGTTAACTAACAAAATCAACGCCGTGTAACATCCCAGAAGAGCGAAGATCTCATGTACATCGCAGCGGAAGCCTGAAATCACGCTAGCCGAAAGATCGCTACCGCGTTCAGAGGCGCCTGCCACTTGTCCCTAGCGTTAACGCGGATCATTTAGCGTTAAACCTGGCGGTACACGTACTTGTAGCACAAACTGGGCTGCAGTTACTAAGGCACAGTGAAGTGGGAAGTACCGAGCTCACACAACACAACACTGTTAACGTCCCAGCTTGCTTCCGGCGAGAATTACGCCCACGCTAAAACATATGATTTGATAATTAATTCGGAGCACCGTGTCCAATCAACGTGTTTCGACGCATCAAAGAACAATACAGGCATTCAGTTATGGTGTGGTTAGCGGTTGTCGGCCTCCATATTCTGGGCTAAAGATGAGACAGCATGTTTCTCCGAGAGGGTGGTAAGCACTTTGCAGATTGCACAGTGACACATGCAGAAGACAACAACAGAAATTTCCACAGCCGCTAAAACCCCAAATTTTTTTCAGTAAAAGCCTTTTTACTGTCTGATCCACCTTCCTGAGATACTTATACCTGCACATCACACTGGAAAGCTTCATTACTGCAGAATTAACCCTTTAAAGACGAAGCGTATCTGTTTTATATAAGGACTCAGTGCGTACCGCGCTGTAAACACTCTCCACTTCGGTTATAAAAACCAGTCTCTTAATGTTTTATAAAGCAAAAGTTGCTGTTTGTTCTGAGATCCGCACAAAACACATAAACGCAATGTGGGCACCACGTAGAATTTTTTAATGTTAAACCTGGTGGTACGTAAAGTTACCGCTAGGCTTTAAAAGGTTAATATGCAGAGTCACAACACGCTGGAGAGTCTTACCAGGATGGCCTGTGTCATCTCGCAACATCAAAACAGGCTTGTCAACACGCGGCCCGCAGAACTTCATGACGTGGCCCGATCACTTTTGATATCTACAAAGTTTCACGGGCATTTTTTGGAACACAACAGTCTTGTGAAATATTGAACAGTGCCAAGTACCATCGCACCAGTAAAATGACGTCAGTTCTGAACCGAAGGAAAACTAACTCCATGGAGCAGAGGTCTTCTTGAGAACCTAATAGTTTCTCAGCTAGTCAAGAAATTCCCCGCATTTTAGGGAACCCGGAGGTTCATTACCGCATTCACAAGAGTCCGCTACCTGTCTCTATCTTGAGCCAGCTCAATCCAGTCCATGCCTCATCCCAATTCTTGAAGATCCATTTTAATATTATCCTCCCATCTATGCCTGGGTCTCCCAACTGGTCGCCTTCCCTCAGGTCTCCCCAGAACCTAAGGATAGAGGTAAACAATTTATTTTTGTTATTTAATGGAAAGTTATTACCAACAGAATTCTGATGGAATTTATCCTACTTTCTCACTCAGTCACCATTTTACACCCTTAGTAATTGTGAAAATATTCTGTTTAACATTTTTAAATGATTTTTAAGTTTTATAGTCCAAGAAATTATAAAAATACAGCTTTGCCTCAGTCAGTATTTAAATGTCTCTTCAAAGATATTTATTATTTTAATTGCATGACGCACCCAAGAAATCACACATAATTAAATACAAGAAGTGCTTTTTACACATTGAAAATTTTAAAAATGAAGCAAGGTGAGGTTATGAGGTGTTACATGTTTCGGTCCAAAATATCAGGTTCTGCCCTCAACCTGTTTCGAATTCGGTGCCAAGGGAACGTAGTCGGTACACTGACTAAGCTACAGCTTGTATGGTCCGGGGTTCGAATGCCGTCAAAGGCAAGAGATTTTTCTCTTCCCCGAAACGTCCACACGCCTCTGTTGCCCACCCAGCTTCCTGTTCAGTACCGGTGTTCTTATCGCGGATAAAGAGGCCGGGGCGTGAATTTAACCACACATCTCCATCTCGTACAGAAGTTAAGAATAACTGGAGCTATACCCTTGCTTCCCCTACATGTCTTTATGGCGTGGACAGGCAAAACGTGACATGTTTTGAATCTGACAGGCCTGCTATAGGATGGCGTTCTTTACTAAGAGACCTTATACCGACAAGATCCAGCATTTTAGGACCAACTTAGAACGGTTACAGATTAAACTGCCAAACCATTTAATGCAAGGATTATCAGATGCCAGAGCCCAGTGAATGCTGCTATATCAACGCCACGTGCGGCAGCCAGCAACTGGACTGTGTACCAGTTTGCCTGTGGGCCACTTCATCCGGCAATGTGCAGTGTACACGCGCAGATGGATGCGCCCTCGATGGGTACAGACCGGAAACAGATAGGCAACCAATAAAAATACTCGTAGTTTCAGTTTTATGCGTTTTTCATCTGTAATAGTTGAACTCGTCTTGCTTTTGTTGTGAGATAACATTCCGCCAGTACGCCTACTCCTCGCTAACGCCGTGTAAGAGCGGCACATCTTACTAACATGTACAGTACAGACTTCGTGTTTGTGATGAAGTGTAACCAACAGAACGTCACAAACGCCAGAATCACGAACATCGGGATCCATTTTCAACATAAAACCCTATTTGGTTTCCATAACATATAAGACACCAGTAATAAAAACAAAAAAATAGTCTCAAAAAGCATAGAAAATGAAAGTTTATTTTAATAACAGCATGAAAGAATATGGAGTTATGGAATATGAAAACAAAATCTCACTTAATGAAAGAGCGAGGTTGACTGAGGCGCAAGTAATTTGGGCACTAGAAGGAGAGTGGGAGAAATCGACTCGCCTGCCACGTGGTCTCATTTCGCTTTCCCGGAACATCACGAAAGGTCGAAAATATGTTATTAAAAGGGCTTATCACGAAAGGTCGAAATCATAAACATCCAAGTTGACGAACGTCGAGAACCTACAGTGTGTCTCAGGTACGCTGACGAGGACTCCCATTCCTATTAATTTATTCACTATTCTTACCTTCCAGCTAGAGCAACCTTATCACTTCCCACTATTTTGTATTCCGCCCTGTATATCGCGACACAGCAAAGCTGCGTCATGGCACAGGAGGTTAGTCGCCGGCTTCTCACCGCCGAGACCCACGTTCGATTCCAGGCCAGTATTGAATATGTGGTATTTGTGGTACACAAAGTGGCATTATGACGGGTTTTTCTCCTAGTATTTCGGTTTTCTCCTACCAGTATCAGTCCACCAATGTTCAATAATCACACGTCATCTATCTAACACTAACACTGTATATTATTAATAGACAGCGTCGTTAAATGAACAAATCTCTCGCGAAACATAGCCAGACAAGTTGGTTCAAGCGACAACGCTTCCTGTTCAGGTGGTGCTCACTCCGAAACTGGCCGGAAAACTAATAACGCTCCGACATTTTGTGGTTCCTCTCAGTCTACCCAGGCAAACACCGGGACAGCGCCCTAAATTGGGCCGGGTCTCATTTCCTTCCAGCAGTCAGTAAAGTGACTAGGCTACGGACTGGGCGGTCCGGGGGTACAAACCCCAACAGGTGCAAGGCATGTTTATCTTCTCCGAAACGTCCACACCGGCACTGGTGCCCCCCTAGCTTCCTATTCAACGGGTACCGGGGTTCTCTCCCGGCGGTAAAGCGCCAGTTCTTTGACACTGACAATACACCTCCATCTAGTGCCAAGGTTAAGAATGAGTGGAGCTATACCTCTACTACTCCCATATGCATTCGTGGTGTAAACAGGGACAACTTTAACTTTTACCTCTTTGCTTCCATATCATTATTACGCAATCATACGAAGCTGCATGGTCTAAGCGAAGGACAACGTCTGTAAGTATAAGACAGACCGCACTGGTTGCAACGAACTGTGATCGTCAGAACAACATGTTCTGGGAATAAATTTTGCTCTGCTTTATGGCTGCTCGAGAAGCAATGAGGCCGTGCAGACGCGAAAGCCGTTCCTCGAGTAAACAGTTTGGAAACTAATGTAGCGGTTACAGTTCCTCTACCACCAGAAGCAGTAAGGCTTAAATATTTAAAAGGAGTGAGGTCAGAGCCCACAGCATCTCGCGTGCATTCCTACGGACCTCAAATTATATATATATATACACACACACACACACACACACACACACCGAACATTGTTTTAGTGCAGTTCCCGGAAAGAAACAAAACCACACAACCAAGTCTTCTTCATCGAGTAAGTTCTAGTATCGGAGTTACCCAGCGGAGCCTGGATAGCTCAGTTGGTATAGTGACTATGCGATGAACTATCCGCGGTTCTCACGCATTACGAACTGAATCTTTATATACAGCATGCTAACTTCAGTACACCGGAGGATTTGAGGCACTGCGCTTCAAACTGATAGGTCGCGGGTTCAATTCCCGATGGTGTCAATGAAATTTTTCACTTATATAATCCTTCCGGAAGCACTACGGCCCTAGGGTCGACTCAGCCTCTAACAGAAATGAGTACCAGGAATATTTCCTGGGGGGTAAAGGCGGCCGGTGCGTAGGGCCGACAACCTTACAGCCTTAATGTGCCGACTGTCTGGAAGTGTGGGGGCCTCAACCTCCTGCAGCCCTCAGGGCCTGTCCAAGCCTGTACAGGGAGTGTTTTACCTTACATCGGAATAGAGTTCCAAGGCCTCTAGCTAAGATGCAAGGACTGAACGCAATAAATATTATTATTAATACTGTTAATATCATTAATGTTATTAACTTCAACACAATTCTTCCTCCGAGCGCTAAGTTCTCCCCCGACAATATCATTACACCCACGACCCGTGTTCATCTTCACGTTTCTGAGAAGGACAAGCGGGCGAAGCCTGAAAATCTTCAAGCAAAGCAATATTCTTCCGGAGATGGGGAACATTAGAAGGAAAAGTACTTTTACCTTGCATTTATTAAGTTTTAAAATACTTAGACCATAGTTATAACCTCTGAACTGAAGGAGATACGCTGCCTAACCTAAGAACAAACGAATACAACACTTGCTGGTTTTGACAGATAAAAGGCTTTTTAGCCATTCACGTCATGAATGTCGCCACAGATGTTTACTTTCGAATGACAACGGATTTTTGTGTCAAATGTTTAGGTTTGGCCGTGTCTTGTGATCTGTTGGCACAAAATGAAGAGACGCAGTTTTTGACATGTCTACAAGCAAGGTGGTCTTTTGGTGCAGATGGCGCTATGATGGCGTCAGAGATCTTCGCTAAGTCATGTTGGGTCAGGAATTCTATTGTATGAGACAGACTGCTAAGTGCAAGCTGGGCGTTCATAATACCGTGCCTTTATGTTTTGGTCACTGTGAACGTGAAAGTAGGCCCCAATTTTCTTAGAATTTCTCAATCTATTGATCTCGAAGTAAATATACTGGTAGGTACAAATATACAAAGGCTACTGGCGAAGGCAGAGTGTCCCCTGTCGACGCCATAAAGGCATATAGGGGCAGCAGAGGCACAGTTCCACTCATTCTTAACCTCGGCACTAGATGGATGAGTGGCCAACTTACCCGCGGGAAAGAGCTCTCGGTACCCACTGGAAGACGGGTGAGACCCAGCGCCGGTATGAACATTACCACGGCAAAATCAGTCAAAATAAATAATGTTGATATACTTTGAAGAGGTTCATGATCATACCGTGCACTATTCCATATAGATTAAAAAATCATACGCCTTAGTTAATTCATCTAGAAGTAAATACAAAATCAGTCACAGACACATGAAATTGACAAAACAGCAACACCAGAAAAATTGCTATTATGCCTTAAGGTCTCTTATCTCATGAAGATGGACGCAGCAATCTGCCCCGAAACGTTGGTATCTATGTACCAGACATGACGTCACATCCCAGAGGCCTAACTGTGGTACTGTCCGTGCGACACCGTCCACAAAACTGAGGTTCATGATGCAATTAGAAGAAGGAATTCTAGAAATGTTTATTAACACAACACGCGGCGTCTTAATCCGTATAGTGGCTAATCTTCGGATGGGATGACTGAGGAACAGCGGTCAGATTCCCGGTAGGGCCAGATTTACAGTCAGTACAGCGTTCAGACCAGACGTGGGACCCGTCAACACTCCTATCCGATTGGTACAAGGGACTCTGTGCTCTGGCGTTAGATTGCCGCTCGTCAAACTACCCAGTGCTAAACAAAAACGCGTGGAGCTCTACCTCCACTATCTAATACGCCTTAACAACGTGGTGCTTAATTAAGCACTAAGACACTTTGCTTGCTAATGTTCGTTATTATTCAGTTCTGAGCTGTTCACAAACCATGTATCTTGCAAAATGTTGGCGCTGGATACAAAACATAATGTTACCCGCTGTATTTACGGGTCCAGAACGCTGCATCACACACTGCGCGAAGAAAACTTAAATTACAGGTAACACTATTAGTGAAAATATCTGTGTCCGGAAAAACTGCGACGTAAGCACGAGAAACTACGTTGTTATACACGTCAGTTCTCACCTGCTACAATTATGTTACTGCACTACAAATTCACGTAATGCAGCCTTCATCATGTACACTATAAAAATTCACGCTTACATGGTTGTTTTTTATGAGGTTAAGTATATATCCCCAACTAATAAACATTTAAAAATGTTTCATTTCTTTATTGTATGACATTGAAAAGGGGTTTCTATATTGATTTGGGGTAACGAGAAGAAAATATTCTTTTTTTTTCTTGTCTTATTTGTGGTACATTATTTCCATGCCAGCTTGTTTTACAAAGTGGACATGTTGACTGTGTGGATATGTATAAACATTTAATTTTTGTAGCGATGAATACACTAACAACGACGCTTTTTGAAGTTGTATTATTTTCACACACAGTATTATGTACATTGTTTATTTATTTTTGTCTTCCCCTTAGTTGCGTTATATAGGGCTTATTTGACTTTGTTTCTATGTGTTATCTGAATAATTTCTTAGTGCAATATAGGTTGTATATAGAATTACTACATTGGCATTATCGAAAATAATAAATTACAAACTCCTTAAATTTTTAGAGTTTTTAAAGATTTTTACATACGACGTCTGATGTAAACTTGGCGTGCGTGTTGTATAGAGGTCAACGTAACACTATGCAAATAAGCTGGAGTGGAGTTACGCAAGGTTGTGGTCAATGCTGTCATCTATTGAATTCGTATCGTACTATCGTATCACAAAGTAGTTTAGTTCGAACTGCGAACTTATCATTTATTTAGTTACATATTTTTCTTTCAGAATGTATGCAATATTTTTCTAGGATACTCATATGATTACCCTTTTTAAGACATGCATAGCTTCCGTAATTTCTCCGATAGACCAAAATGCATGTGCATTACCATGTAGGTGTTGGGCAAATGTTCAACTTATAACAACTTTTAGAAGACAGATGTTCACTGAAACGTGTTTATACATTCTCCAGTTTGACCCACGTAATTTTTATTGCAATTTGTCAAGTGAGTTGATAAATTCCACTTTCGTTATGCCTATCATTATTATTGGCATTTATGTAAGATAAAACTTTCCCAATTGAATTATTAGTTTCAAAGGCAATTCTAAAATAGGTATTTAAAATAAGTTTTGTTACGTATTTTGTTTCATTTCCAATATAAGTGAAGGTAAACCATCTTTCGTCCTCTACTTCTCTATTCCTGAGTTACCTACAGCGACTTGCAGTGTATCAGATGTCGTGATTATTAAGGTCACTCGCAGGCTGGATAGGCAAGTAAGGTACATACAGCGCACAGCAGATAGGAAAAATTGGTATGCAATTTTAGTCAGAAACCCTGAAGGCCAGAGCACTCTTCGGATACTCGGGAACAAACTGTGGGAGAAATTTGTTAAGAGTGATGAGGATGTGAGGGGTGAGGACTGAATGTACCTGGCTCCAGACCGAGTGCAGTAGCGGGCTTTTGTAAACGCGGTAATGAACTTTCGGCTTCCGTAAAAGGTAACGAATTTCTTTATCAGCTACATGTGTAGGCTATATGAGTGTTTCCATAAAGTTATTATTACTGTGACTACAAATTTTGGACGAAATAAATTTGAACAGCACAGACGGTTCTAACTCTCAAGGTCATTTTCAAAACTAGTGGAAAGCGGCCTTTACCAGGACAATTCAGCCTAATCCTTTTGACTGACATACGACAGCAAGGCAATGCAAAGAACAACCAGACAGTTTCGCTACTGTTGTGAGGCGCCAGACACCAAAACACGAAGGAAGACCTAAGACATTTCGTCACGACAAAAGAACTGACTTAAAAGTCACTTTTAGTCTTCACCATGAAGGGTCATTAACGTCGACGCTTAAATGGAGGAAATGTTACTCCACAAACAGAAATTACCTCCTCTTTTCTAAAACGCTGAATAGGAAGTTTGCTGAGAACAACCAGCTCCATACTTACATCCAGGCGCTGTATATCTCCGATGGCCAAGTAAATGAAAATACGAATGGCTTTCACATGTTGGCCTAAGAGGGAGGAAGTAGGGGAGACTGGAGAAAACCGCATAATGAGGAACTTTGTCATCTATACCCCTTACCAAATATTCTTCGGGTGATCAGATCAACGACGATGAGAGGGGCGGGACATGTGGGACGTATCGGGGTAGAAGAGAAATTCACACAACGTTTTGGTGGACAAACCTGAAGGCAAGGAACCACTTGACAGACACAGGAGTACGTGGGCGGACAATATTAACCCCTTAAAGACGAAGCGTATCTGTTATATATATGCAGTCAGTGCGTACCGCGCTGTAAACACTCTCCACTTCGGTTATAAAAACCAATCTCTTAATGTTTTATAAGGCAAAAGTTGCTGTTTGTTCTGAGATCCGTACAAAACACATAAACGCAACGTGGGCACCACGTAGAATTTTTTAATGTTAAACCTGGTGGTACGTAAAATTACCGCTAGGCTTTAAAAGGCTAAACTGTTGAAGTGGACTGGATTAATTTTTCTCTGGCTGTAGCTCAGTAAAGAGATCCTCTCATCACAGTAACGAACAACAGAATTTCATGAAAGGCACACACACGTCCGTGACTAGCCGAATGACTACTACCTTCGTCTTTTTTTGAACCTGCAGATTCACTTCCGTGTTCTCACGATCCCTACACCGGTCCCTATCTTCAGCCAGATGAATCCAATCCACGCAACTACACTCGATTTATTACGTTTAATAATCGTTTGGTGGTCGTGGTGGTGGTGGTGGTGGTGGTGGTGGTGGTGGTGGTGGTGGTGATGGTGATGGTGGTGGTGGTGGTGGTGGTGGTGGTGGCGGCGGCAGTGGCGGCGGCGGCGGTGGTGGTGGTAATCTGACTTGTGACAGATTTGAGGCTCTCACAATGGTGACTATGAAAAATACTGTCTTTTGGGATTGACGCCGTGTAGTTTGGTAAACATCTATAAAATTTCGAAATAATTTTTCTTCTTTTTCAGGACCTTAACTAAATCACGCTACATCACAGAGGACGTTTGATTCTTGTCTGTGGCTATTAAAGGAGATCGCAGAAGACAGGGTCTATAAAAAGTTCGTTCCATTTCAACAAAATTACAACAAAAGAATAAGAACAGTCTCGCCCACAGGCCAGTAGATAAGCAATATGATGAGTCTACCTACCTGATGCAGTTGTAGTCAAAGCCGTCCCTTGTGCCCCCATGATATATATATGTGTGTGTCGTCATTTTGCGTTACGTACACTTCACGTAGACCTACTAACGTGCAACTGTATCTAACATCTAACTTGAATAGCAATTAAGATGGGCACAGGGAATACCAAGGCGAATGTTTACTCAGCAACAGTGACCCAGCAGATCTTGGAGCGTGACAGAAAATAATTAATCAAGCAGATGACCATGGAAGGCGAATGTGTGTGTGTGTGTGTGTGAGAGAGAGAGAGAAGCACACACACACACACACAGATGCAAAGATTACTGTGTCAATCCAGAGATATTAGATAAAATTAACCAAGGAACACTAGGCAGTACGCAATAAGTATTAACAGTTCAGAATTTAAGGACAGTTAATCCACACTGTTCAAAATCCAAAGAGGCTAGCAAAACAAAAAGAAATCAAGACAGGGATCTCAAATTAGGCTACAACCCCTTCCTTCCACATGTCTCGCAATTTATTTTTCACTCATCGTCCTGTCCGTCCATCCATCCATCCGTACATGGCGCTACAGCCCCTTCTGGGCCCTGGCTTCCTTCAAAAGGCGCCTCCATTCTTCTCTATCACCAGCCAGTCCCCTCCAGCCACGTATTCCTATGACCCGCAATGCACCCCTCTGGACAAGGTGTGCCCATCTTATTCATTTTCTTCCTACCGATCCTGTGTTGTGGAATTCCCCATTAAGAATCTTTTTTGGGGTCCTTTCTTCTTCCATTCTTATGATGTGACCCGTCCATCCTAGTCTTCTAATTTTAATACCATCCACATTATTTATATGTCCGAAAAGATGATAAGTTTCGCTATTCTGTCTAAGGCACCAGTGTCCTTTCATTTGTATTGGGCCATATAATTACCGTCCTGTCATTCAACGCTATATAACAGGATACCAAAGCTTGGCTTACGAACCGCACGCTGCTCACGCAAATTGCTTGTAACAAATAATATTCACGTAATTTACACGCACAAAAGGCTGACAGTGAACGGCGTTTTAGAAGATTTTCTAAAGGAAGAGACTCATGACTAACTGAAGCTAACCTACTGTAGCTGAACAGAGAGAAAAAACCATTAAATAGTCAAAAAAATATCAATGCAATTATAAATAATAACAAATTTATAGTTGTTTGACAGCTAATTATTTCAAAATTCGAGAAGCTGTTTATTATCTTCAGACACTTCTCTTGCTTCTGGATGCTTTGCAATTGTCCAACGCTGCGGGCAGCTTCTTAAAGAGGGGTGGATCCTCCCTAAATTTTCTCCTAAACTGTGGCTACCAACATCGACTAGTTGGCCACCTCTGCTATACAATCTGAGTTAGTCAGCGTTATTACATAAACCGTAATTAATATTATGCAGAATAAGGAATCAAAAATAGTACTCCGTTGGAGTACACTTTTCTACTCTGATATAAATAACCTCAGGTGGTAGGTTGAACAACAAAAATCAAAATTACAGCTGAATCACTGACCTTCCTTACACTGCTGTTTCCCGCTAGGCAACTGTTTTAAAGTGCGGTCTCATTTCACAGCCCGCACAAAACAATGTAGGTCAATGGGCAAACATCACACGACTAGCTGGTTAGAGTGCTGTGGATTCTCTAATGCAGATAAAATGTCATACAGAGCAGATGAAATATTAGCTTTCGCGCAGCAATAGAGGAACAAAGTGCCGCAGCACCAGGCGAACGCAACAGGCGCGACACTATTTTTAAAACGTACCATTTCTTTCTTGATAAGGAACCAACAAAGATGGCTCTGAGCAGCCACGTGAATTCTTGAATTAAAGTGACGCTTAAAGACAGGGCTTTCCTGTTGGTGGAATCAAGTCTGGCACTAAGTGGAAATGAACACCAACAATTCAGTTCATTTCATTTTAGTGATTGACAAACCATCAACAGACAAACTCAGACAGCAACAAAACATCCAGGAACAAAGTGGTGTTGATAATAAAAGTAGAATAAAACAGACTCGATAACGATTTTACAAGACAATGTTAAAAGGAGTCGGGATAGTGCTTTTGGTGTAGCGAGTTGAATAGGGGCTGAACGGTTCGGGGTTCGAATACTGGCAAAGGCAACAGATTTTCTCTCCTTCAAAACCATCCGGACGGACTCTGAGGCCCATGAACCTTCTGTTCAATGGATATCCGGTTACTTTCTCTGGGGGCAAAGCGGCCGGGGCAAGAAGTTCACCACTCACCTCCAACTAATGGCGAAGTTAAGAAAGAATGGAGCCATACCTCTGTTCCCCTTGCATGCCTTCACGGCATACAGAGGGACAACTTTAACCTTTACCTTCATACGAAAACCACACAGTATTAGTGGATTTAGTTATGTCCTTTAAAGATATACAATTGATGTTAATATTAGTACTGATGCAGACAGCACTGCTGCAGGAACACGTCAGTTGAAGGGCTGTCCCTGCAGGACTCAGAACGTTACATACAGAAGAGCCTGCGTAAAATGGCAGCATCAAGAATGGAGGAGCAGCTGTGTTTATTTCCGAAAACATTAACAATAAATACGGTATCAAGGCAGGGGTGCACAAATCCCGGTCGCCAGGTCGCCCAGACGACTAAACTTCTTCAACGTGGCGCCTAATGTTTGTGGGTTCTCGGTACGAAACGTGCTTCATATCATCTTTCTGGCGCCTAGAATGTTGAAGTGGCACCCACATTTTTCGAAAATTTGTGCGCCTCTGCATAATGGAACAAAGTGCCGACAAATTCAACCCAACGGCTTCATAGTTACTGTCACGTGCGCCAATAACAAAAATCTGTTATAACACATATCAGCTGATCCCAGTGGCCGCGCGATCTAAGGTGTAGGTCTGGGCCCAGCGCTTGTGGGGATCGTGGGTTCGAATCCCACCGGGGGCATGGATGTTTGTCTCGTACAGTGTTTGTGTTGTCAGGTAGGGGTCTCTGCGACGGGCCGATCCCTTGTCCAGAGGAGTCCTACCGATTGTGGTGTGTGCTTGAGTGTGATCAAATTAAATCACAAGAACCCTCGACACCTACTGTGAACAAGTAGGTAGAAGAGGGAAGGACTAAGAAAGAAGATAACAGATATCCGTAAATAATAATAATAATAAAAGTAAAATCCCCGTGCACACCATATGTGGGAAATGAGGTATAGCTCCTCTCATTCATAACCTACGCAATAAATAGAGTTGAGTGGTGAGACTCAAACCCGGGTCGCATTACTCCTGTTACCCATTGAATTTGAGGTTGGATATGTCCCAGAGCCAGTCAGGACGATCGGGAAAAGAGAAATATCGCCTGCCGTGCCGGGAGTCGATCGTCCAGTTCACAGTGCAGTCACTGTACCGAGCCGATGAACGTCAGGACCGAAGAAACGGGAAGTAACAACAGGAGGCCATACTGTACAACTTCATAATTTGTAGTCTTTGCGAAATACTATCAGAACGACCAAAACAGAGAGCACAAAGGGCACGGTATGTAGCCCGCATGAGCGGCAACAGAACGGCGTACAACATTTTGGTGCGACAGGCTGACAGAAAGAGATCAATTAAAATATCTTGGGGTAAATGATAAAATACAATTTAAATGGACATTACAGAAACATCGTGTGACCACGTGGAAGCTATAATTGCGGCGGAACTCAGGGTCCGGTGAGAGGCTCTTGGAAAGCAGGTAACAAATTTTTGGGGCTTCATAAAACGTAGGTTTCTCTTTTGGACCAGGTCAGTGACCACACATTCTCAAGATGAACTCTGCAGCATTGATCTGGTAATAAACCAAAATACGGAACGCCCTAGGAAAAGTGAGGCATCTTAAAAAGAGACAGCCTCTAACACGCAAACCCTATGAAAGCCATTACAACACTCTTGAAGACCCTTAATTATGAAGTTTACAAAAGTTAGCACTAAGCAACAAAAACCGTTCATGAGAGAACTCATTGCCAGTGTATTGATACCACAGTCATCCTTTCTACTTTCAAAAGCTAAGCCATGATAATGGTTTATGGTAGATAAGAATTTAAAAACAGGCGACGTTTCTTTGTCCAAACGCGTGAATTCGTTGATTTCTCCTACGCATCAACTACACAGATTATAAACGTGTCTGGGTCAGCAAACACAGGCACCGCACCGTATTTAGTGAACACAAAATGTAAATGTATATCAGCCTCGGATCGAGCCTAAGTGATTCCAGACGGACTTTGCGGAATCAAATTCCCGTTTTAAAATCTCCCATCAGTTGACCAAAACTATACGACTACGCGCAGGCGTGAAATGAACTTGTGTGTTAGGTGTTTTGAAGTTTTCAGGATGACCGCATTCAATAAACTCCACTCAGGCTGACAGCCGCGTCAGGTGGTTAAAGTAGACCAGCTTTTCAGAGACTGCCTCCGTGTGCATCAGCAGGGTTCTGATGTGATATCAAAGAATGTGGAGACTTCACACGGCTCTGTTCAGTTATGCAGCCAAGAGGCAAAAGAAACGATGACAGGGATTCGACTTCTGGCCAGAGCATCCAAAGTGGCTCTGGCACACAACCAGCCTCGTGTCAAATAAGCAGAAACTCAGAGATTATTTCAACAGCGGTAAAACAACTGGGATGTGAAAATGGCCGTTTACCTCTACCTCCACGCCACCATACAACTCCATGAAGTGGAGCTTAAACACGGGGACAACTTTACTTTAGCCAATTTTTTGTCGTATTTACCGTCCAATTTATCGTGAGTTTCAGTCAAAACCAACAAACGCACAAGGTTATTCACCTGTGTAAAATGTATCTTCGCCGATCCAAGTAGCCGCGCGGTCTAAGGTGTAGGTCTGCGGCCAAGTGCTTGCTGGGATCGTGGGTTCGAATCCCACCGGAGGCATGGATGTTTGTCTCTTGTGAGTGTTTGTGTTGTCAGGTAGAGGTCTCTGCGACGGGCCGATCCCTCGTCCAGACGAGTCCTACCGACTGTGGTGTGTGTCTTGAGTGTGATCAAGTGGAACGACACCTATTGTGAGTAGGCAGAAGAGGTAACGACTACGAAAAGAAATAAACTGTACGAGTATTTTCAACCCCTACATATGTTGCGGTAAATGAATTGCCATCCTCAGTGGGTATTTATCAAAGAACTACAAATGCTTACTGCATCCAAATATACAATAGGCGGTTTCAGAGTAACAGTACTTTATGCACGTCACAGTTTAAAATGTATAGATGCATAAAATTATAAAATTAAAAATTAAGAACAATAACACACTATGCCTCCAGTAATGATTATAAATAAATATGCCTTACGATCTCAGAGCATAAAATATGTACAAATAGTTTTACATGAATCGATATTAACAACGAAAAGGTATAATTGTTTTTAAAAACTGGTTATTGGCCATGCATAGCAGCGTGTTGTTGACCCGTTGACGATCTGGTTCTGGAAGGTATAAATATATCTTATACTTGTTAATAATCCTGTGCACTCGCTGGTTTTGACTTAAACTAACTAAATTACTTTAGCCACTGCATTTCTCAGCATTCCAGCTACAGACTCTAAAAAACCTTGTTCTTTTTCTGACCACTAACTCAGTATTATAAATAAATGCTGGAAAGTGACAGATAAGAAGGCCAAAAACTTTCAGCGCGAAATATTTAGTAGCTGAATAAAGAAATGTTAGCAAAGATGCTATTTTTAAAACGGCATTTTTTCCAGCTGTGATAAAACATAATATAACGCTGCTAAAATATGCAACAGGCACAACACTAAGTAACGCCAGCAGATGATGCAAAGCAGCTGGATAGTATCAGTTAAGATGGAGCCTTACCTCCTTCTTCAATCAATCCTACAATACTTACACAACCACAACACATACATTAACTTTCATATAATCAAAACAGCGGTCAAATTTACTTCGAGCAAAAAACCCGATCGTTTGCAATTTGCTAATGGGCAAAAAAATAAAGGAAAACGTGACTGCAACTGGATCCACTTTGACTAAGAAATGAGAAAAAAAGCGGTTGGCATTACTACATCTTCAGCTACTGGTTGGACCTGATTTGCTCTGGCCAATTCAGCAAAGCAGAAAAGACATTCGACAAGTGTTTGTGACTGTATCATCTTATTCGATGTCACACAAAGTAAAGTGACGTACATTCACTGCTTTATTTTTGGTGATGGTACGCAACGGTACAGCGTACCGGTAAGTTTATTGACGGTGAAGCATTAGATAATGTTATATAAATTCCGAACTCTGCAATACGACATCTTATTTGCTGTTTGTATCCCAAGAATATTATCCAAATATGAAATAAAAATGTCAACAAAACTTTTTTAATACGAAAGACAAGAGCATTTGCAACTTCATCTGCTGTCATTGAGTGAATACCGGCACCTCCTCTTTTTTTACAAAAGAAAAAAACACACACACACACACACAAACACAAACACACACACACACACACACACACACATACATACATACATACATACATACATACATACATACATACATACATACATACATACATACATACATACATACATAGATACATTCACTCATCTCTCACTTTTCGCTAGCGTAGGTTCCAAGACATCCGCGGAAAGCGAAAATCCGCGAATAATTGGCGACCACTACAAAAACGGTGTTTTTCTATTTTTTAATACTTTTCTTTTCTTCGAAGAAACACTGTAATGGGAGCTGCTTCCGTGTTTATTTCAACCCCTTGAACATCACACGGTATGACTCGAAGACCCGTTAGAACAGTCGAACAATTTTGATGCTCCTATTCATCGAAGGGTCCTGCGATATACTTTAATCCCTGGTGCGACACCCCAAAATTACGAAACCGCGAAGTACAAACCCGTGAAAAGCGAGGGATGAGTGTATATAATTCCTAAGGCTTGATTTTCTGCCATGAGTCTACTCGTACTGAAGAATCGTACCACAAGGTCGCAGCAGTAAACAGAAATGAGGGGGAGCATATGATTCAGTCGGTATTACGGTCTCAATCTTATTCGCAAAACGTTATACAATGCGTAGAATCAGAAACACCGCAATTTCAAATTTAGACCTACGTCAAGGGCTGCAGTGTATGATGAAGTCTAGCAAAACTTATCCGTGGTAACTGCAGCCACAGAAGAGAACCGTTTGAGTATCCAGTTTAAATTTCATATTAGTGTCCTAGTAAACGTCCTAATTGCTATATTTTGTCACTGTGACGTGAAAATGCTGCAGACAATGAAACTGGAATAACATTTGTATAATACGGATTAAGACGATCTCTGGCCACAGGAAAGCTCCACAATAGAATCAGTCAGTTATCTTTCGGACAATCTTGGAGTATAGTGCTACAAGGTTGGCGCGGGGCCCCCCCCCCCCCCCCCCCGGGAAGCGACTGCGGAAGTGCAGGCTGGCAACACAGAAAAGATTTTAATGTTTCTGCACAAGAACATCGGGTGGGATCAGGACGAGTAATGACTGTTTTACATTTCTTTGTTCCTTTGTTTCAAGTAAACGACTTCAAGCTACAGCCTATACAGGATTCTAAATGCGTGACAGTACACATCGTAAGATTTGAAGAAAAATAGTTTTAATTGTCCAGCTGTGAAACACGAATACATAAACATCAAGGTTAATACGCATATAAATTCTCAAACAAAGCACTTTGTTAGTATTAAAGATCTATAACGATAACATAACTCCGCACCAAGCTTTTATGAAGCAAAGCACTGTGGAGTAAATATCCATGTAAGTTACAGCTTGGTAGAAGCCGCAGTTCGCCCACCTTACGCGGGAATCAATGCATGAATAAATAAAGCAATAAATAAACAAATAAAGAAGAATGAAAGCAACAAAAACAAACCTGAATATTAAGAACTGCTAAAGAAATGGAGCCACACAGGTCAGATGTTATATTAACCAGTAACACCACAAATTACAAACATAACTGACAAAGCTGTCCCTATTATCAATACTATTAAAATGGTATGAACAGGAGCGAGGCTGTTGCAATGTGCCTGTAAGCAAATGCTACTCAGGTAGGTCACATGCACACGAGGCTGACAGTGAATGGAACTTCGAAATGTTTTATAAAGAGAGAAGAATCACAGCTAGCTGATACTAACCTATTGTAGTTGGATGAACAGAAATAAGAAGCCATCTGGTAAAGCAGACACATTTTATTGTAGTCTGTTAAGGCACGGCACCTGTGTAACTTGCGTCGTAAAGTGTGGCTGCCGAAGACCGTCTAGCTGGCCACCCCTGATATATGAGTGAAATCCATAAGCACATCAGATTAGCATATTAAATTGCAATGGCACGTGGGGCAAGTGACAGCAGTACCAACAGTTCTGTCAGCAAATTGCGGGGTGTCAGACAATTGACAGTAGTACCAACAGTCCAGTCAGCAACTTGTGTGATGTCGGATACGCAACAGTATTTCCAACAGTCCTGTCAGCAACTTGTGTGATGTCGGACAAGTGACAGTAGCACCAACAGTCCTGTCAGCAACTTGTGTGATGTCGGACAAGTGACAGTAGCACCAACAGTCCTGTCAGCAACTTGTGTGGTGTCGGACGAGTGACAGTAGCACCAACAGTCCTGTCAGCAACTTGTGTGGTGTCGGATACGCAACAGTATTTCCAACAGTCCTGTCAGCAACTTGTGTGGTGTCAAGGACCCTGCACAGTAGTCTAAACCTGCAAACCTGAAAGAAGGCATCTCCAGCAACATCCAAATGGTAGCAGTGCTTGAAGCATGCCAGACTGCCCGCAAATTTGTCTTTAATTTCTTGGTACTGCTGATTGACACTGATATACAGTACCAGTGTCTGACGATCATGGCCATTTCAGATATGGACAGTTGGCGAAATGATTAAGATGGAAGACATAACTGTTAGTAGCACCAGCGACGCTTGGTTTGCCACACATTCCACATGAATTACCCTGAAACTGAAAGGAGTTCTGAGCGGAATGTGTTCTTTGGAGCTGTTGAGGACCGAATGGTGAAGACAGAAACCAGAGAGCTATCCGTCCGGTGTGCAAGCTGTAACTTCACTGACTACACAGTCTTAACTTAAACCTATAGATCAAACCATATGTCAAATATTTAGAAGTAACGGGGAATTCCTGGGAGGGACATCAAGGGAAAAATTGCTGTTATTATAAGGGGCCAAAACTGACCCATTTTTCACTGTTCTCTTTTCTGAAATAGCTTCATAAACAAACGTCCTTCAGCTGGAAAGAAACCAGCACATGGAAAACACCCTGCCGCACGCACTGTACTTTAAATTCTAATTACGGTACACGATCACACATACTTGTCACTTGCCATTCCGCCACGACGTTCAGTGACTCATTTAGTCAGACGACTCAATCCTCTGGACATTCAATAGACATTTTCGGCCGGGGAGTGCCTCCTTCCTTCTCATGTTACAGAGTCCCTAACGACTGGATTCAATCAATTCAGCTCTCTGAACTGGCTCGATGATTCCAGCCACTGATTCATTCAATTCTTTACAGTGCCTCGACAATGTGAATCACAGAATAAATTCCATGCAACTAAACTTATTCACTTCTTTCTTCTGGTTCGATAATTCGATTCATCGTACCAATTCAACTCCCTCTACTTTTTTCACGGGTCACTTAGGGACGCTGACAGTAGATCAGACTGACTGACTCCGCTTAGCTGCACCAACCAAAGCATTTTTTTTTCTGGCCACCCCTATTATTTCGAACAGGTCACAGTGACAAGGAAACGTGAGTACTCTTGTGATGGTGAGGTAAAGGGGAAGAACCGCAGTGTAATCACGGAAAATTACAGACACTCTATGCGAAGTTAAGTCTACCCACATGTAATTCTTTTGTTCAACTACAACTTCTCTTTTGTTGCAAATTCTCAAGAGTTTGCGGTTTACGTATTTCACCCGTGGGCGATGGCCAGAATACAAGATACGTTCATCCATCTCCCCTGAGACAGGTTTGTAAACTGAAACAAACAAAATTATAGCTGCAGCGGTTGGTAGTCATGGGAGTTAAACCTCATTGTTGTATCATGAGTTCTGTGTGAAATTAGAGGTTTTAAGAGCAACATGTTCCACTTATACCAGGCTTGGGGCGCTTCCTAACCGGCAGCAGACCAACAGCAGTAGGACGGACAATGCTCAAGGCGGTATTAAGCTGGATTACATGTATCAAGACAAATGTGATAGCTCCAGCACTGGATATCTTGAAGCAGGTTTCTATAATAGCTACAAAAACTTACCGGTCACCTACTTGTTTGGGAAAGGTCGGTTGCTGCAAGCTCGTGCATTGGAACACTCAAATCGAAACGATTTAAAAGAAGCGGTTTCCTAGGACAAATTGCGATGATTCGTCCATTAATCTTAATAGCTTTGCTCGTGGATAACTGCAGAATAATACGGTGTACTATCTAATGCCGAGCCCCAAAGCAGCACACCCCTCCAGACCGGCTGTGCGGCCCACCAGCCAGTGTAAAATGGGTACTGCCGCTGTTTCCCAGGGGTAAAGCGGCCAGGCTGCGGCGTTCACCACTCATACTTTGAACTCATACATGAGCTTTCGGGTTCTACAGAGTGCTCACGACAAAACCGAGTTTCATTTTCTTCATATTTGTGGACTGCACTCAGTGGCTGCAGGGGGAGTGGACACAGGGCCTCTGTATTTTCCAACTTCAATTTTACAACGTACGGACACTCTCCGGCTAAAGCAGTAATTTTACAACGTACGGACACTCTCCGGCTAGAGCAGTAATTTTACGTCCCGGCTGATCCGGCGCAATTTGAATTTTGTGCAAGTCAGAATTGAGTATAAGCCTACATACGATCAACTATGTATGTCCACAAAAGAGAGCTCAGCTGAAATCCAGACTCCAACACATTGGAACCCAATCGACCGCAGCATAAACGTTCCGCCGCCTCTGTTATCTCCCAGCAGTATTCATCAGCCACCTTCGTTTCACCGCGTTTTCATTTTCTCAAAGAAAAATATGGCGCGCGTTTCGAAATGTTATTGTTTTCAGTTTTTTTTCTACTTTTTCAAATTGCATAAGTCTAAAATTGCGTAACTTCAAATTTCGTAAGTCCAGGAGTGTCTACAAAATACCAAATCTCAATGAAGACACTACAGCCACTGTTTGCGACATCCAAGATAAATAAAATCAAATCGTCTGTTTGTTATGGAAGATACTGTGTAAGACAGACAGGGAATGTTCTTACGAGATGAGTAAATGTCAGCTTCTCAAGGACTCTTCTGCCTGGAGTGAGACCTAACGGTTCCATGCTCCGGGTACCGCTCTGGTAACGTACACGTACCGATGAGTGAAAGCAAGCACTAGATGTTTCCCTTCTTCTTGCCAAGTACCTTGCTTTAGAATAACAGACAAGGGGACTTATCACAGCTCTGATAGGAACATCTGCTGTTGACAGTACTTACACCGGATATTCTATTTACACTGCCGTACAAAGATACCACATTATACGTGAATGTTGAGATCCGAGTCATAGATCTGCTTCTCGTAGATCGTTATGTATTCGTACAGAGCCCTTTGCAACTTATTGATATATTGTTAAAAACAAACGGCGTCGAAACTAGCGCGCATCAACAGTTTAAGAATTTGTGGAAAAGGAACCACATTCAATTGTATTAAAATTGATTAAGCACCGGTAACAACAAGCATTAAGCCAGTTCTTCTCGGCCTTTCTGCCACAAAGGACTCCTTACAAAGTTTCGTTAATTCTGTGCAACCCTCCACAAAACTATCTCAACTCGTATACCCCTTTGACATAACACGCGGTAACACTTGAAGTTGGAATACGTAGTATTTCGAAATAAGGAACTAAATACAACAAAAACCTCTACTAAGTTACTGTAAAATGTTATTACAAGAACAATTGTTCTACCAGCAGACTAATAACAATAAGGCTGAAATTAATAAAAACTTAAAGGAATAACTTTATGGTCTAGCCGATCCCAGTGGCCGCGCGGTCTAAGGCGTAGGTCTGCGGCCGAGCGCTTGCTGGGATCGTGGGTTCGAATCCCAGCGGGGGGATGGACGTTTGTCTCTTGTACAGTGTTTGTGTTGTCAGGTAGAGGTCTCTGCGACGGGCCGATCCCTCGTCCAGAGGAGTCCTACCGACTGTGGTGTGTGTCTGAGTGTGATCAAGTGATAATAAACTGCCTCGACACCTGCTGTGAACAGGTAGGTGGAACAGGGAAGGGCTGCGACGATAACTTTATGGTCTACTGCTTAGGCTTAGTTAATAAGGACTTGGAACGAGGCGTTTGTCTTTTCGAAGCAGTATCTCGCCATTCGCCTGAGTAAAACCAACCAAGACATATCTAATTCAGGATTTGGCGGTAACACCACTTCGATTCGAAAGGGATACCTACAGAATCCAAGTACAGAAAATTTACATTTGTTTTAAATATGAAGGTAAAAAAACATACAGAATCAGAGTTGCGAAGGAGGCAGTGTGTTAATAGCTGATTAAATGTGAAGCCCTATAAATTGTCGAACGAGGCCAGCAGAAGGAACGCAGCTCCCTGCGTGTGGTTATTGAAGTATTTGGATGGTGGCCCGTATGCAGCATGTGACCAGGCCTGGTTAATCAAGGCGTCCGAAATGCATGTGTTGGCTTCGCAGCCACTGAAGCATGTGTCTCTTTTCGCCTGTTTTTCTTTTAACTACACGCGCATATACGCATACTTTGTATACACCACAAACAACATAAAAATCCTATCATATCAGAAACGACGAAAACGGTGTGCGTAAGACTGTGATGAAGAGGAAATGCAAGAAAGGGCAATAAAAAGGTGATACAAGCAATGTAAGAGCAAAATTTATGGGACCAGTGACCTGTTTGTCGTCCTATTTTTATTCTTTCTTAATGTTCATGCTGATGGTCCGACAACCTCTTCAGTCCACCACAGAACCTCACTTCTTAAACAGAAAACAGCTTTAAAAATAGCATAATTTCAGCGGGAGATCTTAAAACCTCTCCAACCACAGCGCATCTGGTTGGTATTTCATTTTAAAAGTTGCTGCAGACAAATTCACTGCGAATCTAACGAGTCTGGCGACAAACTATAATGCTACCATTAACTTGAAACGTTAGTGCATCACAATATACCTGTGATTCAGCAAAATTCGTCCACCTTTCTACATCTCCCATATTACAGTAAAGTGCATAAAGGCCCGTGCCAAGGTTCCGGCCGTTATTCGCCGGCCTCTCACAACGGAGTCCCGCCTTCGATCCCAAGCCTGTATGGCTGAAATTTGTAGTGAACAAAGTGGCACTGGGACAGGACTTTAAGCGAGTACATCGGCTTTCCCCTGCTACTATAATTCCACTATTGCTCCACAATAATTCACTCACCTATCAGCGACGCAATATAACCTTCGCAAATAACAGCGTCGTTAAATAACAGATTTAAATGCATATAGGCCTACAACGTCCATGTGAGATCGGGTGGGTAGACAAATTCACGCTCCGGCCGCTTTACCCCCGAGAAAAGAGACCCGGTACCCATTGTATAGGAGGCTGGGTTGGCCTCGGGGGCAGCCGAAACGGGGGCGGAAAATCTCGCTCTTATCATGGTTCGAACCCCGGACTGTCCAGGCCGTAGCGAGTCCCTAGAATGACTGTGCTATCGACGCCAGTTTAGACGAATACAGCGGTATACTCGCAAAAAGCGGACTTAAATATTATGACGTGTCAGGAAGGTTAAAAAAACGCGCCTGTCTCCCCTGCTGAACAGACTTCAGCTCAACAAATACTGTGCTGTTCATATTGTATTTAGGCGGGCCGACGTAGGCTGATCATCCAAAAACAATACTAAATGTAAGTCATGGGTTCGATTCCAGTAGGGTCAAATTCTATGGAATTACAATTCTCTTATTGTTTGCAATTGTAAATGCATCTCTTTTTACGTTACAATGATGATCATCATCGCTACCACCACCATAATCACCATCATCATATCACCACCATAATCTATCACCACCACCATAATCATCATATCGCCACCACCATAATCATCATAATATCACCACCACCATAATCACCATTGTCGTCATATGACCACCACCGCCATAATCATCATCACTACTACCACAATGACCGTAAAAACCGCATCACCACTAACATCACCATCACAACCATCGCCACAACCACCACCATCGTCACTGCCACCATCAATTTAGCATAATCAACATTAAGAAAAGTAACAGTAAAAGTGCTTTCACTGCTGGAAGAACGGATTACTGAATTCACTATTAGATTTACAGAAAACAACATCAAATTTTCACACTACTGCCATGTGTGTTCGTGCAGACTTATACACAATGTTTATGCCACACTGTTGTAATATTTACAAAATGTGTTCGTGCAAGCTGTCACACAATCTCCCTCCAGTGATCCAGTAATAATACATGCAACAGCAGGAAATAAGCAAAAAATTTCCATGGTCAAAACGTTGTCTTACTTTCCAATACAAACAAAAGTGCGACATTTGAGGTTCTCACAGCGGTAGGATATTGCTGAAGATTCAAATCTGCAGCGACGTTACGCTGCATGGCATGGTAAATAGTCACCAGCGTTTCGGAGGATCGTAATGCCTTCATATTCAGGGATAAGCAGTCAAAAATAATCTTGGGTTAGGTACTGGGCTCCTCTGAAACGTCGGGTAACTATTTACAAGTCGACACGCCGTAACATCCCAGAGGACTTGTGCCTTCAAATCTAACTACCTAACAAAAGCTGAACATTTTTATTAGATCTATTACCATTAAAGTACTTTTAGAAACCTTCAGAAGTTTCGGTAGTTTCTCAGTTTTCCCGATATGACAAAAATTCTAAATAAGACGTAAAAGAAAAACACCTTGAAAGTGACTACGCAGACATTCTGTATCGTGAAATCGAATCTTATAAATGTATGAATATGTCCCTTACGTGTTCTTTATATTTTCCGAGTCACCCCCCGCAGGCATCCAGAGGCCACTCGACGCCCAATCCACCGAAGAGAGAAATAACTGTCAGCCCTCAGTGGGCGGTAAATACACAGTGTTAAATGGCTGCATATCCTAAACGGACCGCTATATTTCCAAGATTGTTGCACCATTTTAAAGCCTATACACTACCATTTAATGACCCATGCCTTTACATACACTTAACATTCTCTATATACTTTACATTATGCTGTATACGCTTAATACAATTTTCGACAGTTCGTGATTTTGTGATTTTATTTTTCTTGTTAAAACGAATGACCATATCAATTAATGGTAAACTTAGTTTTCAAGAAAGAACGGGTGATCTAATATTCGTATAAGCAATGGGATCATAGGCCACTAGTAAATGCATCCGTTTGGCCCGCCCTGCACGGGACGTGGAGGTATCTTATGGTGTAGGGGTGACGTTGGAGGTCAGGCTCCGCCCTTCTTTACCCTTCCCCCAAGATCTCCTTCCTGATGCATGACGGCCAACACGGGTAGTCTGGTCATACCTGTCCGATGGGCAATGGCCAAAAACCAAAAAGGGGCAATGCCCTCGGGCCCGGGTAAATTGCCCATTTTGGTTTTTGGCCATTGCCCATTGGACAAGGATGACCAAACTACCTGTGTTGGCCGTCACGCATCAGGAAGGAGGTCTTAGGGGAAGGGTAAAGACGGACGGAGCCTGACCTCCAACGTCACACCTACACCCTAAAATACCTCCACGCCCCATGCAGGGGGGGCCAAACGGATACATTTGCTACCTAGGCCTATTGTTCCAAACCAGTGGGGCTAACAGTGTAATCCGGGTAAACCGCAGAACCAGCAACGCATATATGATATTTGTGTGTGTGTGTGTGTGTGTGTGTGTGTGTGTGTGTGTGTGTGTGTGTGCGCGCGCACCGATATATAGTCGAACTCGGTTATAACGTCATGAAAGGGATTGAATATTTTGTGTCGTTATAAACGAGTGTCGTTATAACCGAGGAGTATAATGTTATGGTTAACAGTAACGAATTAATTTGTACCACAGAATACCTGACTCTATAAGCGAGGTGTCGTATAAACCGATGTCGTTATAACCGGGTTCGACTGTATATATATTCACTCACAGCTCAACTAAATTCTAGCGCTTAGCCATCTAACCGCCGTTTTTAACACTAATAACTCTGCACTGTGCACACAGAATGTGTTTATTTGTTCCGTATTGCTGTTACCACAAACAGCAATTATTTTCCTATGCCGCATTAACTGATCAGTCTTGTAATGGAAACAAAATTTCCTCTGTGAGGTACGAACTGAATCATTATATAGGGACATTTTTAAATGTGTCTTTTAACCTACGGCAACTAAGCTAGCGACACAACCATGTCAACTGCCTTTAATAAATAAGCTTCACTGAAAACTCTTGCTTTTTTTCTGTTACGTAGCGGACATTTCGCAAACAAGGCGTTGAACCTCTTACCATAATACGAGTGTATGTTCTTGTAAAATACTCACACACATGTATAAAACTGTACTATAACAAAGTTGGACAAGCTTGAAACGCGAAATCTAATATAAGTCACTCGTGTGCAGGAAAACCTCGAACCCAGCCTGCCTTGGTTCTAAGAAAAGTCCGAGAACAGCTGTTGCATGCCATTTATCTCTAACGCTACAGATCTAACACGCGTCATGTAAAAGGATATCCAAGAAGGTCAGTGAACTTGGTGAAATCAGAGCAGAGTAACCATCCCGATTACGAGCTAACGGGCTTACAAGTTCATCCTCTTGTCAACAAAAGGATGTTTATGATCAGGAGACGCAGGAGGTGAAAGTCGAAACCGGATCTGTATATTCCGAGAGCGAGCTACGGCAACAACACAAAAGGAAACATTTTAACAGAAAATTGCCTACAGACTGGAAGAGAACATCTTGCCAATTTGAAATTTCAGGTCTTTGACCTCGTCACTTCCGTCACCCATTTGTTACCCAGCTGATGATGGCACTCTTCATTTGCGCAACAATTTGGGAAACGGACCGAACAGAAAACATTCCCAGCAATTTGTATAGACAAGACAAAACATGCAAGAACTTTCACGCAAGAAAGAACCTGCTAAGTCCGTAACTATGCAGAGTAAAGACGTGGCTCTACTCCACTGTCACGTACTTTCTGAACACGCACGTTCCATTCCATTGGCCTTCATTTTCATGTATTGAAGACACAAAACTTACAGCCATCATTGTACTAGTGACATTTCGACGCGTTAGAAGAACCATTTCTTGGTGAAGGTAAAGGGTAGGGTCAGATCGTCCTTGTGCCCAATTAGCAGTGGACGAATAAGTCCATATATTCTTAAACCAGATACTTGATCAAGGCCAGTGGTCACCTTCATGCGACGACAATCTTACATCCAAGAAAACAGCTCCTGCCCCGTTGGATATCAGGATGGGTGGGCCCCCAGTGGTCTCCCGCGCCAGTCTAGATGAGGGGCGAAGACAAAATTTTTTGCCCCTTCCGGTAATGGAACACCAAACTGTAATTTAGTCACTACACTGACTGAGCTACCTCGATTATTAATTAATTTTCTTTTATTCTGCTAAACAACGATTAAGTCAAAAAGCGTTTGAAATAAACGTTATATATATATAGACATATATATATATATAGACGTATTTATTTGCGACTTCCGTCTGCTGTGTGGTATCTCAGTGGTTTCTTCTTGGTCTGCTTTAAATGAACTGGATTTATGCTGTCAGGGCCAGTGATACGCAGGGAAAACAAACTGAACTTCTCTCTGTACACGAAACAGCAATAAACAAACAAGAAAGTCACGTAAATTCTCAGGACGCATCGGATAACAAGCATCTTCCCGTCTTCTCATGACATGTTCATACTGAAGCACGGCATAGAGTCTGGGCCGATCGCCTCCAGTGTGCAAGGCCCGTATCGTGTCGTATCTATCGTATCGTCATCAAATTGCCATCGTATCGCAAGTTGTGTCCCATCTGAGAGCGATCAGAAATGGTGCGGCAACGTGATTCGCAAAAGCGCGATTCAAGAGATTAAACAAACATTTCAGACAGCATAAATCATGTAAAAGCTTTCCTTGTGCGCGATGTGCTTTCGAACTGTGTTTGTGCAGTTTAAGCGGCCGTATCAGGTTACGGTGTTTTAAAAAGATAGCACGAAAACACACGAATGAGATTATTTGTTTATCAACAACACACAGGAAATGGAAGAAGATAGGAAACGTACCGCGTATAATGTAACATCGCCGCGTGTTCACGTAATATTTATACCTCATTGACCATCCTCCCAGTTTGATACCATTTCACTCAAAAAGAGCGTTTTTATGGCGATTTAACCTTTTAAAGCCTAGCGGTAACTTTACATACCACCAGGTTTAACATTAAAAAATTCTACGTGGTGCCCACATTACGTTTATGTGTTTTGTACGGATCTCAGAACAAACAGCAACTTTTGCCTTATAAAACATTAAGAGATTGCTTTTTATAACCGAAGTGGAGAGTGTTTACAGCGCGGTACGCACTGAGTCCTTATATAAAACAGATACGCTTCGTCTTTAAAGGGTTAATGTTGCCGTCAACAATAAAGCATACCTACGTCTTCCAGTAAAGTGCCCGATATTTTTGCCCAATTTTAACCAAATTTGGAGTTTCTCAACAGATTTCCATGTAAGTCACCAATATCAAATTTCACGGAACTGCGTAATGTAGGAGCCGCGCTGACACATGCGCAGAGATGGACCGACAGACGTACACAGACGTAATGGGGTTAATAGGCACATTTTGCGATTACGCAAACGCTCCTGAAGTGTTACATCTACAGGTATCCATGTTCCGTCGCATTCTTTTAGATACAAAAGGAATATTTATCTTCATTTACTTATATCTGTAATTTTACTATCGATTCTTTATTCGGACGATATGTCACGTAGTCTGCTTTTAAAATGCTGGGTGCTGTTGCATAACAACTAAGGTCGAATACTAATGAGGAACTGGCAGGATGTCGCTAAAGGGGCCACAGTAGTAACGCTAGAAATAAACACAGATTTACACAGCCTTTAAGTGCAAGACATGTACAGGATGGAAATTTAATGCACAGCTAACGATACAGACAAGATGGCTTTCTTTTGTTTAACTGTCTCGAAATAGACAAAGCCTAGCTTTAAAAAAAACAACGACTAGAGCAGCACGTCTGTTTATATCTTAATTAGATACAGTATACATACAGTCTAATCCGGTTACAACGACATCGGTTTATGCGACGCCTCGTCTATAATGTCAGACTTCTGTGGTACTAGTTAATTACTCACTGTTAACTACAAAATTATACACCTCGGTTAGAACAACACTCGTTTATAACGACACAGAATATTCGGTCCCTTTCATGACGTTATAACCGAGTTCGACTGTATTTTACGTAAACAGCCAAGAATTCAGATAGAAAGACGTTCGTTTGTTATACACAATAAAATACTTCAGTAACTTTTATGCCGTTGTTGATTGTTGGATATACTTCGTACAAGTTCGGAAATGCAGCTAGACGCTGCGTCACTTTGTTTAATTACCTTGCAAGCGTGGTGGGAGTTTCATTATTCCCTACAACTTCAGCAAGAAACATTTTTCGCCCCCAATAATGTATAGCACGTTTCATTCGAGGTGCTTGTAGCAATGCATGTAGATCTTTGCGTAATGTGATCGTTAAAACTGTCCGATGTAAATAAAATCCGAAACTGTTGAAAAAAGTTAACAAAAATCCCCAATATCAGATTTCATAAAAATCCGTTCAGCGGTTCTAGAGCTGCTTCATGCACATAGACAGACAGACAGACAGACAGACACACAGACAGAAGGAGGACACATCAATAGAACAGGCACTCCGCCAGGTTGCTTATGCACTTGAAGAAGGGTCACCCATTTCAGATTAAATGAATCAGGATAGCAGTGTTCCTACGCCTTACCAAATTGGGACAGACCCCGAAATACAAGCAGCAGTGAGAAGTCCTATAAATATGAATAACACCGCATTCCAAAACAGGAAGCCCACAGTGATGGCTTACGGAAATGACACTGAGACACGGTTGTGGCCCTTGGACATGCTGGCACCTGCCTCGCATCCTAACGCATGCCCTGGAAGTTGATAATATGTACACTGGGTTGCTTCCCGGCCACTAAAACACTCACCCAGACAGACGCTCTAGGCTGGTCAACAAAATTCTACACAGCATTCACACTGGGTTTATACGACCTTCTAAACAGAAGTGATACCTGTACAGCTTCTGTTATAGCTGAATGATATTTTTATACTGAAGAAACGTACGATACGATTCATGCAGGCGCAGACGGTGTCCTACGTAGCCTATCGTGGACACGGCAAGAGAGTATGGGAATCCCAAGACTTATCCGTGAGTCAGCAATAAAGCGACAGTCCCCGAATACAGCCAGGGACAAGATAAAGCTTCTTTGAAACTATCAGAGACACGGCAAGAGAAATCGTCAAGAGCTGGACAGGCGAGAGAGGGAAGAAATTTACGCTGCGCTATGTCCAGAAAATATGAGTTCATTTACCTGCAATATAGAGGAACGAAATCAGATACATATGATATCTGCGAGACAGGAATAGCGTTCAGTAACAGCGCAGTGCGCATGCACATAGATACCCTCCTTCCCGCCTGCATACACTCCGCGGAAACTCGTGGCGTGCACATAATAAACTGTGGTTCAGAAGTTTTTGGGAATCTCATTTCCAAACCAAATACCTACGTTCCTTTCCCGATATGGGCTTTGGGATATTTATCTAAACCAGGGCTGGCCAACTTCAACCTAAAGGAGGGACACATAATTCGTTAACGACTCGCCTGAGGGCCACACTAGTGTACATATACATACATCGTAGGAGGGGGAAGGGGATTGAACTAACGAGAAGATCGTTACTTACAAACAATAAGTTACGCTAAAAGTACGGTTAAATGACAAGACAGTAGGCCTTACTAAACTCGGTAAAACGCAAAGATTGATTGGTTTACTGTGTGCTGTTTTAAAAGTGATGAGTTAACAGCCTGTAAACATTTTCTCTGTTAACCTTTTAAAGCCTAGCGGTAACTTTACATACCACCAGGTTTAACATTAAAAAATTCTACGTGGTGCCCACATTGCGTTTATGTGTTTTGTACGGATCTCAGAACAAACAGCAACTTTTGCCTTATAAAACATTAAGAGACTGGTTTTTATAACCGAAATGGAGAGTGTTTACAGCGCGGTACGCACTGAGTCCTTATATAAAACAGATACGCTTCGCCTTTAAAGGGTTTAAACTTGCCACATTATGTTCTGTAGCCCTGTTATGTTATGTCCGTTAAATTATATTACTGAAAATATTGAGGCGAACGACAGCCGCGAATACTTCCCTCGAGGGCCGCACGTTGGCCAGCCCTGATCTAAACCATAGCGATAAACACGGATCTGGCGGCTAATTGAGCGTTTTGCGCAGTAAGTAATTAACGAATATTTTCTCCTCAGGGTAAAGACAAACGGAGACCAAAGCTGACCAGTCCTCTACCAGCTTAATACGAAGGACTGCACACTCCTTCATGTCATGGTATTTAAGCATAGCACGTAGAACCAACTTTGACGTCATCAACATTCGCGTCAGGGTAGAGTTTGTAGCACTCCTGTTTCCCATTCGGGAAGTCCCCTGTTCGAATATCAGGCATAAGATCTGCGTTTCAGCTCTTCGCAGTTTGCATTCGTTTCTCCAGACAAATGTTGGAAAAGTAGCTTAAAAGAGGCTACGCCAGCTTTCTTCTACAAAACTTACATTTTACCCTTCACAAATCACTCCAGATAAACTATACGACTGAAAATGCGTCGTTAAACAAAACAAAACTAGAAAAAGTGGGCCAAAACCGCACAGCACCTCGCACTCTAGAAGCCTGTCACCTCAGCCGCCTCACCTTTCACCTACAGTGTCCCTTTTATCGCGTCCCTCTCAGCACGGCAAGTGCCATGGAACGTCCCGGCTAAAGCAGGCTTTCTATGCGACATACCTGTCATGCTCTGTGACAGGATAAAAGGGACGTCTGTATTGCCACATAACGCTGTCAGAATAAAAAAAACTACATTTAAACATAATCTGTGATTAATTTATAAGCCACTACTCATTATGTCGTTACTTGACGTTTAACTCCTGTCCTCTTTCGCTCAGGATACGAGATCGACACTAAACTTTCCGTCACAGAAAGGACCCAAGCATTAGCAGCATTGTTGTTGTTATTGATGATGACGATGATGACGACGACGATGATGTCGTCGTCGTCGTTGTCATCGTTGTCATCGTTGTTGTTGTCGTCGTCGTCGTCGCCGTCGTCGTCGTTTCCTGTTGCCATCTTGGGCTTCCATTAGTAACTACTACCAACTCGTGACTAATACCCACACACACAAAGCCTGACCAGCAAACTTTCGCTGCTAAGTACCGATCCTATTCGTAACCACTGCCAACTCCGCTAACAAACATACCCAAAGGACAGAATCGAACCGTCAGTATTATGAATGGACAGGTCTGACTGGCCTAGCTACAGAGACTGAGGAACTTGACGCAAAAGTATCATCAGAATGTTGCCAGAACATCCTGTTTGAGGTTCTACAGCCAGCCTCTGACGTTTTGATAATACAGACCATAGCTTAGTATCTTCAGTAGCACAAACGGCATGCAGCACAGGGGGAGAATACGTGTTCAGTAAGATTATTACCTCCATAGTGGTGAGAGTAAAACACACGTTGAAAATCCCAAGAAGTTCGTAGCTCGTGTTGAATACAAACACATAGCAGCAGAATAACCTTACTAATATCGGCAACAATTTACATAGCGAACATTTTTGACTTAACTTATCAGTCCAGACGTACTCAAATATAAAGGAAACACAGCTGGGGAGGGGAAGTTAATTCTATTTTATTTCAGCTATTTTTATTTCATATCCGATAAAACTCCTTTCAGGTCCCTTTGATTTTAACAGGAATCTCCATTATTGTTTGACAAGTGAATCTATTTATAGCTCGTCGTTTTATCGGTCAATTGTGATTCTGATTCAACTTTTACCTCACACGACTGCTCCACTCCTTTCTTTCGCGTAGCAGTGACTTGTTATCGGTCACACAGTATTTACGAACACACAAAGACATCTAGCATTTCTGCACCACGTACAGTTCCCACGAGCCTGATATCATCACCTCAGTAAAGCCGCTGGCCGTACATCAGATAATCACGGTTCGATTCCCACGCAGTACCACAAATTATTCCTTCTTCAGAGTGAATCTAGGACCCACACTATCATCAATCCTAGTGGCAAAAAAAGGGGCATGGGGCTGATATATCCAATAGAAACACAATTGTTTCGAAGCCTTTACAATCGGGACACTATGGTCCCGAAAGCGTCGGCAGTGCCATACGAAAAAAAAGATTTGCAACGAGATAAAAATCTGTCCCTGAGTTGAACCTTACCATCGAGACGTATGTGGACATAGATGTAGAGATCCACATATACTTTATCCAGACATTACACAGAGTTCAGTGATTAGCTTCGATGCTCCGGCCGCTTGACCCACCGGTGCCCACTTCACAGGAGGATGGATGAACCTCACAGCCTGTTAGGATGATGCTAAGGAACAGACCTCCCAAGTGTAACAGTTCATTTTTAGTCGCGTCAAGCAGTATATGGGAAAAGACGACAACCCAGAAATCAGTGCCGAGGTCCATAGAATGTGGTGTTTCACTTTCACAGACCTCAGAACGTTTTCGTTGTGTACTTCTGAGGCCCAGACACAACTTTACCTTATCGACCCCGTAGTTAGGAAAGGCGTATGTAAGTACTCTCATGATGAAATGAAGGAAACATATTCTGGAATTCCTGGGAACAGTGGCGTGTACAAACAGTGAACGAGCAGAATACTACTGTCTGCGACGTGACGCCGTGTAGCTTGATTGTAAGCAGGTAAAGGCAAAGCAATCCCTCCACAGGTTTAGACAGGCCCTGAGGGTTCCAGGAGGTTGAGGCTCCCAGATTTCCAGACAATCGGCAAATGAAGTTGGTAAGTTTGTCAGTCGTACTCACCGGCCGCATTTACCCCCCAGGAAATATTCCTGTCACTCATTTCTGTTAGAGGTTGAGTCGACCCCAGAGCCACCGTGCGACTGGAAGGATTATGTCAATGAAAAATACCACCGACACCATCGGGAATCGAACCCGCGACCTTCCGGCATGTAGCGCAGTGCCTCAACCAGCTGCGCCACTGCGTGCCCCAGCTCGATGGGTAGGTACCAACATTCGGGGAAAACTACTGCCTCCATCTTCAAAACTGCCAAATTACATATCACATCCTATCTATTTTTGTTCTTGTCAAGGACTCTAATACACAAACGGAACTGTTATTATTTTTATAAAGGTAAAGCACCTGTCGACGCCACGAAGGCATATGGCGGAGTGAAGGTGTAGCTCCACCTATTCCTAACCTCGGGCTTCGGCACTATATGGAAATGAGTGGTCAGGTTCCCTCCCATCCAGCTTTACCCCGGAGGAAATGGCTGAACCCCCTCAACAGGATGCTGGTTGGGCCCCAGAGACGATCTGGACGTTTGTAGGGGAAAAATCTTCCGCCCCTGCCAGGAATTGAACCACTGTTCCTCAGTCGTTCACCCCCTATCCTTATCATATACCGCCTGCGCTACCCCATATCGCGTCACAATTATTATCTATCCACCTACCAACCTTCCTACCTACATATGGACTGCATATCCACAGGTCTCTCACACACATTCACACGTGCAGGCGCACGCGCGCTCTTGGAGGTGAACTCCTGTTATTCTGCTCCCATGCAAATAAGTAGCCGTAACTCTTACCGTTACGGGTACGCGTACGAAGTGACAGCATATGCCGAAATTACTCTGTCGATATCAAGCGGTGGAGAAGACGCGGCACTTATGTTTCAGTCGGTATTGCTGCCTCGACCTTTGCCGATAATATTTATCTCTAGGTAGCAGCACTGCTTATTCTACCACGACTACGGCGTATAGTGAAACTGTCAATTTACAGTACCCTATACCTCAGAGATGTGTAAGAGTCGTTAAACTGAAAGTCTACCTGTGGTAATGACAGCTACAGACGGTAGTGTAAAATTCTGCCGTCGAATTTTCGACAGGTTTTCTGCCACTTATGCATATTCACATATATACATACTCGCGTGTGTACATACCTACGACTATGAATGTAAATACGTATTAGTTAGAAGGGATTCTAAAAACGCTTCTTCCGCTTCGGTGACGGGAATCCAATAGTGAAGCCCTGACGCCGCCTGAGCTTTAAGGATACGTGTGTGTAACAAGTTTCCATCTGTAACACCATGGAGCGCAGTCCCTGAGGAAGTAACAGTCGATCAGTGCACCAAAAAATCTCCCACCGTCTATAAAATCACAGCATTTACTGTCACGTTTGTCAAAGCTCGGTAGAGGACGGTAATCTCAACCAAATTAATCCAACCCATAACTTCAAAACCCATTCCACTAAAATCTCGCTTAATATTATCCTCTCGTCTGCATTTAGACATCCCAAATTGGCCCTTATCTTCAGGTTTCCCCATGAAAATTATGTGAGCATTTCCCATCTCGTGCCTCGTCTACCTCACAATTCTTGGCTTTAGCACCCTAATAATAGAAGACGTTTATAATTGTTTTAATAAGAACAGCCCATGGAAACAGAGTCATAACCTTCAAGCAGCCAAGAGCATATTGAAAGGAGTGGTGCCAAGGTTACATGTAATGTCTGAACGCGAGATATTTTCTCTGTCAGAGATCCAGCGGTCCTTGAAATGAGAAAAAAACACGTGAAATAACATCTTCCTATTAGCAGTGGCGTTCAAACAAGGTCTGAACGCAAAGTGTTTCAGTGATTCATAGCATAGCAATGAGACGGGCTGGCGAGGTTGGTGTAACGGTAAGAAATAGGCTAACATATTCGATTCCCGGTGACACTGCTGGCTTTCCTGACCGACGCCTACCGCTGTTTCCGCCCCAGGCGAAAGCCGGGCAGCAAACCAACCGGATATAAAAACAAATAATAATTTAGGAGTCTATGTTTTGCTCATAGCAAATCAACGGTGAAGTTGTTCCTATACACGCCATGAGGACAGAGGGGAGGGGTGAAGATATAGCACCACTCACTGTTAAGGTTGACACTAGATGGAGGTGCGTGGTCAACTTCACGCTTCGGCCGATATACCCCGGTACTAATCGAATAGAAGGCTGAAAAGGAACAGAGTCAGTGTGGACGTTTTGGATAAGAGAGACGTCTCTTGCCCCTACCGGGATTCGAACCTCAAATAGTCTAGCCCGTAGCCTAGTTATTTACACCGACCACGCATTACCGGATCCGTTGCTTGTAGTATTAACCCTTTAAAGCGTAGCGGTAACTTTACGTACCACCAGGTTTAACATTAAAAAATTCTACGTGGTGCCCACATTACGTTTATGTGTTTTGTACGGATCTCAGAACAAACAGCAACTTTTGCCTTATAAAACATTAAGAGATTGGTTTTTATAACCGAAGTGGAGAGTGTTTACAGCGCGGTACGCACCGAGTCCTTATATAAAACAGATACGCTACGTCTTTAAAGGGTTAATCTGCAAATTCAGGCAGAGGGAAAGTAAGAGGAAAAGATCAGTTATATTGATTTCACTAACTATTTTAAAGTGTCTGGTGCACCTTTCGTAAACAATTCATAAGTTTTCTTAATTTCGATCTTAAAATTCGCCATCTGCTCCACAGAGACCATAATCAAATGATCTGTAACGGGAACTTCACGTATGTGAAATAACTCTCTGGACGGAGCAGATTTCCTTCTTGAGCTGCCAGTTTCACAGCTATTCAAGAAATTTCCAGAATATTATGAAACTCCAAATTTAATGACCGTCTTCACAACAGCCTGTCGTATGTCCATATTCGGAGCCAAATTAATCCACTCTGACCACCCTATGTCCTTAAGATATATTTTAGCCATTTAAAGCCTAGCGGTAACTTTACATACCACCAGGTTTAACATTGAAAAATTCTACGTGGTGCCCATATTGCGTTTATGTGTTTTGTACGGATCTCAGAACAAACAGCAACTTTTGCCTTATAAAACATTAAGAGACTGGTTTTTATAACCGAAGTGGAGAGTGTTTACTACGCAGTACGCACTGAGTCCTTATATAAAACAGATACGCTTCGTCTTTAAAGGGTCAATATTACCCTCCACTCTGTGCCTTGTTCTTACAAGTGGGTTCTTTCTTTCAGGTTTCCCTACCAAAACCTTGTATGCATTTCTCTTCTCCCCCACATGTTCCACATGCCTCGCCCACCTTATCCCTCCTGATTTTGACAACCGGAATAAAGTTTCACTGATTACCTCACAAAATTGTCCACTTTTGCCTTGCGTTGAGTTTTTATATATTATGCATCTGATAATGGTCGAATGGGGGACAGCGGTGGCGAAGATAGTTGAGGCACTGCGCTACAAGCCGGTAGGTCGCGGGTTCGATTCCCGATGTCATTGGAATTTTTTATTGACATAACCCTTCCGGCCGCACTATAGCCCTGGGGTCACCTCAGCCTCTAACACAAATGAGTACCAGGAATATTTCCTGCGGGGCTAAGGCGGCCGGTGCCTAGGACTGACAACCCTACCACCTTCATGCGCCGATTGTCTAGAAATCTGGGAGCCTCAGCCTCCTGGAACCCTGTGGGCCTGTCCAGGCCTGTAATGGGATGGCTTTACCCCTTTACTATTCCATATGCTGGAGGTTAATTCATGGCCAGACTTGAGACACATCAGTTTACAGTGTAACGGTGTTTATGATGCTTCTCGCTGTAAACCAACGACAAACCGGTTCATACGACCCTGCAGTGCTGGCTGCAGCAACAGCTTCACATCCATCTATGGGCGGCTCCACTTACCGCGCATTTTTGACGTCTCTGAGCGACGTGCCTGCAAACCATTTCGGTTCCTCTCTTGCAACTTCAGTTACTGCTACGCGTTCGCAAAATTGCGAAATGCGACTGTTAGTTTCGTCATGTCTGTCTATCTGTCTGTCTGTCTGTCTGTCCGTCCGTCCTTCCGTGTGCATGGAACAACTCGGCCCCCACAGAACGGATTTTCACGAAATCTGTGCTCTTCTGAGATATTACGCGGCGTCGTGTGATAATTGTTTACCGACGTTTCGGGACAAAGTATCGGTCCCATCTTCAAGGGTCAAAAGAGTACATTAGCCACTATAAGTTATTTAAGATCCCCCTATGCACGCCATAAAGGCATGTAGGAAAGTGGAGGTAACCTCTACTCATTCTTAACCTCTACACTAGATGTAGTGGTCAGCATCACGCCCCGGCCGCTTTATCCCAAAGGAAACAGCCCTTCGTGCCCATTGATTGGAGACTGGGTAGGTCCCAGAGCCAGTCTAGACATTTTACAGAAGTACCTCTTGCCCCTGCTAGGAACTGAAGCGCGGTTCCACAGTTATGCAGCCTACAGACCAGTGCTGTATGCCCTCAAGTCAAATAGTTCTTGCCCTTACCATCCATCTCTCCAAACAAGCTCAACACAACCCCCACTACATCCGTCAGACTTCCCCTTACGCGCAATTCAACACAAAGTCTAAATTATCGAACTTTCATGACCATCAAAACTTTTCAACGGCAGTACCGGTCCTAACAGCGCATGCACACGATCGTAACTTCATCGACCGTACCTACAGTGCAAGGCACCAGGTGAATAGTTATTGTACCGTATACGGTATTGTACTTACTTTACCGAATGGTGCGAAACACTTCACACAGGACAGCCGTATCTTACCTGCAACAATAGAAATACAAAGTTCGTAATTATCTCTTGAACACACAATAGATATATCGCATGCAGAATAAGCATTCAAGAAATCCCTTTCTAAAAGTACTACCGTTTCGCACTATACATATTATAAACAGTAACACGGAACATGTGTGCATGCACAAAGTAGTTTTGCCATTCGTGTAGTGTGATTGTCTTCCCACTCGCTATATAAAAACCTGAAGATCATAACACACAAGTCTGTACAACTGCATGTTGTTTGTACGGGTGTGAACTTGGTGTCTCACACTGCGGGATGAACACAGGCTGAAGGATTTCGACAACAGGGTGCTGAGGAAGATATCTGGGGCTACAAGGGACGAGGTAACAGGAGACTGGAGATGCTTCATGATTTGTAATCACCACCAAACATTATTCGGGTGACCATATGACGGAGCATGGGACGAGAGGAGCATGTGGCATGTATGGAGTGGCGGAGAGGAGAAGCCTGAACGAAAGAACCACTTGTAAGATCTAGGTGTAGATGAGAGGATAATATTAAAATTTACCTTAAAGAAATACGGTGGGTGTGGACTCGATTCATCCAGCCCAAGATACGGACTAATGACGGGCTGTTGTGAAGACAGTAACGCACTTGACAGTTGCATACACTGCAGGGAAATGCTTGCCTAACATGTTTAAAATGACGGACTCTAACGGGTCATCAAGGCGAAAATACAAACACTTCACAATATTTGAGATTCACTGCTTTCTACGCGATGGTAATTAACTAGGTAATATGGCTCCGAATACATGCCATTTGTTGTGGTGTGACGTAATAAAAAACTACGCAGTATACGTGCTGTTACCTCATATTCCTATGCGGTTATTCATTTTCTTGTTCACGCGATTTATTCGTAGTCCTTACCTCTTCTACCTACTCACAGCATGTGTCGAGGTTTTTGTTTTTCACTTGATCACACTCAGACCGCCGATTCCAGTGGCCGCGCGGTCTAAGGCGTAGGTCTGCAGCCGAGCGCTTGCTGGGATCGTGCGTTCGAATCCCACCGGGGGCATGGATGTTTGTCTTGTACAGTGTTTGTGTTGTCAGGTAGATGTCTTTGCGACGGGCCGATCCCTCGTCCAGAGGAGCCCTACCGACTGTGGTGTGTGCCTGAGTATGATCAAATGAAAATAAAAAACCTCGACACGTACTGTGAACAAGTAGGTAGAAGAGGGACGGACCGCGAAACGAATAATTAAGGAACAGAAACATGTGAAATCATAACATTCAATGATTACTAATTATATATGGGAATGGGAATTTTGATATTATCCGGTTGGCGGATCATCCGTGCAAGATCTTAAGTTGCTAATGACTGACGCCGAAGGTGGGGAGCAGCTTGTTTTAGCGCCGAGTACTGGAACAAAAATCGTCAATACAAACAGAAATAACGGACTGTTTACGTGAATAATAAGCATACGCTACGTTTGTTTTGTGTTTACAATAAATAAATTGCAGTTTTATTTTTTGCTTGTAGCTCAATAAAATATAGCTTTTGGATTATCCGTGTTTCTCAGTTATCCGTGCACACCCTCCTCCCTTACCCCACACAATCGAGAGTGCACTGCACCTACGAACTGTGTACGGCATATTGTTTATAAGTAATGAATATAAAACACGTCGACGCGGTAAACTTCTGAGGATACACATGACTGAGAAATTTAACATACACCAAATCAATGTTCGCCAGTTAACAGGTTTCCATATACATACAGGAACACTATATTACTAGTAACAACATTCTATATAAGAGAGATCTTCGGTCTTCCTGGACGTTACGCAGCGTAGATTGGAAGTTGTCGACGTTTCGGGACAACCTATTGGTCCCATATTCATAGATCAAGTAGTCCAAGAAGATTCTTCTTGGAATGCTTGACCCTTGAAGAGGGGACCGATAGGTTGTCCCGAAACGTCGTTACCTTAACTGCATATCTATGCTGCGTAACATCCCAGAAGAGGGAACATCTCGTTTCCACCACGGCGGAAGCCTGAATTCACGCAACATTCTGCAAAACATACGCACAACTGCGTAAAGGACTCACACGTGTGACCCCAGCGGATTAAAGACGAAGCGTATCTGTTTTATATAAGGACTCAATGCGTACCGCGCTGTAAACGCTCTCCACTTCGGTTATTAAAACCAATCTCTTAATGTTTTATAAGGCAAAAGTTGCTGTTTGTTCTGAGATCCGTACAAAACACATAAACGCAATGTGGGCGCCACGTAGAATTTTTTAATGTTAAACCTGGTGGTATGTAAAGTTACCGCTAGGCTTTANGCAATGTGGGCACCACGTAGAATTTTTTAATGTTAAACCTGGTGGTACGTAAAGTTACCGCTAGGCTTTAAAAGGTTAAGAAGGACAAGGCTACAGATGAGGAGTGGCTGTGTGGCCTTCAAATCAGCCGGTACTGTATATCACCTCCAGAGTTACAAAGCCTTATGAGAACAACTCTAAATATTCGAACATGTACGAACTTTGAACACGTAATGAGGCAGGAGCTGGATTTAATTATTCATTCATTCATTCATTCATTCAATCAAAGGTTTAAATTCACCTGCACTGGTGTATCCCAGGGTATCAACAAATTACACTAACCGCTAAGTTTTTTATTATACCAACCACTGAACAATAATTCTACATGTACTCCTACATGTTTCGGCTAACCATCACAGCCATCATCAGGGAGTCACTTTCCACAGACGTGCGCACCGTACAGTATGACAACGAACGGTAATGTGTACATTTACTATTTACAGCAGTAGTCACTATATAGCACCAATAAAGTTACACAGTTTAAGTTACATGTATGATATTAAAATATAGTATGTTAATACATAAAATATAAAGTACAAAACATAAATGTCTGTCTGCAAACCTATGTCTTGCAAATAACTTCTAGTTTTGTAGGGTGCAGACCCCCGGCTATGGTACCCGATGTTTATGACATGCGTAATATCTCTGTACACTAACCGAACTCGAAAATAAGAACAGTCGAAAGACAACGCCAATAAAGTATGAAGGCCTATACATTTTGCAAGTGCGTTCATTGTAACAACATAACGCAGCGGCTTAACGTTCATTTAGAGCAGCCATTAACGTGGCAGAACGAAACTGACATCATGCAACGCGGGAATGGAAACACTTTCATTGTAGTTTGTTAACATACATTATACAGAAAGCGTCAGAAGTAAAACTTACAGACAGAATTGAATGCGATCTACATTTGATGTCATCCGCTAACTTTTCTGCGTGATATGACATTTATGAGAAGTACCATAGGTTAACTTTGAGCTAAATTTATGTAAAAATGTATTGATACGTATAATGTGAGTCCGCATTTGGATAGCCGGCACCCTAGCCGAGAATCGAACAGATAGTCTTCTGTGTATAAGTCCGATACATTATTACTGTGCTTTGTGCCTGAACATAAGTCTGCTAGCACACTAACCAAATAGACTTCAGTCCAGTGGACTCAAGGATGACACACTGAGATGCAGCAAAAGCATGCCCATTTATTTTATATAGAAGTCATCTATACGTATGTAATACTACGTATGTCGAACTGAGTCACTTTGGTGGTATGAATTTGCTGCATACTGGTGACTGAAAGTCGATTCGACGCTGCTGGACTCGATTTCGTTAGTGTGCCCAGCCTTAGGGACTCGACTGGACTCGATTCGTCTCGTCTCGACTCGGTTAGTGTGCTCGTAGCCTTAGTCAGCACACTCAGTTGAACTGGACTGAACTCGATTCGTCTCGTCTCGTTTCGACTAGGTTAGTGTGCTCGTAGCCTTAGTGACCGAGACGCCATTCAACTCTACTGAATTCGATTCGTCTCGACTCGACCGGGTTAGTGTACCCTAACCCTAGTGATCCAGACGCCACTCAACTCGACTGGGCTCGATTCGTCTCGACTCGACTCAGTTAGTGTGCTCGTAGCCTTAGGGAGCAGACTCAATTTAACTGGACTGAACTCGATTCGCTTGTTGTGCCTGCACCTTAACGACGCACACTCGATTCGACTGGACTGGACTGGACTCGATTAAATTACTATGACTGCAGTCCAAACCTGGGCCTTCCAATTATACAGCAAGAGGGGTGAACATGTCGATTGAACAAAGTACATTTCCTTGGGACGGTTCCTGCCTCGACCTCTTGTTTACTTTACAGTTAGTGTTCGGGGAACTTCACATGTGTCAACACATGGACAAATTCCAGGGCTATTTTACTGAGATGGTCGGACGGACGGATGGCGTAGGAACAGTGTGACCTTCACGCGTAATTTACGAGCCATTATATTTGAGTCTCGTCCCCTTCCCCTCCCCTTCCCCTCCCCTACCCCATACTCATTATTCAGGCGACAGCTGATGAAGTTCCACTTGCCACTTATTGTTGTTCACAAAGCGGTGCTAAGCATCTCAGGGACGCATCCACACACGACGGCCTGCATACAGACGTCTCCAACATTACCAAATATAAAAAAAAAGGGTTCTCGCCCAACACAATACAGAGGTCAAATTTTATTACATACTACTAAACTAACGGAAACGAAAATAAAAATACGTCGAATCGTGTGACAATAGTATTTAAGTCGCGCACTGTTTATTCACATGCAGAGCGAACGAAAATTTAAATCAAGCACGACAAAGTTGTTTTATTCCGAATGTCTATGAGAATGTCTACATACGTGGAAGAAATTTGTCAAAAACACAAAATATTTATCAATTTAACTATATTAAATCCGTATAAAGAAAATACTATGTCTTCGCTTTACTGTCAGAAAGCAGTTCGGAATCAGACGAGAAAGCGGCGCGAATGAGGTGTCCAGTCAGCACTGCAGTATCTGCCTGTGCCGAAAAAGAATCCTCTAGACAGCTGAACTGCCCAGTGTACAGTCTATGTTATATTTAATATATCAGTTCAGTGCTTTTCAACCGCTTTTACTCGCGTACCAGTAACACACACACACACACACACACACACACACACACACACACACACACACACACACAAATTACTCGCAGGAATGTGTGCGGGAAATATTAATAACATAGAGTTTCTGATTTCCTGCTTTGAGTTTTTGCACATTTCAAATTAATTGTACAACACTTTACTGTAATACTAAAATATTAAAACAAAGTAATTAGTAAAACAAGAAATTTAATAAAAATCTTCACAGCTCTTACGCGTGCTGTTCTGTTAAAACTGCAATATATGTATCAATAACAATCACATAATGATCACATTACTGAATGTGCTACACGGGGCTGGTACTTGTTTCAAACTGGCCGCAAAATCCCTTAAAAAAATTCAAATCAGTATCACAACGGTCTCTTGCTGCAGCCCACAGCCACTTAAATTTAGGGTTAGCTGATTTGAGTTTGTCTCTCAGGCAAAATGTTTACTCATTTCCTGGGTGCGCGGGCGGCGCGCGCCCCGCCGCTCTTTCCACCCTCAGGTAGCCACATCATAACCGTTTGCAACTGTGTAGCAGTCACCACCCTCAGAGACGTAACTTAACAGCAAAAATTAATAACTGAAACAGTCTAACGTCCTCAGTTCATCTGGTCTGACACGCTGTTTGACGTCGTTCAACATGCTATAATAATCCGTCGCCAGTCGCAAACAGACGATATCAGAAGATCTGTATTTATATTTTAAAAATACGACAGTATTTTGGTATAAACTTTATAAATTATGTTTTTATTTTATATATATTAAAATAATTTTAACAATGCACTTAAGAGTTTTCAAAACAAACTACGAAAAAAAAAATGGCAATTCCCGAATAACTTCGCGTACCATCCGCGTACCATCAGTGGTATGCATACCACCGGTTGAAAAGCACTGCATTAGTGCTAATACATTTGTCTTTCCAAAACTTTTCTAGTTACTAAAATTAGATATTTTTTAACAATAACTGCTTGTCACAAATTTATGTTGAAATTTAAACGGTATTTGGTCTTCCTTATACTAATTACACAGTGTATTTTATAGTAAACCAATTAACACAAACTAACGCACAACACGAGGACAGTTTTGTATTAAAAACTGTCCTCGTGTTGCGCGTTAGTTTGTGTTAAATGGTTTACGGTATTTGAGCTATTACAAAATAAAAAATACACAAATTAGAATAAAATTACAAGCAACAAGCGCCTTCAACCATCTGCCTCCGTGCTCGTCAGTGGTACAAGTTGGTCTAGTCAGGTTTCGAACTCCGCTCAACGACTAGTTGCAATTTCACAGCAAAAGTGGCACAAGTACAACGTCAGCCCCACAACAGGAATGAAACGTTCCACGAGAAAGCAGTACGACAGAATTTACTGTGCTGAGGTCACGTTAACATATGCGCACAGAAGCAAGTCGCATCTTTGACTTCCGTGTATTGTATCACTTTTTCTCTGAATTGCAGAGGGGAAGAAAAGAAAGAACAGTGGCAAACACAAAAAGAAAGAAAAGTTGTTTAATCGCGGACGAAGCAATGGAATGGCCGAAGTTGCAAAAACAACGGCACAACACTTGGCTTGGTTCAGTGTGTACAAGAGACGGGTGCCCGAGCATGACCAACAGAAGAAGAAGTAACAAAAAAAAAACAAATGTAAAGTTGTTAGTAAGGCAGCCTGGTAGTAACTCTGCAAGTAACATGGAGGGTGCGGGAGACGAGACCTTGTAGATGACGTCACTTTCTGTGCTCTTCCTAAGGCTAACTGTACAGCCGGAAGTGGGGAAAGAACGTTTCAAAAAGATAAGGAAAGAAAGAAACGATGGAAAGAAGTAAGTATTGTAAATGGAAAGTAAGGCACAGAAAGGAACAAAGCAAAGGAACAGAGAAAGAAACATGCAAAAGAGGAAGCAAATAAATGCAAAACAGTAAGGAAAACAAAGAACAAATACAGTAACAGAGAATGATAAAAAAAATCAGGGTAAGAACGGGCATAAAGGTAGAAGGTAAAGTTGTCCCTATGCACGCCATGAAGGCATACCGGGGAAGTGAAGTTACAGTTCCACTCATTTTAAACATCAGTCATAGATGCAGGTGAGTGGTCAGCCTTACCCCTGGGTAAGGGGCCTCCAGTATCCATTGAATAGGAAGTTGGACGAGATAAATGTCTTAAAAACGGGCACAAATGGAAGCAAGGAAATAAACTAATTCGAAGGAGCAGTGTCCGTCTTCAGACGCTGGGATGTACTCGGCTAGTCACGAAATTTCTCGTCTTTTAGGCAACATGAGTGTATCATCACGTTCACAACACCCTGCCACCGGACCCCACCTACAGACAGCTGAATCAAATTCACACCTTCACATACATATTTACCTCCATTTTACTTTTAATTTTCGCTTTATTTAACGACGCTGTGAGTAGCTAACATCACGCATCATCGAACAGTGTAAGTATTGGAGACTAATGAATTGGAACAAATGTGAACTGGAGTGGCCGTGGCCTAATTTAATATGCTGTGAGAAAAAAAAACAGAAAAACACTTCAGGGAGTACAGTGAGTGACCCGTCCGAGAACCAAGCCGTCAAACACAGCAAACAAATCCGACGCGTTACACCTGTTAACGCAACCTGAACGCTTGTTACCAACACAGAACAGATGTCCAGTGTTCAAGCAGCTGGCGAGCAAACCTAGCTATGTCAGACCACAAGCTACTTCCAAGTTAATCGTTTTAAATTTATAGCCTTCTCTACGCGCCTCTTTATTACACGGGCGGGCACGGTATGGAGCATTTAGCAGTGAATTGTGCACGACGGTACTATACACTGGGACGACAGGCCTGTGCCAGCCTAAACTAATTTAGCACGGCGTCAGGAAGGGTTTGTCTGCTGAACGTTCCCTACACACTGAAATTTTACATGTGGATGTCACCTGAATACCCATACCGACTGGAAACAATAAGAACTACAGTCTACAATATGATAGTGCATCTCTAAGGTGAAACCTGGACTTTGACATCATTATTATTAGCACTGGTGTTAGTACTAGTATAGGTGTTAGTATTAGTAGTGGTGTTACTATTAGTATAGGCGTTAGTGTTGGTGTATTAGTAGTGGTGTTAGTATTAGTATTTGTGTTAGTATTAGAAGTGGCGTTAGTATTAGTAGTGGTGTTAGTATTAGTAGTGGTGTTAGTATTAGTAGTGGTGTTAGTATTAGTATTGGTGTTAATATTGGTATAGGTGTTAGTATTAGTATTGGTGTTAGTATTAGTGTTGGTGTTAGTATTAGTAGTGGCGTTAGTATTAGTATTGGTGTTACTACTAGTATAGGTGTTAGTATTAGTATGGGTGTTACTATTAGTATAGGTGTTAGTATTAGTATTGGTGTTAGTATTAGGATTGGTGTTAGTATTAGTATTGGTGTTACATAACTACTACAGCTAATTCTCGATCTTCTAAATGACTGGTTTGCAACAGGCAGCATCACTGCCCAAAATTTTGACACATTCCGTCCTCCCACACACGTGCTGTATGACCAGCCCATCGAAATCCCCTTCACTTGTTCAAGTTTACAATATTACGCAACTGTATCAGAAAAGGAGTTTCTTCTTCTTCTTCTTCCTCCTTTTCCTCTTCTTCCAACTCCAACGAGGTCGTTCCAATATTCTTCTATACACATTTGGGCTTTCGCACGTCCCTCTAAATAAGCCAAAGTCAATTTTGACAGTTTGTTGCCTCTTCTGTTATATTTTCAATCTTCAGCAATTCACTTCCTTTTTTTTTAATTTATCTCATCTCGCAAAATTATTCCCAGCCAGGTGTATGTTGCATAATACAGGATCCCCAGACTGGTCACTTCTACACCTCTTTGGCCTACACCTCTTTCCCGTGAATTCAGTCAAGGTATAAGAAATGTCATTCCCAAAGAAAGCAGAAGACAACGCATCATATCGATATAAAATATCTAGCAAAATGACGTGCTTATCTGTCCTGATCTTGAACGTGTTGCTATGCAGTCGGAGATAAGCAGCAAATACATTCAGCTCGCTGTTGGCATGATGCAGTCTGAGATTTCCTGAACAATAAAAGTATTACCACATAAGAGTATAAAATTCAGTTTTTATGTTCTTTCACCTGATACAGCACTGATGTGTTATAAATAAATACAAGGTTGTCTGTGCGAAGGCCATGAAGGCGACTGGAGTACAGCTCCACTCTTTCTTAACCTCAGCACTAGATAACTCACTCCCCGGCCGCTTTCCTTCCGGGGGAAAGAGCTCCGGCACCCACCGAGTATAAGGCTGGGTGGACGTTACGTTACGTTACGTTACGTTACGTGGGCGGATTGCCACTGTACAGGACGGAGCATAGTTAGACCCGAAGTGACAGTGAAGAATCCCAGCTCGTAGCCGAAACTTCACACATAATCCTTGATTTACGCCCATTTGCCTTAGGCTTTTTTGCTTTAACGTTCCTTGCCATTTTACATCACTTCTTAATTTTCTCTCTCTCATTTTCGGTTTAACGCCCTTTAACTGGCTGCGCTCTAGTGCACGAACCTCTACCTATTTCATTATTTCTTACGGGAATATCACTTTTGAGTTACACCCACTTTTTTCAGGAACATAACTTGGGCGTAAGACAAGGGCTGGGTGTAATGGACAATCCTTATTCGTAAATAGAAGCTCTGATGTTTTGACGGTGATACTACCCTGAAGGGGGAAGCAACCAGGGCTGTGGAGTCGGTACACAAAAGCTCCAACTCCGACTCCTAGATTTTTAAAACTTCCGACTCCGACTCCAACTCCGACTCCTCGATTTTTAAAACTTCCGACCCCGGCTCCTCGATTTTTAAAACTCCGACTCCGAATCCTTCATAAAAGCTCAATATGCATTAATAACGGTAAACCTCTAAGACATTTCATCGCCACCACGTGAATCATCAGGCTACTTTTTTGACTTATAACCTATATTTAAATATAAGTCTAATGGTTACTGTAGCTATCAGAGCTCTGGATTCGGAGTATCTAGTTAAGATTTTAGACTGAGGTTCGAGTCGGTACATTTTTTTCCGACTCCGATTCCACCAAAAATTCCTTCCGACTCCGACTCCACAGCCCTGGAAGCAACAGAATTCTCAGAAAAGTTCGTACGTATTCCTCAAACCACATGAAACCACATAACAGAAGACTGTGGGCTTAAAACAAGCCTGAAGACATAAATATTTATTTAACACACTTAAGGTATCTCAATGTACAGCAGTATCTTCTGCCTACAACGTAGTGTGTTGTACAAGCAGACAACCTCTCACGTAAAAAATGAATTAATTTTTACGAACAACTGCAGTAGCAGTTGTTTAAAATGTCGATACGTGTGACAATGTATAGGCCTGAAGTACATGACCGGGGCTTGGAAGCTTAAGTCAGTTTTAATATCAATTAACTAGTACATAGCCTGCTGCATTTTTATCGGGAAATTTAATATGCTCCATGTCCGTGCACTAGCTCATATAAAAGTAATACATCACCAACTAAACGCACAGTGTGTACTATAATATTCAATATTATTATTACTTCGTCCTACATGTTTCAACCCAGCCGGGTCATCTTCAGGGCGAACGGTTATTTACATAAAAAACTGCTACGGTATAGTTACATTGAACAGTGCAGCTGACTTCACACTCAGCTGTGAGTGAACTCCTGTCTCCTGCCCTCGGAAACTGCGCGTTCACTTACAACTGAGTGTGAAGTCAGCTGCACTGTTCAATTTAACTATACCGTAGCAGTTTTATATGTAAATAACCATTCTCCCAGAAGATGACCCGGCGGGGTTGAAACATGTAGGAGGAAGTGATAGCAATAGAGAATATAATAACACACATTGTGCATTTAGTTGGTTTATTACTTCTTCATGGGGAAATCTTGACAATTCCTGTCTCCAGCTAAGATTTCCGTCCACGGAAAGGATGGGCTGATGAGGCTCAATATATAACGATAATGGGAACAAGAAACTGGCACGGAGTGGCCAGAGACTGGAGGAAAAGGAGGATTGTATTGGACGCTAAGGTCCACAACAGACTGTAGAGCTTGAGGAGGATAAGGAGGAGGAGGAGAAGGAGGATAAGGAGGAGGAGGCGGAGGATAAGGAGGAGGAGGAGGAGGAAGAGTATAAGGAGGAGGATGAGGAGGAGGATGAGGAGGAGGATGAGGAGGAGGAGGATAAGGAGGAGGAGGAGGAGACTGTACGATTTCCACACATAATTTTTCAAACGGTGCGTTTGTACATGTTATATCCTCAAAGGGACACCGAAAATCATAATTTCACTGAACACTCACTCCATAAATTCAAATAGTTCATAAATGACACCTTGATTGTTGCATTCTGAAAAATTTTTTTTACAATCAACACTCGGGAAGGGAAGTTGGGGCGGGGGTTACCATAGACATTCATTCATTGTATAGTTTGTCTTGCAATATGTCCACAGCCTCTTCCATCCAAAGTGTGAGATCCAGGGCTTCCTCCTTCAAATTGCAGTATCTTCTCTTCTCCTTAAGGTCCGCCAGTAGCTGCAGCCCGTACCTTCTACCTTTCTTTCTATCTTTCTTTCAATAACGTGTTTTGCGAAGGCAGTGCCTACTCAAAATGTGACCAGTCCAGTTAGCCATCTTCCGTTGTATTGCACGTAGGGTGTTCTTTCCCTCGTTCCTCATTTGACTTCACTCCTCACACGATCGGTCCAACTGATCTTCTCCATCAATCTTCCGCACCACATTTCAAAACTTTCCAGGCATTCTGCTTATTTTCCGAAATGTCCAACTTTCAGCACATTACACAGCTATGCTCCAAATGTAGCACTTTAGCGCTTTCTTCCATAAATTTATGTCAAATTTTCTGCAAAAGAGTCTTCTTTTTTTTTTAATGCCGTTTTTGCCAAGGCAGTCCTGGATTTGACATTGTTGAGCATTCAGTTATCGTCGTTCAAGAAATGCTGCATCACAGGCGCACAAATTACGATATCTTATGGGGCAAAAAGCGACCTAACTGAATCTGTTGACTCAGAGTGTGACAGTGGAAGGACAAGTGAAGAAACCCATCAATAGATAAAGTTAATTTTGATTTTCTGTCACTTTTGCGTTTATTTGTGTTTGTTAATACAAAGACGTTTGGATTTGAATAGCAGTTCTTATAGTAAGATGCATACCTTCAGTCCTGAAAACCAATCATTAATCATTGGTTTACCTTACAACTGACAGCAATTTTTTCTCTCGAAATCTGTTACTAAACCTACAATAAACTCAACGGTACGTCGTGCAGTCGATGACGTATTATGATCGATAATATACGGCGCTTGTCTGAGTACATACAGCCGCATGAATGACGACAGCCTGTTATTTATAACTCCCTGTATATATGAACAAAATTCTGAAATCTACAAAGCTAATGTAGCAAACATGCCTGCACTCTCATGACAACCCACCTCAAAGGGCTGTATCCGAAATGTGTTGCACGATTTTCAGACGTGGCCCTGCCAACTGAATGTTGTTATTTTTTTATATTATTAACCTCCGTGCATTAAATTAATGTTTGGTAAATTTAAGACCGCCGATCCCAGTGGCCGCGCGGTCTAATAAGGCGTGGGTCTGCGGCCGAGCGCTTGCTGGGATCTTGGGTTCGAATCCCACCGGGGGCATAGATGTTTGTCTCTTGTACAGTGTTTGTGTTTTTAGGTTGAGGTCTCTGCGACGGGCCGATCCCTCGTCCAGAGGAGTCATACAGACTGTGGTGTGTGTATGAGTGTGATCAAGTGAAAATAAAAAAAATCCTCTAACACCTGCTGTGAACAAGTAGGCAGAAGAGGGAAGAACTACGAAACGATATTTAAGACCACCAAACGCACAATTTTCAATTAGTAGCAGGTAACTGATACCTAACGCTACACACAAGTGGCCTGTGGGCCTGATTCCATCAAAAAACAGCCACAACTGCCAGCCAAGGCCATACGAGCAACAAGAAATCACCCAATAAATAGTACAAGAATTTAGAGGATTTTGATATTATAAGGTTTTAAGAGCAGTATGAATAGCACGTCGCAAGACTTTTACATGATAAAACTGACGTATTCCTACCTGATGTATTCCAGCTCGCCGAACATGTCGGAGGAGAAATAAAATAAGTAAACTAATTGAAATTTGTGCATTTGGTTGGTCTGAAATGTACCAAACAGTGCTGTGAACCTCTTTGCGTCTAATAACCCACATTACGAGTATTTATGAAGAGGAAGGCGGGCTCCAGCTCCATTTCTTTCCTTGCAATACGTCACTCTTTCCTTATCAGCAGTTTCTTCACGCGGGCACAATGCAACAGTACAACAATCACAGAGCTACACACGTCCGGGCTTACTTCCTGTCACGCACAACGCAGCGGCCACAATTACATGAGACATGCAGTATGCGTATAACGTAACACTGAGCCGCGTTCGCGTAACCACTGTTGCCGTCGAAAAGCAGTATTACATATCTGAGTGTGTGGCTGTATTCTTGCCTTGGTTATCCAGCATGCAAAGCGCATGCGCCATATCATATTGTCACCAGTGGCCTGTCTGGCTCTACCATATTTTTCCACATTATCTCATATGGTGCATCTGACAAATTACAGCACCCCGTACCATCAACCAGCGCGGAGGTTAAGAAAGCATGGATACACATACACTCCGCCCTAAGTGTTCAGATTAGGTGTAAGCAACTGGCCCCCTTTACGTTCGCTAAACACTCATCGTGACCTCTCTTGTATGCACTTAGCAAACTGAACCTAACAGAACGATAGTACCTTGCGAAGGCAAGACTTGTCGATTTTCATTACATAAACAGTCAGTACTAGGCTACAGCTTTGGCCACAACACTGACTACCCAGAGGAACATCTTGGTTTTCACCACTCTGGGTGAATGCAGGGAGAGCAATTCGCAACAGGTATGACATTTTTCTCCGCGATCCTTACAAGCGCGGCCTAGTACCTTCGTAATCCACTCGACCTCTGAAGCACTGTCCCTGTCACTAAGTACGCTACAAATCAGCCAGCCTTTCATGACAAAGTTAGTAGCCCTCATCTCTTTTACCTACTTACAGTAGGTGTCGAGGTTGTTTATTTTCACTTGATCTCACTCAGACACACACCACAGTCGGTAAGATTCCTCTGGACAAGGGATCGGCCAGTCGGAGAGACCTCTACCTGACAACACAAACACTGTACAAGAGACAAACATCCATGCCCCCGGTGGGATTCGAACCCACGATCCCAGCAAGCGCTCGGCCGCAGACCTACGCCTTAGACCGCGCGGCCACTGAGATCGGCTTCATGACAAAGTGACTTCTATTAATTCTGTGGAACTGTCTCGGTGGAAACACACATATATGCGGGTATGAGGTTTTTAAACTGTTATTCGTATTTTCATTACGCAAATACAACTTATGGTGCCATCCACATGTGACGGTGTCTGCGGTCGTCCTCTCGTGGCAACTTCCGAAAGAATACCCACTGTTTCATGAAAATTATGACGCCACCTGCTACAGCAGCTTCCTTCCGGGTTCGATTTTATAATGCATTCTGGAACCGTGTGGTCTTTCTCTTTTCACGCTCCCAATTGTCTTTGTCTTCTTAAAAGCCTTCGTTTATTTTTAAACACGTACCAACTGCTTGTGTACCCTTACTTGTTCTTTCACAAGCAGCTGTGTGCCTTAACAATTTAATCTATATTACCTCGATTCTATATTTATTCCTTTTTATTATGGCCCAATTTTCGCACCTATGTGATATTTGTAGGATAAACATAGGTTTGTATACCTCACTCTGAGTACCTCCGGTAGGTGCATTTCTGAATGGTGTCTCTGTTCCTATTTTTGCTAATACTGCTCCACACACGCAATTGTTACTACCCACACTTATAATGTAGACGGTCGCATAGCTTGTAACCAAACCGCGCGATTCACATGTTTAAGAACAACACGCATCTTTCTAACAATAGACGTTTCTCAAAGCAAATTATCCTTAAGCCAACTTCTAGTGTAAAATCAACAAGAATGAAATAGGAGTAGCATGTGGCACGTATGGTGACCTAGAGCACATAATTTTCCTTTCTCTAGTCGACTTATTACGTATTTCTATGAGCAATGTGTTATGTCGCCTGTTAACAATACTGACAGTGGTACTGTCTTTGGTCTGCACGTCCCGTTGTGACACGGTGTACAAAAGGAAAAGTAGAAGAACGGTCTATCACAGCTCACTTTTGGCAGTTATTGCATGTCAGATGTACTAAATGTTTCGACCATACAAGACCATCATTACGTACTTGTACTGAGAAGAATATGCTGAGATATGCATTCATCCATCCTGTTTTCTGTCTCACGACAGGTCCACAGCCTATTCCAAAGCGAGTTCCCCACAGAGTGCGACCTAGCGCTCCCTCTTTCGATTTCCAGTATGCTCTCTTTTCCTTAACGTCATCCAGTAGTAGTTTACGTCTTCTTCTTCCTCGTCTTTGGACATAACACCACAAAATTCAAGGTAATATAAAGATTTAATGTGTTCCATGTCCGTGCACTATATTATACAAAAACACTAATCACCAACAAATGCACAAAGAGAGTTTTAGCATCAATTGTAACACACGCCTACATGTTTCGACCCTGCTGGGTCATCTTCAACAATGCAGTACACAGTCAACAGCACATTCTCAGTCAACTATAAAGTGCAACCTTAGTGTAACGACAACAAAAAGTTCTCCCTGAAGATGATCCAGCAGGGTCGAAACATGTAGGAGTGTGTTACAATTGATGATAAAACTCTCTTTGTGCATTTGTTGGTGATCAGTGTTTTTGTAATATAAAGATCTCACTCTTTCACAGGAATGTGTGAAGTTTAAAATTTTATGATGTTCTTTACTTGATTCTTGCCGAAACATGGATAACCCGTTGTTAAAATACTGTATGTAAGAAATTATTTTAAAATTTTTAAGTCTACTCGCTGTTACAAGCTATGTATTTTGATTTCTTATCATCCACTCTGTAGAGGTAAGAAAGTTTTTAACGTACGTTGATGATGGTGAACAGTATCTTGGATTATTTTAGTTAGCGCAAAATATCTTCTGAAAATTAAAAATGAATGACTAACAAAATACAATAACGCGCCAGTACACTGTGATTAATATACGTAAAAATGGGGGTGTAATAAAAAAATCCTTACACCCAAAAGTTCCTTTCCTTTTGTTTACGACGTAAAATGTTTTCGTTTGAATATCAAAAGCTGAAATTAAAAATAACGACCCGGAATTTAATAAATCCAAGTAATGGTATTTCTATTCTATGGTTTCTCTGATTTAATGCACACCTTTCGTCTTCAGTTTAACGTTTTAAAATCTGAGTAAACATTACATTCGGGCAAATAAGATTTATTGTTCTCACTGCTACTGCTATTGCTACCACTACCATAGCGTAGTCAATATACCGAATAGCTACGGGCTGGACGGTGCGTGTTCAGAACACCGGCAGGGGAAAGAGATGCGCCTCCTCTCAAAACCGTGCAGACCAGTTCTGGAGCCCACCCAGCCGCGCACAGAATGCGTACAGGGTTTGTTTCCCGCGGACAAAGTTGGCAAGACGTGCAGTTGACCGCTCGCCTACATCTAGTGCCAAGGTTAAGAATGAGTAGCGATATACCTCTACTGTCCCTTTATGCCTTCCTGGCGTGGAAAAGAACAACCTGTATTTTATTCTACCACAACAACCGATTTGGAAGCGACGTATAATAAGTCCATCAAAGACGAATTCCGAACAACGGTATGTATCTACGCTTCAGATCTTTGTGGTTATACATTACATCCAGTGCACGCAATTAGCTTGCCACAAATTATACGTTGCAGAAAATGCTATCATGTTCTAATTGTTTTCATACGCACGTCCGTGTCTTAAGATATTTTTTGTTACGAACTTCTAATCTGATCCCATGACCTCGTTCCGTCACTTAAATATATCTCCCCGAAATGACAGGTTGATTATACTTCCTGCGCTACAGAGCTAAACACGCTCACGTCCAGACGGCCCTAAATTAAACTTGCATGTGATTTAGTGTTCGCTAGTGAAAAAACCATAAAACATAGAGGACGAGAGGTTTTATACGTTTACAACCTCGACATGAAGTGAATATCTAGCCCAGCTAAAAATTAACTTAGTACCAACGAAGTACAATGACCTTCACTGTTGCTTTGTATTCAAGAAGTCTCCAGTTCGAGTATCGGTCAGGACCCTTCCATCCACCACTGCATGGCGCTACAACCCACTGTGGGCCCCTCAAAATTCGCCTCCATTATTCTCTACCACCAGCCAGTCCCCTCCAGCCTCGTATTCCTAGGACCCGCAATGCACCCCTCTGGACAAGGTGCGCCCATCTTGTTCCTGATTTTCCTACTCATCTTACGTTTTGGAATTTCCCACCAAGAACCTATTTTTGGGATCCTTTCTTCTTAAATTCTTATGACGTGACCCGTTCATCCTAGACTTCTAATGCTGATATTAATTAAGTCAGGGTACAAAACATACTGTCTAATTTAAAGTAACCCTAACAGAATGAACTGTACAAGAAAACCGTCATGACAGACCCTGAGGAAGGCATGATTTATTTCCAGTTTTACCACAATAACTAACAAATCTGACATCTCTTAGTGGAGACCTAGACTACAAAATTTCATACCGACATTTGCCTAGCTAATTCCGAAGTAAAACAAAATGGCAGACAAAGAAGACCAAGTAGTACATTATAACGACTGTGGAACAGCGGTGAACAGACTATTGATTCTTGCTAAATTCAGTGAGATTTTAAGGGGGTTGGATCTGTTAGCAACAAAATACTGGCTCCGAACTTAACCTTTTAAAGCCTAGCGGTAACTTTACATACCACCAGGTTTAACATTAAAAAATCCTACGTGGTGCCCACATTGCGTTTATGTGTTTTGTACGGATCTCAGAACAAACAGAAANCGGTAACTTTACATACCACCAGGTTTAACATTAAAAAATTCTACGTGGTGCCCACATTGCGTTTATGTGTTTTGTACGGATCTCAGAACAAACAGAAACTTTTGCCTTATAAAACATTAAGAGACTGGTTTTTATAACCGAGGTGGAGAGTGTTTACAGCGCGGTACGCACTGAGTCCTTATATAAAACATTAAGAGACTGGTTTTTATAACCGAAGTGGAGAGTGTTTACAGCGCGGTACGCACTGAGTCCTTATATAAAACAGATACGCTTCGTCTTTACAGGGTTAATTAAATGAGCACCCAAAGTTCTTCTTCCTGCAGCTGGACACTGACATGCTCCAGCTAACTATACTAACTTCACAGTGAGTACTTAGACGAAGAAACTTGGTTAGTTTAGTCCGTCAAATTTCAGTGCCCTTGTAGGCAGCAGGCCAGGGCCGCGCAGCATGACTACAAGCAGCTTAAGTTTATTATTTTACCTACACCTGAGTTAGGATAAGAATACCAGAGCATGTAGCAAGCGTAGCAGAACTGCTACATTTGTTACATCATTAAAAGTTGGCTGATACTTAAGACAGAATAAACATCAGTGATAAGAAAAGGGATGCGAGCCAGAAGAGGAACAAGAGAGGATTTAAAAAAAACACGGAAGGAACATTTACGGTAGGTTTTTGTAAACACAGAATGCTTGAAGATTAAATTACAGCACAGGTATTTTCGAAATCTGCTGGAAGAAAATGAAATGTTGAGTATTACAGAAAATTGAACAGGGTTACAAAAAATACGAAGTTAAGGGAGAGAGAAGCTTTAACCAAGGCAGATGTAAAACAGTAAAACACGGGCGAAATCCGAAGGGTTGGTAGAATGTTAAAATATTATTCATCAATATGCTTGGGAAACTGTTACACAAATGGAACACTGAAACAGAAAATAAGAAAAATACAGATAGTAAGCGGTGTACTGTTTTTCTATATTGCCCGCCAGTGAATTAAAAGTGGTTCAATGTGAATTTTATAGCGCATGTAAACGATCCGATAAACATGTTAAGCGAAAGATATTCTACTGCTGAGTTTTTAATAACGAGTGACTTTAACCTTTTAAAGCCTAGCGGTAACTTTACGTACCACCAGGTTTAACATTAAAAAATTTTCCATAGTGCTCAAATCGCGTTTATGTATTTTGCACATATCTCGGAACAAACTGCAACTTTTGTCGTAAACATCAGCAACTCATTCATTTTTTATCAACGAGGTTGAAAGTGTTTACTGCGCGGTACGCACAGAGTTTTTATATAAAGCAGATTACGTTTCGTCTTTAAAGGGTTAGTGGTAGACTAGGAGACAGGCAAGTAGCACTGCCACACCTTGTAGACTAGTTGTAGACTAGGGGACAGACAAGTAGCACTGCCGCACCTTTTTGAAGGTCGGAAATAAATTTCTACGTTTGTATGGTCGTAAAACCTGAATACAATACACCAGTGTGCATATGGAAGGATACTACTGTAATACATCATATGACACACAGTGGAAGCGCGTGGAATGGATTTGTCTGCTATAGACACGGTCCGGTCTGAAAGGCACTTGGGTTCGATGTTTTCTTTCTGGACATTTGGGTCCCAACTAAGAGGATACCGTTGCGGGCAGCATTAACACAGGTCACCTAAATGGAGGCAGGAAGACGACTGTGACTAGAGATTCTCGTGCTTAGATTAAGCTGGCTGATGAGACGCACTCTCGGGCTTCTAACTATGTGTCAATATTTGAATCTACTTAACACTTTAAAACACAATGCGACCTTAAGAAACTCTGTAGTTTGCAACACAGTGTACTTACATCTTTGGACAATTCTCACCATAAAATATTATTTCCACAAATAGCATTAACGGATAGGTGGCCGTCGTGGTGACGTAGTGTTCTCTGTGAGGTATCAATCCGCTCTTTACATATTATTTACACGAATTTAATATTTGAAATGGTTAGTGACCATGTGTTAAAATTCAACGCTACTCGCCGCCGTATATGAAAGTTTGTAAATGGCTGGGAGCCCTAAATAAGTTGGGCAGGCATGGTCTGAAAGAATCTGGAGGTCACAGAGAAGCTAATTTTACAACCTGCCTACTCAAAGTTTTTAACAACCCCCCAAACTCTGTACTCTGCGTGCATCACACGTGAGATGTAAATTTGCACTGACAACCATACCAGGCTTAAATATGCAGAGAATCTGGCATACGAACTGCTCAACAACACATAGAAGGAGAGAAGGTCATCTTTAGTTTCAAACTGAACCTCAAATGAGACTTGAAACAAATAACATGACTGCTTGCCAACAGAATTCCTTTATCCTTCGCCTTCACGCATTACAGGGATCACAAAACAATTGTACCAACACCTCACTGTAACAGCCGCTAAATTAACAAGCTTCTGTTCATTTAAAACATTAACAGGTCTGAAATTTTACGACACATGTAATGAATTTTAGTTACAACAAAGACAAGCCAAACCGTGCGATAATGAAGTCCGGCAAGAGTGTTCTCCTCTTGTACTGCTTTGAGTTCAATAAGAAGGCACTGCAATCATTCGAAACGCCGGGAACCATTTACCTTTCGACACGGCGTAGCATCCAAAAAGACTCCAGTTTTCACCAAAACCGCCCTCAGAATATCGATCTAACAAATATTAGCCGCTTAACCTTTTAAATCCTAGCGGTAACTTTACGTACCACCAGGTTTAACATTAAAAAATTCTACGTGGTGCCCACATTGCGTTTATGTGTTTTGTACGGATCTCAGAACAAACAGCAACTTTTGCCTTATAAAACATTAAGAGACTGGTTTTTATAACCGAAGTGGAGAGTGTTTACAGCGCGGTACGCACTGAGTCCTTATCTAAAACAGATACGCTTCGTCTCTAAAGGGTTAATATAGACTTTGCTCCATGAAATTAGTTAGACTTTAATTGCGCTCTTATTATTCTGCAAACAGTAAAAGAGCTAATATCAAGATCCAAATATTCTTGGATACACGGTGCGTCGGTTGGTAAATAGTCACCGACGTTTCGGAGAATATCACTATTTCCACCTTCAGAATCCAAGTAGTCCAGTATCCCAGAAAACTTGACTGTTCATCAACCCCACTGTTAAGAACCGCAACGCTGCAACTAATATCAGTTTACTAGGACACGGCAAATTGTTCCTGTCCGTACACTGTTCGTTCTCCGCGTGTCTCAAATAAATCAAATTTACATATATAAAAATCCCGTAGATTACGGAACATGATTGAGGCGGTTGACATCACTACTTTGGACAGCCCCAATTGGATTATCTCCAGATATCAGTTACGAGTAGTCGGGTAGGACGAGGGCCTGACCTCGCGACGTTGTTCGCACGACCTACGACAACCGAACAACGTCCGCACTGCCAGCACAGTACCCAGAAATTACTTGTTATTCAAACCATCAATTACACTGCACCGGACAGCTGGCCAAGTACCAGCAGAACTGCGTATTTTAAATGCCGCCACCTGAGTACAGAGATGACAGATATAAACTTCTAAAGTAATACTTGTAAGGCACAAGTATAAAAGACCTGTCAAAATTGAACGGCCATCTCTTACAGATGAAGACCGTCGGATGAATAATACCATCTGTCACACAAACAGATGTTCTTACACGTGAAAGTATGTACATGTCGATGTCGCCTGATGATTAACGCCACCTCTTCAGGTACGGACGGAAGTGACGTCCTTTGTGAGTGGGTAATATACACATGTAGTCAATCAACCACTTACCGTCTACCAGTATACACCGCAGACCTATACAAAGTAAAACGATATTCGCGCACAAGCTTTCTACAGTGTCCTTTTTGTCTAAGAAATAAGTCGCAAATGTTATATATACTGCGACGCTTAGTTTTCGAATACGCGTCACCGTTAAACGGAGGCAAAGTATCAAATGACCTAGCCACGTGCGCCTCTTAGTAACAGCTGTAGAGGGCGGTAGTTCGGAAACAGATGCGCGTTCCGCGAGTTAAGGATCCAGTTAATCGTCGAGTCGCATTTCGAGGAACTTCGGTTGGCATACTCCCAGTTGTCCTATGTTATAGCATAATTTTCTCCTCTTCTTTCTTTCCATAGATGCAATTATGGCAGCTTCATTGCTGGTGTTCATACAGTCCGTGGGCCATCTGTATTCTGAAGTACACACAACAACGAAGCACGTTTCTACATAACGCATATCCATGTTGGAATGGAATGTTAAATTAAGGATGGTTTGAGTGATGTGTACAAGAGGAGGATGACGGCCGGACAGACAGACAGGCAGGCAGGCAGGCAGGCAGGCAGGCAGGCAGGCAGGTAAGTAGAAAGATACAGACACGCATCACATAGTTAAATACTACAGCTGCATAGAAGTACCGGTTCTGGCGAGGGAGAAAGACAACCTGAGCTAGACATAAAGCAGTTCCACAGGCGAGGCATACTTCAAGACAGGTTCTACAGCCCAAGGCCTAATTCAAGACAAGTTTTACAGGCGAGGAATACTTCAAGACAGGATCAACAGGCGAAGCGTGCTTCAAGACAGTCCTACGGCGAGGCATATTTCAAGACAGATTCTACAGGAAAGACATTCTTCAAGACAGGTTCTATACGCGAGGCATACTTCAAGACAGGTTCTACAGGCGTGGAATATTTCAAATTAGGTTTTAGAGGCGAGGAATACTTCAAAGTAACAAGTATATCCTGAAACATGAGTCGGCAGCCTGTTGGTAATTGGAGGTCTGGATTCGACTTGCAAGTTCAGAACGCGGCCCTTGGGTAGGATACCGACAGCTTTCCGTGAACGAAATGGGAGATTAAAACGTACCAGCACATACTGGTACGTTTATTTCAAAGATGTAAAGTTACACACTTTTATGAACCACGCTACTGTATATATAAAACAAACAACACTCAAAATCCTGTAACACAAATTTTGCCAGCCCAGTTCCAAACAAGCGTTTCCTTAAGGTTCAGAGTGAATCTACCCAGCCAGTGTCGTGCTTAGTGCATAACCTAGTACGCTCTTAAATGAAGATGAAAAGCATGATCAACAAAACGAACACGTGCCATCAACTACGCAGTATCTGTAACGTCACTTTCATCCACTACGAGTGCATAATAATCAGATGACTGCTGCAATTGAGGAGTGCAAATTAAGTTTGTTCCTGGTTGTACAAGATCAGGCAGAAACGCCGATGTCTTGAAGACAGTTTCTTTTATTTGGACACGCCCCTTCAGCTACAGCAAACATTCAGTGCTTCAGCTACGGCCAGGACTCAGTACTTCAGCTAGTGCCAACACTCAGTGCTTCACAAACTCAGACTAGGTAAAGGGCGTTTCATTTTTTTGAAACTGATAACGTTCTGCTTAACACTAAAATAACTGTTCACCTGTGTGTGTACTTTGTTTGCATCTTTCCGTTCGTTAATCAAAATTCATCAGCGTCTGCGGACTGCTGACTCATATCTTTGACCCTGTAAACCTCATACTGCTGAAACTGATTTTATATTTCATTATGGTGCAGATATGCCTACGCCATAAGTGAACAGTTGTAAGGTGTTTGAGTATCTGCGTGAGTGTGTGATTGACGCCGTCCATATTTTATGGACTCAATGGAAAATGCCCGTGAGGAAAGAAACATCACGTGACAGTACTGTTTATTATACGGAGTCATAAATTAATTTTGACATTAACATGTGTCCTTGTCTACAGGAAATCTTACTTGTTTAAGAGTCTACAGCACCCAGCTCCGCAGAACAAAAAACTGTTTAATAAAACTGTTTAATACAGGGGTGCATAAATCTTCCAAAAATCTAGCAGCCACCTCAAAATTCTAGGCGCCAAAAAGGGTAATATGAAGCAAGTTACACACGGAAGACCCACAAATTTTTGGCGCCAACTGGCGCTCGAGATATGTGCACCTCTGGTTTACTGATGCACTTAACGTACTAAAACGTAATCATTTACATAACACTGAAATAATTTCGTATGATAAGTCAGGATACAGTGACCATAAATTACACTGCAGACAGACAAGTTACTAATGTCGAGAAAATTCACTTATAAAATAAATAATAAACAGCATATCCTTCCCAATTTATTTTTATAACATTAATTTTCTCCCGTAACTGTGTAGACTTTTCAGCGAGGAAGGGGCTGTACTCTCGAAATGACCGCTCGAAGTATGTGTGGATAGCAAACACATTGTGTGGCGAGTACAAATATAACCACAACACACGCTACGTTACACACACACACACACACACACACACACACACACACACACAGTCCGATTTCAAGCATCATCAAGGTCTTTTGCTTTAATATAGCCCACTATCTGACTTCCTAAAGGAAGAGGGGATAAAAGCCACTTTTTATCACAAACGGCCGGACGACCCAGACGGCTTGTTTGCTTCCGTTTACACCGACCTCTGATTACGTAACGCAGGATGTTTCCAGATGCAATCCAAAGTGTTTGGTAGTCTTTCGTTTATACATTGCAAATAGCCTACAGATACGTTATTTCATTTAAATTTAGGCGTTCTTTAACTGTTCATTAATGCAAAACAACACACAATTTAACGCGCAGTTTGTGGGATATGCTTGGTTTTCAGGACAAACAGGCTTTGTAATATCTGACGTCATCAAGACAGTTACTGCCAAGGTTAAAATCCCCTGGCATGTGATGCTATGTAGTCCGACAGCAAGTACCGACGTTTCGGAGCAACTAACTGCATCCGTCTTCATGTTATCACACCACGACGCGTAATATTCCAGACGACAGTAAACTACAAACATCGACAGCTCCATTAAACATAACTAAAAAAGTATTTGTAAATGAGATGTAATGTGTTCTCTAAGATGTACGACTCGACTTTTAAAATAACCTCTTTATTAAATAGACAGTCCCATTCCGTAGATGGATAAAATAATTCATTGCTAATAGACTCGTGTGAAGATAAGAGCAACGATGTATCAAGTGACAACGCTACTCACAATGAACATGGGTAGCTGAATGGGGCCTTCGGTCTTGTGGGACATTACATGGAGTAAATTTGTAGCTGGTTACCGTAGTTTCGGGACAGCCTATTGGTGCCCTTTTCGAGGGTCAATCACTCCAAGAACACCAAGTTACGCCGTGTAACATGCCAGAAGAACAACGGCCTCAACTGCACCCCGGTCGAAGCCTGAAATCTCTCATCTAACTGGATATTACCACTCCACAGACCGGTCGACATTGAAGCAGCCTGCAGTAATAACGCGTTTACATTTGACTAGCACTGTAAGCAGCCACAAGCTGACTGCTTTAAGTCTCTCAATACCGTAACATATTCACTCTGCTGTTGGAATCACATCGTCCGAAGTGGTATGGGTTTACCACTGATTCTTCTACTGACGACTCAGTCGACAGATGGCTGCACTGGCCACATGTATAAAATAACCTTGCTGACATGTCGACTTGTGACAGTGTGTTCACAAATGTGGCTGAAACAGTATCCTCTTGGGAAACATACAGCTAGGTGTGAGGTTGTATCGGGCAAAAATACGCAACGGTAGCAACAGAGGATCTGCTTCCGGTCCCTGCGCATCGTACATCTTCACTGATGAAGTAACCACTAACCCTAAGCTGCACGTTATCAGCGGGAACTCTAATTTGACCAGTGCACACATTTCAATAACGACAAAGCAATATCGAGCAGACATCATAAAGCGCACCTCCCTACTGTACAAATTTATAGTTCAGCATAACTGCTGGTATTAGAACAGAGGTGCAGAAGTTCCGGGCGTTAGGACGACATGGTGACTAAAGTTTGTACGGTGGCGCCTAATATTTGTGGGTCGTCAGTATGGAACTTGCTTCATGTATCCCTTCTGGCGCCTAGAATTTTGAGGTGCCTCTTACATTTGTAGAAAATTTGCGAACCCCTGTATTATTATTATTATTATTATTATTATTATTATTATTATTATTATTATTATTCCGTGTTAAGTGGGTCCCTGTCACCACGGCATGGCGCGTCCTCAGGTTGCGGATGGAGGAACGACCTCCAGTTATGGAGGGTAGCTGCGAATACACTGAATAAGCAGTCGCGGACAGCCGACAAGGGGTGATCCTCCAGCTTGGGGGTTGGGCGAGGTGCTAACAACTCCTCACCGTAAAAAATTACGATGTTACGAAACAGACAAAAAAGCCTCGCACCTGGACCGATTCTTTGGTACGACCCCAGCTACGGAAAAGGGACATGAGTTTTGGAACATGGAATGTGAGGAGCATGTATAGGCCAGGGTCACTTATGACAGTGGCCAGGGAATTAGCTAAGTATAAGTTAGATTTAGTGGGTGTACAGGAGGTTAGGTGGGACAAGGAAGGGACTGTAAGAGCCGTGGAGAGTACTTTTTTCTATGGCAAAGGGCAGGAAAATTATCAATTGGGAACAGGATTTTTTGTGCACCAGAGAATAGTATCAGCAATCAAGAGAGTGGAGTTTGTTAGTGCTAGGATGTCATACCTAGTGCTGAGAGGCCGCTGGTGTAATATCATTGTTCTGAATGCGCATGCACCAACGGAAGAGAAAGGTGATGATTCAAAGAACAGTTTCTATGAGGAAGTAGAAGGGGTTTTTTATAATTTTCCTAAGTACCATATGAAAATTCTATTAGGAGATTTTAATGCAAAAGTGGGGAGAGCGGATACATTCAAACCGACAATTGGGAATGAAAGTTTACATCAGGATAGTAAGGATAATGGTGTTAGAGTAGTAAACTTTGCCACACCAAAGAATCTAGTTGTTAAGAGCACGATATTCCCGCACCGAAACATTCATAAATACACCTCGACCTCTCCTGAGGGGAAGACTCACAATCAGATCGATCACACATTGATAGATAGGAGATGGCATTCCAGTATACTCGATGTGCGATCTTTCAGGGGAGCTGACTGTGATACTGATCACTATCTGGTGGTTGCAAAAGTTCGGGAAAGACTGGCAGTAAGTAAACAAGCAGCACAGGAGTTTGATGCGGAGAGATATAATCTCAAGAAGCTAAGTGAACTAGAGGTTAGGAAACAGTATCAGCTTAAGACCTCAAACAGGTTTGCAGCTTTGGAAAACTTAAATGTTAGCGAGGACATAAACAGGGCTTGGGAAAACATTAAAGAGAATATAAAAATCTCAACTCAAGAGAGTCTAGGTCTGCATGAACTGAAGCAGCATAAACCATGGTCTGATGCAGAATGTGCAGAATTTTTAGATAAAAGGAAGCAGGCTAAAATTCAGTGGTTACAGAATCGAAACCAAAATAATGGAGATAATCTGCACAACGTAAGATGTGAAGCTAGTAGACATTTCAGGAACAAAAAGAAGGAATATCTGAAAGCTAAAATTAAGGAACTTGAAACAAACAGTAAGAACAAGAATATCATAGACTTATACAGGGGCATCAATGACTTTAAGAGGGGGTACCAGCCTAGAACTAATGTAGTAAACTATGAGAAGGGTGGCGTGGTTGCGCACTCCCATTGTATTTTTGTTAGGTGGCGGAATCATTTCTCCCAGCTGTTGAATATACACGGGGCTAATGATGTTAGACAGACTGAAGTACATACAGCAGAGCCACTAGTGCCTGAGCCCAGTGCCTTTGAGGATGAGATGGCTATTGAAAAGCTAAAAAGACACAAATCACCAGGTATCGATCATATTCCAGCAGAATTGATTAAAGCAGGGGGTAGGATAATTCGGTCTGAGATCCATACACTTATTATTTCTATTTGGAATGAGGAGGAATTGCCTGAGGAATGGAAGGAGTCAGTCATTGTGCCTATTTATAAGAAGGGTGATAAAACAGATTGCAGTAACTATCGAGGCATATCACTTTTGTCAACTACATACAAAATTCTACCCAACATTCTTTTGTCAAGGTTAACTCCATATGCAGAGGAAATGATTGGGAATCGTCAGTGTGGATTTCGACGTAACAGGTCAACTACTGATCATATATTCAGCATTCGTCAAATACTTGAGAAAAAATAGGAATACAATGAGGCAGTGCATCAGCTATTTATAGACTTCAAGAAAGCCTATGATTTAGTTAGGAGGGAGGTCTTGTATAATATTCTCATTGAGTTTGGTATCCCCATGAAACTAGTAAGGTCAATAAAAATGTGCCTAAGTGAAACGTATAGCAGAGTTCGGGTAGGCAAACATCTGTCTGACATGTTTCCTATTAAGAATGGTTTGAAACAAGGAGATGCTCTGTCGCCATTGCTTTTCAACTTTGCTTTAGAATATGCCATTAGGAGGGTTCAGGCAAAACCAGGAGGGCTTGAAATTGAATGGTACGCATCAGCTTCTGGTTTATGTTGATGATGTTAATATACTGGGCTGAAGCATATATAGTATAAAGAAAAACACAGAAAATTTAATGATTGCTAGTAAGGAGATTGGTCTAGAAGTAAATGATGAGAAAACTAAGTACATGGTCATGTCTCGAAATCAGAATGCAGGACACAATCACAACATAAATATAGATAATAAATCCTTTGAAAGGGTGGAAGAATTCAAATATTTGGGAGCAACCCTAACGAATAGAAACTCCATTCAGGAAGAAATTAAGAGCAGATTGAAGTCGAGGAATGCTTGCTATCATTCGGTGCAGAATCTTTTGTCTTCCAGGTTGCCATCCAAAAACACAAAGATTAGGGTATACAGAACTATAATTTTACCTGTTGTTTTGTATGGGTGTGAAACTTGGTCTCTCACACTGACGGAGAAACAAAGACTGAGGGTGTTCGAGAAGAGGGTGCTGAGGAGGATATTTGGGCCTAAGATGGACGAGGCGACAGGGGAGTGGAGAAGACTACATAACGAGGAACTTAATGACCTGTACTCATCACCAAATATTATTCGGGTAATCAAATCGAGAAGAATGAGATGGGCGGGGCATGTAGCATGTATGGGGAAAAAGAGGATTTTGGTGGGAAGACCTGAGGGAAGGCGACCACTTGGGAGACCCAGGCGTAGATGGGAGGATAATATTAAAATGGATCTTCAAGCAGTGGGGTGGGAGGGCATGGACTGGATTGAGCTGGCTAAGGACAGGGACAGGTGGCGGGCTCTTGTGAATGCGGTAATGAACCTCCAGGTTCGATAAAACTCGGGGAATTTCTTGACTAGCTGAGAAACTATTAGCTTCTCAAGAAGGCCTCTGCTCCAAGGAGTTGTTGTTGTTGTTGTTGTTGTTGTTGTTGTTGTTGTTGTTGTTGTTGTTGTTGTTGTTGTTGTTGTTGTTGTTGTTGTTATGTGAAGAGGTTATGACTTAAGTACAGATTCTATCTACATTAAGGGGAGAAGAAAGGCAGCGTATAAGCCTATGCAAGCGATGTTAAATTGAGCTTCATTTAGGCACACAATCTGAAGAAACTAGTGGAGATAAAAATCTGAAATTTTTACCACCTGTAGTCTAGCAATGTGACCACAATCAGATAAACAATTCGCTGTTTTCAATAACAAAATCTTCCGTAATATTTTTTTTTGTTTTTATGTACTTCTTTTTAATTTTTAAGTACTTTTTTAATATTCACTTATACATACACACCTTCTTGCTGTGATTAAAATCCCTAATCTTTATCTTATCGATTATCACGATGTTGTGAAGGGATGGTGAAATTTCTAGACTTCCACCTGCTATACTTTATGAAATACTGGTACCGGAAGTTAATAAAATGTAGCCTTGAGAAAAATTGATTTAAAGTTTAACATCACTCAAAATTATGGCAAATAATGACACAGACTCATACTTAATGCTTCCCAGCACCATATTCAGGATCACCTGGACCGTCTTGATCTTCTATTTTCTGCCCTTTTATTTTTTCTTGCTTCTCTTAAAGACATGCTCATTGTTGCTATTTCTGCCTTCTGAATCCTTTCCATGTGTACCTTCCTCAGAGCATTCACTATGTTTGAGCCAGTCTCACACCTAATATGGTTAGGACATCATTCGTTTTGGCTACACCATAATTAAGACACAACACTGCATCATATACCCCAAACTTAAGTGTGTCAAGCCTTGCAAAAACAGTTTTGTGTATCCTTGTCCAAATAACAGAGTTCAAACTTTCATTAGGCTTCTGAGTTTCCCCATGAACACATCTCTTCAGAAAATCTACACTAACAAGGTCCCTGAACACTGGTTTAATTGCATCCATAACAGCAGCTGGTAAAGAATGTTTATATGCAACCCCTGAATTGGCACTGTTCTTAAATTTACACCAACTGTCACCACTTGAGCAAAAACCATGCTGTGGATTCTCATTTGTTGACAGTGCGTGAAAACAGACAGCCCACACAGCTCTCTGCATGAACTCCAAATTGTTGACATTCCTCCTGATGGCTAATCCATAATAATTTTGTAATATGTCTATTTCAGACTGAGTGAGGCGGTCTTTGCTTCCAAGAGGTTTGCTGTCATGCATTTTTATTCCTGTCCTTTCTTTCACAAGTCTCCTCACTCTTGCTCCAATTCTTTTCTCTACCTGACCCATACAGTCTAATTTTGTTACAGCTATGTTGGGATCATAAGGTTTCCCTGCAACCACCCTCTGGTATGATTTGCTGTCCCCATCACCAAGATACTTTGTGTGACAAATACCTCGGGTATGAACAGAATGATTAAAAATGTTAAGTACACCAGCACCTTCCATTCCACACTTTTTCCTTCACAGTTTTTTTTACACTCATGTTGGGAGGTTAGCTTGGTGTGACAAACAAAACAAAACTTGCTCATTATTTCTAACTCTGAAACTTTCCCTGTGTCAACAGAGGTAGCTGATATAATGCCATTCAGGGAAGTGTGTCCACGTTTTTGCCAGGAACCATCAAAACAAGCAGTTTTATGTGATGGATCATCTCCCTCATCCTCTGCTACAGCTTCTCTGGCTGCTTGCAACATGGAGGATTCCCTCACATCATCCACAGCTGAACCAGTAGTCTTATTACAGATAATAAAACTTGCTGCAGGCTGGGAAATATTCAGCACTGCACATAACATTTTACTTGCGTCTCTGCCTTTGTCAATTTAGCTTGGGCCATACACTACACAGACGTTATCATCATACAACTTGCTCCTGGTAATGTTTGAAGTCATCATATCTGCAGTATGATCACACTTACAGTATTTAATAACTAAACTACTTACCTCTCCTCTTTGATGGTTTTTCAAACAAAGAAATATTACAACCACAACGTTTGCAATTAGTGTTTTTTATAAAAGCACAAAGCAGTTTGATACTAACTACAGTGTTCCCATCATGAATAAAGTTACTTTCACTTTTACAGAAATTGTTCTCACCTACCTTAATTTCAGCATTCACAGACGTGAGATGTATCTTTCTGTTCAAGGCACTGAGGTTATGTTTTACGTAACTGCTTTCGCCACTTTGGTCACATTGAGGCTGTCTCTTTTCTGAAACACCTGTTTCCTTGTTCACACGTACGTATTTATTTCCTCTAAATTGTGGTTTCGACGCAAATTTCTTTGTTCTAGGCATTTTCAAATAAAAACTGAATACTTGCCACTCACGCACAATCTTCAAGAAAGAAAACGACAGCACTCGATGCGACTATCGATACACGTGGCAGGGTGTGAAACATTACGTACCAACATTCTCTCCACATCGAAGAAAGAAATATCCCCCTAACCATTAGAGCTCTAGGAATTGCAGCCCTTCTGCTGCAGTGCAAAAAGTGTGCGTGGAATTTAAAGGACGTTGCCTTAAATAATAGATCATTAAAATTTAACCAGATGTTGGATTTTAATACAATTAACGTCAATTCACACACAAAAGAGCGGAGTATTTAAATGTCCTAAAAGCTAAAAATCGAATTTTTGAGCCCTCACGATGCTTGTCTCTCCTTAAGCGTGCCTTATGCAATCTTCGCAATTGTTGAAGACTTTCAAAGCATGTTCCATTCAGCACAGCTTTCTTATTTGGTTCTATACCAAACTTTACATGATACCAATAGTTCGTTGTTGACATAAACTAAGAGCAAAACACAATTTTCGTAGAATAATGAGATCTGGGTTCTTCTGCGATATTACGCAGCGTCGAATGGTACTCCTTTACCGACGTTTCGGGAGAACGTATCGGTCCTATCTTCAAGGGTCAAGAAGTCCAAGAAGAGTACTCTTCTTGACCCTTGAAGAGGGGACCGATACGTTGTCCCGAAACGTCGGTAAAGGATTACCACTCGACGCTGCGTAATAACCCAGAAGAACGCAGATCTCATCAGCATCGCGGCGGAAGCCTCAAATCACGTGTTCGAAAAAACAAGTTATTTTACAATACACAAAAAATTTCCTTGACAAAGCTTGAATGCTGCTTGTAGTATCTATTACGGTAAGTAATTTCAGCACCCTAAATTACCGCACTCTCATACGTTCGTGCACCAGCCATGTTGTTGTTCCTGACTGCGGGAAATTATAACTTTGGTTTGACATTAAAAGGCATTACATCCGTAACAGTTTAGTGAAAATCGGCCAAATGATTCAAAAGCTGAAATCGGAACTCAGAAAGAAAGTAGGAGAAAGAACAAAGCATTCGCATTTAGAAACGCCCTCGCAGAATATTCAGAATTTAGTGACAGTCACATTGCAGCAGTGTCAAGCCAGTCACTGCCGATAATGACCAGCAATGAAGGTCACCGCGGAACACAAGCTGAACTTGCCATGCGGTTCCAGAAGTAACACAATGAAGCACTCATGGCAGTGACTGTTAGAAAGGTCACAACCATCCACATTCAAGCATTACATTTTATTCACGCCGATTCCAGTGGCCGCACGGTCTAAGACGTAGGTCTGTCTGTGTTGTCAGGCAAAGGTCTCTGCGACGGGCCGATCTCTCGTCCAGAGGAGTCCTACCGACTGTGGTGTGTGTTTGAGTGTGATCAAGTGAAAATAAAAACCCTCTACACTTACTGTGAACAAGTAGGTAGAAGAGGGAAGGGCTGCGAAACGAAACATTTTTATTCACAGAACGTAAAGAACAAATAACATTATCGGTTGTTCCACCATTACACGTAGACTGAAGTCATTTTTGTAGATGTAATATTAACAGATTGGCTGCTAATTCAGCCAATCCACTAAAATGACAGTCTACACTAACCGAGTTCACATTTCCTTCCTGCAAAAATTGCTTTATTGATTACACAAGACAAGTCATGTGATGTCAAGTTATCACAGCAAACGAACTGTGTTCCGCCAGCCTGTCAGATTTGCTGACTGTACTCCCGATTACATTGAAAATAATATCACAAACAACGATACGAAAATGAATCAATGCAAACTGGCATAACAAGGATTGTATCTCTTTAAATGTTATTTGCATTAACATTTCTGGTGATAAGCAAGCGAGCTGTGACAATTATTAACTGGGCGAGGCACTGCGCTACAAACCGGAAGGTCGCGAGTTCGATTCCCGATGGTGTCACTGGAATTTTTCATTGACATAATCCTTTCGCTCGAACTATGGCCCTGGGGTCGACTCAGCCTCTAACAGAAATGAGTACCAGGAGTATTTCCTGGGGGGGGGGTAAAGGCGGCCGGTGCGTAGGGCTGACAACTTTACCACCTTCCACCTTCAAGCGCCGATTGTCTAAAAATCTTGGAGCCTCAGCCTCCTGGAACCCTCAAGGCCTGTCCAGGCCTGTAATGGGATTGCTTTACCAGGTATCGTCCTCGGAAAGAGAACGTCACATGTGAGATCTGAGGTTCTCACTGCGGTTACAAGGAACCACTACTGTCTGCTGGGGCATGACATCGTATAGTCTGGTATAGGCGTGTCAGTGCTCTACAGAAACTTGCTGCCTCCGTCATTGAACTTACACGATAGAATTATATAAAAAAGAACTAATAAAGCTACATTTATGGACCTGATTGGCTCATTACCGCGTTCACAAGAGCCTGCCATTGGTCCGTATGCTGAATCAGATGAAAGACCAGTGCTGTGCTGTTGTGAATACGGTAACGGTATCAAAATGGCGGGTAATGTGTTTCGATGATGTGAAGTAGATTGAACTGGATCACAGATGGGTCTGGCAGTCGGATTTGGACAACGACGTTGAGTATTTTGTGGCTCATAATAACTACCTGCTCTTCAGGAACACAGTAGCGGGGACGTAGTTTGTATCCGCGCTGAATTCCTAATAAACGTAGCCCTACCAGCACAAGGCCAGAGATGCCCTATCAGAAAATAATAAAAATTTTACTATATCCAAAATACAGGATTCGGAAAAAAAAAGCCTACGACCAACGCTGTCCCATTTACACGGCACTCACGAACATCCAAAATGTAGCCAGAGTGGTTACTTTCTGGTGCAGAACTGTAACGTCGATGAATGTGGCGTCACTAAACGTCTTGCAGAAACTAAAATAATGAAGCTGCTTCCTCAAGATTACGTCATGAATACGAATTATAGTTACTTGGGGCCTGAAAGAGTAGACGATTATGGACAGGCAAATTCCCGTTGTGGCAACGTGTACAATAATGGCACCAACAAATGCACATACGTACACTACAATTAGTTTATACGTACAATGAACTGCTGCATGTTTCGGCCAACCATGTGGCCATCTACAGGGATATGAAATACAGAGGTTAGATACATTAAAAGTATAAAATAAAACGACAAATATATAAAATATAGCAGAACCAATGCCAAGGTGTAATTATGGTCATATAAGCCAATGGTTTAAAAAGTACATAAATACGAGTTATGGCGATAAGAGTGTGTTGATGTTGGTTGCAAGGTGTATATAGAAGTCCCAGCTCAGTTAGCAATTCATCATCCGAGAGACACTGTTCTGGACTGCACGGTAAAAGACACTGTACTAAGTGCAGTGATGAAATGCTGACTGAAACTTCTGTGTACACCATCCAGCCAATATTAACACATTCTTACCGCAATAACTCATACTGTATCTAACCTTTGCACTTTGTAAACCTGATTATGGCCACATGGTTGGCCGAAACAAGTAGGAGTTCAGTATGAATGTATAAAGTAATTCTAGTATACGTGTGTGAACATGTTGGTGACACTGTTGTGTATATATTCGATTCACGCACGGACCAGAGATCATATAAAACTACTGTGGATATTTTAAACGGATACCTCCTGTTTGTGATTTAAAACTAAAAAACATTTTATTTTAAACCGTCTAACAAATATCTGCATTGTATGCACTGCTGCTGTGTATTCTCTCCATTACCTGTTTCAATTTCATCAGGTGAAAACAACTCACACTCTCGTTACACCAGAGATTCAGTAGTACAAAATTGGAAGCGAAATTCATTTACACGAGAGTCAGTCACAGTGAGTCGCATCTACAATAATCCTTTAAAGACGAAGCGTATCTGTTTTATATAAGGACTCAGTGCGTACCGAGCTGTAAACACTCTCCACTTCGGTTATAAAAACCAGTCTCTTAATGTTTTATAAGGCAAAAGTTGCTGTTTGTTCTGAGATCCGTACAAAACACATAAACGCAATGTGGGCACCACGTAGAATTTTTTAATGTTAAACCTGGTGGTATGTAAAGTTACCGCTAGGCTTTAAAAGGTTAACCTTGCCAACATTATTTTGCTTGTCACTAAATAATAAAGGCAATTTTAGGCAAAACCATTATCTTTTATTATAAAAACAATATTTACCTGCATAAAATGCTACATGTTCCGAAATATACATGGATAGTGCAAAATAATATACGGTATACGGCATATGGTTGAGATCTGAACAGTATACATGGATAATCTAAAACAATATAACGTCATTTATATAAAAATATTTCTTTGGTACCTTATTAGCCTGATGATGGCCCCTTATATATGAGCCGAAACATGTTGCAGTAAAACCATACAACGAATAGAAGAGTTAGTTGTGACTGACGGCTACTGTTATCCTTACATCTGTATACCTTCATCACAAGCGAAGTCCCACTTAAAAATGGGCAGTCGATAGAAATTATTGAAATAAGGAATGACGTCTGAAATCTCCACCCCACCATATCATCGTCCAGAGTTTCAATTTATTGTTTACTTTACCAATACGATTTCAATAGTCTAGGTCCTTCTATAAGTTTTGTTGACTCTGACATTTGAAACAAAAGCTTTAAACAGAGAGCAACCTCAGCCGGCCTGAAGACAGTATTAACCTTTCAAAGCCTAGCGGTAACTTTACGCACCACCAGGTTTAACATTAAAAAATTCTACGTGGTGCCCACATTGCGTTTATGTGTTTTGTACGGATCTCAGAACAAACAGCAACTTTTGCCTTATAAAACATTAAGAGATTGGTTTTTATAACCGAAGTGGACAGTGTTTACAGCGCGGTACGCACTGGGTCCTTATATAAAACAGATACGCTTCGTCTTTAAAGGGTTAAAGAGGATAGGCCTACTGCATTCTCAGATTCAGCTGTCGAAGGAGTACACATTTTCTCACGAGAAGAGTAGGAAGAAAGCGAGAGCATACAGAAATATCACAATGTAGCGAATCATGGGGGTTGGGGGAGAGTGGCTGGGTGTATAAGGGATGCTGCTGGGGATTTTCCACTGCTCCATGTGCATTACAGCTGGCGCCTAGCAACAGTGCAACCTGCTACCCTGCCATGCGCAGCAGCGCGTCCTCTTCTAACCCCTCAGCTACACAGGATCGCATTGGCGAACTCGAGTGACGAATTGTACTCAGTTACCGGGAACCCGATAACTACACACCGCACGAATTCAGTGAAAGTTATGGGGCGTGCTCACAGCTGGCGATGCGACGACCAATGACACATACGCAACAGAAAACAAATTGCAGTTGAATTCGGTTATAACGTCATGAAAGGGACTGAATATTTTGTGTCATTATAAACGAGCGTTTTTATAACCGAGGAGTACAAAGTTATCTTAATGCGTGCCATTCCGTTGTGTGTTGTTACCAGAATTATAGGAACAAAAAAAGCCGTACATCCAATTTATTCAAGGTGTTTTGTTAAGTATCACATTATACACTACATGTTTCGGCACTCTTCTCGTGCCATCCTCAGGTGTGTCTGTAGAACCTTTCTGTACACAGAAAGGTTCTACAGACACAATTTTAGTACAATGTTATGGTTAACAGTACCGAGTTAATTCGTACCACAGAATATCTGCCTCTATAGGCGAGGTGTCGTATAAACCGATGTCGTTATAACCGGGCTCTACTCTATTTCTATAACGTCAGATTTCTTTCAAATTACTGAAAGATAACCAACTTAATATGTCGTCTTATTTTGCCTTCATGACTCATTGAACTGCAGCGCTACAGCCAAATTAGGGCCTACACCGCTTCATTGTCCAGGTTTCTAGTTCACACACGCACACACACACACGGTAGGACTCCTCTGAACGAGTGATCAGCCCGCCGCAGAGGCCGCTACGTACACAACACACAATAACCACAAGGGACGAACATCATTGCCCTCAGCGGGATTCGAAACTGCAAACCCAGCAGTCAAGAGACAGCAGACCTACGCCTTAGACCGCGCGGCCACTGGGATCGGAAAATAAACATGTATTAGTTAAATAAAATACGTGTTTCCACGACACCTTTCATGCCACCATCACAAATGCCATACAGTTTCTTCACCAATTACAAATTAAATGTTGTGCATTCTTTCATTAAGTCATAATTGGTAACGAAATATTACATGACGCAGTTGAATATCTTGACCTGATAAATGTCTGTGTAAATAAACGTCCTAGCACGTCTACGAAACGAGACTGTGATTGCATGATACGTACCGCCACGGAAGGATATATTACCAGCTAGGCAACTAAGAAATCAGCCAACCAACCAACAAAGTATGTAATGAATTAATGCATTAACAATTTAAAAAGGAACACGTGACAAGAGGATCACTTGTACAATACGTCTCTTCGCCTAAGATTCTTGGCTAAAACTCTGCGCGCATTTTACATTTCACTTGCGCATACAGATCATGATAGTGGTTGAAATTTTTGCCACGTAAATGACCGAAAATAAATGTGAAAATCCCCAAGTTCGCAGAGTTCAGCCTATTACGGACTCGAAGTCTGCAGTCTTCAGTTCTTTCAAATGAAAGCTAAAATGAGAAGCAGGTGTTTTTATGTAAGTGGGGCCGGGGTATTGGACAGACGACCGGACTTCGAATCCCGGACGGTGATTTTCTCATCTCTAAACACGTTAAGGCAGTCCGTCTAGCCTCCTGTACAGGGGTACCGGCGTTCTTTCCTAGGGATAAAGCGGCCAAGGCGTGATTTCGACTACTCATCTCCATCTAGCGCCGAGGTTGAGACTGACTGGACCTATGCCTCCATACCCCCTGCGTCTTCATGTCGTGTACGGCACAAATTTACTTATAGCTTCACTACGTAATCAACGTCTCATACAATGAGAACAAAGAAAAGCATATCACCTATATGACGTCGTCTGACATCGTTCACTGATGTCGCTTTGTCCCGTCAACAGCATACAATACGAACTCACTATTTGGTTGACAGACAGACAGACAGACAGACAGACAGACAGACAGACAGACAGACAGAGGGATACACTCAAAGCATCAAGGAGTTAACGTGTCAAAGAAGAGAAGAAGAGGGGCAGTCTATCACAACTACACCTTTGCAGTGTCTTATTGTATAGTGTGCCACATGTTTCGGTTTTAGCTAAAAGCCATCATGGGGCAACATAAAAACACTTACAAAAAATCATTCGCACACAACATGATGGTATTTCAGGTGACTGTGATCTCAGACTTACAATGTGTTGTGTGTTGTAACAGCCGACAATGCAATAATAAAAAAATAATAACAAAAGTCATTTTTTAAAATATGCATAAAGCGATGTCACACATGAAGAATAAACGCGTGTCCACCATTTTGTTTTGTTACGTACACCTGCCACCTGGTGGCTGAGGAGACAAAATTGTCTGACAATTCAGTAACTAAAATTCAAGAAAGTCACTTCAAATAGCAATAAAAATAGAAGTTCAATTAAGACGCTTGAAGCGTCGGGACTTCGGAGGTTGCAAAAAGGCAACAGCTAAATTCGGCAACAAACAGTTTTGCGTTACAGTAAATTTCATTCCTGGGGGTAAAAATTATAGCTACATATTTTTGGGCCTGACAGCAGTTTTACACATTGCTGATGGGTGAACCCCAGTCGTCCATTCCATGTTCCGTCACTCTATTGATCTGACACGGTTCCGAAGGAACTGAAGCAGGGGGCTGGAAAAGCGACGAATCGGGGCTACCATTGTGGATTTCCTAGCAACAGTCCGGCTTGTTCGAAAGTTGACAGAATTGATAGTTTGTTTGCCTGTCACAAAATAACCGAAATACTCCCATCGTCTGCGTACTTTAACTAGCCAGCTAACTAACTAACAAACTGACTAACTATAGAACTCCACAGAACTGAGTCCTTCCTGAGAAGCTAACCGGCCCTCTGCTAGTCTAGAAATTCCCCACATTTTATGCAACCCGAAGGTTCATTACCGCATTCACAAGAGCTCGCCACCTGTCCCTATCCTGAGCCAGATAAATCCAGTCCATGCCTTCCCATCTCACGTCTTGAAGATCCATTTTAATATTATCCTTCCATCTATGCCTACACCTTGCAAGTGGTTCCTTTCCTCAGGTCTCTCCACGAAAACCCCTTATGCCCCTCACCTGTCTCCTGTACGTGCCACATGCCCCGCCCATCTCATTCATCTTGATTTGATCACCCGAATGATATTTGGTGAGGGGTATAGATTATAAAGCTCTTCGTTATGTAGTCTTCTCCACTCCATTGTTACCTCGTCCGCCTTAGGCCCAAATATCCTCCTCAGCACCCTATTCTTGAACACCCTCAGCCTATATTCCTCCTTCAGTGTGTGTGACCAAGTTTCACACCCATACGAAACAACAGGCGACATTATAGTTCTCTATATCTTGAGCTTTAGATATTCATCAATTTCCCACTTTACTTCACAAATATGCACCTGCAATATTTTGTTTAGATTACACGCGTTACTGATGTGCAGGAGAAGTTGTCGTATTTAAAGGCCGTAGCATAATCCCAAGGGGCGGGGGGCGAGGGGGGCCCTCAGTGTGCAAAACATCGGATGATGCAGAGTGCAAAGGCGGATAAAGGTAAACACTTAGGTACTCCAGGGTCGGAGTGGCCTCACGACAAACACGTGCCGACGAAGACTCAAACCTCTCCTGGCAGGCATTATGACCTTGATCTGCACGAATGTAGCAGGGCCAGCACACACACGCTTGGAGGTGCCTGGATGGCGCACATATACACAGCCTGTGGAAAATATTCCATGTAAGCAGATGTGATGGCCACGCCATAGCTCGGGCAGTTAGTCGACGGTTTCCACTGCGGTGGCCCGCGTTCGATGCCAGGGAATGCCATGTCCATTCACTTTAAGTTTTTTTTTTCACTATGGTGTAAGATGCCAAAAAGGATATTTTGCACTTAATGAGGCAAACGCTTTACGCTCCTTCACTTAAGTATCCCGAACATCGCAAGAATTATGGAGAGACGGAGAGGCAGACAGAGAGAGAGCGCGCAGCACGAGAGAAGTATCTGTATTTGAAGACGCTGTCGATTGCTGAAACGAATGGTAAAAGAATATGGAGCACTGGTCGAATGATAATGACGGGGAAAACCGAAGCACACGGAGAAATTTTTTACTTTTTTAAGTGTGTTACCTAACGACTCTATCGCTAGCTAAGATCGTACATCATCAGTGATGGGTGGACGAATTAGTGATTAAAATACCAACCGGGGAAAACCCAATTACTGGAAGAAAAACCTGTCCCATTGCCTCTTTGTTCCCCACATGAAATGTCGGAACTCTAAATTGATACATTTCATCCCATTGTGTGTGTGTGTATATATACACAGTTTTCCCAGTCCATGCCATGAAGGCATACAAGTACGGAGGGAGTAGATGTATAGCTCCACTCATTCTTAACCTCAGCGCTACATGGAGGTGACTGCTTAACTTCACGCCTCGGCCGCTTTACCCCCGGGAAATAACACTGGGTCGGCTGGGTGGGTCTCGAGGCCGATCTGGACGATTTAGAGAAGAGAAAAACCTCTAGTCCGATCATTTGGACCCCGGACCGTTCAGCCCATACGCTAGTCACTACACCGACTAGGCTAGTCCGGTACTATATACAACATATATATAGACTCTAACAATTAACCGTCTAACACAACACTCTTTAAGAGAATCCACAATCAGCTACGTGTTTCGGCTATGTTAAGGTATGTAAACATTTGTAGTTGTATATTATTTTTACGTAGTTGTACACAGCCTGGGGATGCCTTAACATAGCCGAAACATGGGGCTGACTGTGTATGTTAATCAGCATGTGACAGGCGGTTAATTACTGGTGTCTGTGATCAGACAATTTATTAACTTTTCTTACAAATGTCACAAAAAAATTCGAAATAAGTTTTCGGGCAAGTACAAAGGTGTCCAAACTGAATCTCCGTTCTGTACTAAACCCAAATCATACCCACCACGAAACCACCCATTTAACATTTTAAAGCCTAGCGGTAACTTTACGTACCACCAGGTTTAACATTAAAAAATTCTATGTGGTGTCCACATTGCGTTTATGTGTTTTGTACGGATCTCAGAACAAACAGCAACTTTTGCCTTATAAAACATTAAGAGACTGGTTTTTATAACCGAAGTGGAGAGTGTTCACAGCGTGGTACGCACTGAGTCCTTATATAAAACAGATACGCTTCGTCTTTAAAGGGTTAATATAAGAGAGTTGTTAGAAAAATTGAAGAGCGGGACACCGAGATTCAAAACCGACGAATAACACAACACCAAGCGACTGGATAAATATATGAATAAGACTTGGTGCAATATTTCAAAATGATTACTCAACATCTGTAAGTGGCTGGTAAAAACCAGCAGTATCAAATGTCTGATGTAAGAAAATCTTCGTTACGCACCGTTGCGTGAAGAAAAGCAAACAGAACAATTACTATCAATGTCATCTAAAAAGCAACAACAAGACCTTGAAGTCGATCATTCTATCAATAGCCAATTGCAGAAAAATTATTGTGCTCTGTAATTCATACAGAGAACATGTCGAGTGACGTCAAACTTTGGGTGATTAAATCTCTCGATTACTGGTACTTAGGGGCGCCATAGTAGCCAACATTAGACGGTAACCTCTCAGAGGAATGTGCTGTGGGTGAGTAATACTCAGCGATCCAAACAAGTAAGAATTTACACTAAAAGCATAATACCACCAGATACGACAAAACATCAACTAAGTAACTCCATGGAACAGAATCCTTCCTCAGATGCTAACAGGTCCATTCCTAGTCAAGAAATTCCCCGCATTTTATGGGAACCGAAGGTTCATTACCGCATTTACAAGTGCCCGCCACCTGTCTTTATCCTGAGCCAGATCAATCCAGTCCGTTCCTCCCCATCCCACGTCTTGAAGATCCATTTTAATATTTCCTCCCATCTATGCCTAGGTCTTCCGAGCGGCCTCCTTCCCTCGGGTCTCCCCACCAAAACCCTGTATGCACCTTTCCTGTCCCCTATATGTTCCATATGCCCTGCCCATCTCCTTCATATTGATTTTATAACGCGAATGATATTTCATGAGGAGTACAAAGCATAAAGCTCCTCGTTGTGTAGTCTTCTCCAATCCCATGTTACCTTTTCCCTCTTATCACCCCGTTCTCGAACACCCTCAGCCTTTGTTCCTCCCTCAGTGTGAGCGAGCATCTTTCACAACCATACAAAACAACAGGCAAAATTACAGTTCTTTATATCTTGATCTTTGTGTTTTTGGACAGCAACCTGGAACACAAAAGATTCTGCACCGAATGGTAGCAAGCATTCCTCTACTTCAATCTGCTCTTAATTTCTTCATGAATGGAATTTTTATTTGTTAGGGTTATTCCAAAATATTTGAACTGTTCCATTTTTTCAAAGGATTTATTACCTACATTGATGTTGTAATTTCACGACAAAGCAGTAAGAGAAGAAAGTAATTTCGAAATACAACTGACATTACACAAGAAGGCCATATGGCAGTGCAAAACACATGATAAATACAGGGCATTCCGAGCAAAATTCAAACAGCCTACTTTTCTGTTGCATAGATTTCTAGTTGTACATATTTATTTGTATTATTATTGACATCATCATTATCATCATCATCATCATATCATCGTTACACTTCATTTTTTCGAACAAAATTATAACTAAAATATACATCCTGTGTACGTTAAATCTGTGGGGTATAATTTCGCATCATTGCCATGTTTATAACTTATACAGATATTTTAATACCTATATTCACACCATATTACAAATGCCTGGCTCCAGTTTTTTATTAGTTGTCATTATCAAACTGAAAACCAAATAAAATTGATGTACTCTGGCCAAATTATTATGTAAAATTCGGCGCAAGTACTGCCTTAACAAGTATAGCATATACTGTATTTCCAAGTTACAGCCCATTACCATTCATCACATACTAGGACCCTGAAGTGGGTCGCGGTATTGTCGCTCGGTCCTCACAAGTTCGCACGTCTGACATATTGTTATTTAACAACTACGACGTGTGCACTTGTTGTGTCTTCTAATGATATAATGTACAACAGGTCACCCGGTTCACGGGCAGAAATGGAGCACACGCAGACACAGCATGGTCATCACAAAATGCCTACTCTTTCCTTTTCTTTAGACAGAAAAGTAGGATAGTAATTATCTGTAAACGGCAAGCCTGCCGTATGGCGTATCTGACCAGGCCACACTTTCTCACTCGGTATGTACAATGGCTACTAACACAAAATTACGTGACGTTTGTGCACAAAATGCAGCGACGTAGTCTCCAAACTGGTCTGCCCGCTGCCGCTGAATTTATGCCGGCTCGCAAATTGCAGCACGAGTAACCACATCACATTGCTATAGGCTACGCTGTTCTGTTACACGTATAACAATTTCCATAACATAAAAAACGAAGCTGTCGAAAAGAAAACAATTTTAACCTCAAAATACATTGCTTTCGGGTTTGTTTAAAAAAAAGTGCATTGGTAATATATATAATAATAGTACCAACAAATGCGCACAAGTATACTGAAATTGGTTTACATACATAGCAACCTCCTACATGTTTCGGCCAATCATTTGGCTATCTTCAGGGCGGTAAAATACAAAGGATAGATACATTAAGGTTTATAAAATAAAATTATAGACGTACCAATCAATCCACGGATATAAAATAACAATAATAAAACCTACAGTTTAAAAAGTACAGAAAAACAAGTTGTTACTAATAAGAATGTGTTGATATTTGATTGGATGGTGCACACAGAAGGTTTCAGGTAATAATTCACCATCCTGTAATAACACGAATATGTGTCATGTTTTATAATATATTAATAGATACTGATATATAATAATAATAATCCTCTCGTGTAACTTAAATTACAATATAGGCCTACATTCATGATTATTATTAAATTGCGAATGTTTAATAGCTACTACGCCCCACTAGACTTTACACTATTCAGCCGCTGGTGCCTAACGGTAAAATATAAAGTTGTCCCTGTAGATGCCATGAAAGAGCAAAGGGGGAGAGGAGATAAAGATCCACTCATTCTTAACCCCGGTACTAGATGGAGGTACATGGTCAGCCTAACGTCCCGGCCTACTTACCCACCCCCCCCCCCCCCCGGTAAAGAATCCCCAGTACCCACTAAACTGGAGGATGAGTGGACCCCACAGCGAGTCTAATTTTCTTGAGGCCAGAATTTTGTCGACCCTTGTCGTAGGAAAAACTTGGTACAGAAATGAAGCCAAAATCGCTTCTCTAGCTCCTGACTCATCCCACTGCTTACTGATAAAACAACATAAAAAAAAGAAAATCAATAGCATAAAATATTGGATCGTGAACTACACACGGTTTCCCATCTTTGATAAAGTAATATCTTGGTTGTGTTCACATAAAATATTCAAGCTATTTGCTTGGGATTTGTCCTGCCTGGCACGATGATGCTCTCGTTGGCTGTAGAAGTTACACAAATAAACTGATATATTGGATAGACTTCACAGTCGATATGCGAACACAATGCACTTGTACGTTAAAATGTGCACGTGGCTAAAAGGCTGACGGAAAAGCAATCCTTTAGTGGAAACATACATTTCCATTGCAGAAAGGAAAACCAGTCAACCTGGGCGAAATTATTCTAATTTGACAGTAATGTAACGCCAGACACGTTGGCTGGCAGACTAGTAGAAGCGTTACTTTGTGAACTATGTAAAGTGACTAACTCAGACAATGTGGACTGTAAAAGCAGCAACGCATACGTGTACATTCGCAGGTACGACGTACGAATCTCGGACAGAAATATTGTAACGGGTGTCAAAAATGAAATAGGATGGTAGGGGGGGGGGGGGGTTAATTGGAGTAACCTGACGAAGGATAGGAACAACCCAAGAGTCTCGGGTTCAGTAAAATGCAAGGAATTTACTGATTAGCCGATGCACTACTTAGCTCCTAAAGAAGGACTCTGCTCCAAGGAGTTAGTGACGCTGCATGACGACGTTCTTTCCTTCCACACGACATGCCCGTTTGTTCCTATTACTAATAATTATATCACTCATGTTAGAGTATGAGATAAGCTGTTTCAGTCCGCGCCATGAAGATGCATAGGAGGAGCAGAGGTACAGCTCCACTCACTCTTAACCTCAGCACTAGATGGAGATGAGTGGTCAACTTCAAACCCTGGACGCTTTACCCCCAGGAAAGATCCCCGGCACCCATTGAACAGGAGACTGGGTGGGCCCCGCAGTTGGTCTGGACGGGTTTGGAGAAGAAAAAAAAATACTTGCCCCCGCCGGAATTCGAACCCAGGACCGTCCGGCCCGTAGCTGGTCATTATACTGACTACGCTATCCTGTATATATAATATTGTAAAGGGTCTTAAGGAAATGGGATTGCATCGGGTGGGGAGGATTGATCTGACCCAGGACAGGGCTAAGTGGCAGGCTGTTGTGAACACGGTAATGAACCGTCGGGCTCCATAAAGTATACGGAATTCTTTCACTGTCTGAAGAACTATCGGCCGCTCAAGAAGGACTCTGCTGCACGATGAAGTTCCGTTCCACCTCATTACAGCCCTGGACAGGCCCTGAGGGTTCCAGGAGGTTAAGGCTCCCAGATTTCAAGACAGTCGGCACATGAAGGTGGTAAGATTGTCAGCCCATGCACCGGCCGCCTTTACCTCCAGGAAATATTCCTGGTGCTCATTTCTGTTAGAGGCTGAGTCGAACCCAGGGCCATAGTGCGGCTGGAAGGATTATGTCAATGAAAAATTCCAATGACACCATCGGGAATCGAACCCGCGACCTTCCGGCTTGTAGCGCAGTGCCTCAACCATCTAGGCCCCAGTTATTATTATTACTCATAACTTTGTCGTTTATATTCAGGTTTAATTCCTTATTCCCCGCCCCCCCCCGCCGCACCCCTACATGACACGAATGCTCTGTCAGGCTCGACAACGTCACCACAGTGCGAGTGGGCGACGCTCCAGTCATCAGACGTAAGACGTACTCTGGCTATGGACGAAGCCCTTGACAATATCAGTCACTGCCTGTCAGTAGTGGCAGCCGCTCGAAATATGTGCGCTATCCAGCCTGTGTATCGCATATGTGCCGTGAATTTGTCTTAAAATTAATACAGTCGAACCCGCTTATAACGACCCTCGTTTAAGCGACATCTCGTCTATAACGTCAGACGTTCTGCGGTACCAATTAATTCCTCACTGTTAACCATATTCCTGGGCTAGAACAACACTCGTTTATAACGACACAAAATATTCAGTCCCTTTCATGACGTTATAACCGAGTTCGTCTGTATTTGAAAGAAACACGGCTTATCCCCGCTTGTCTTACTGCACTCAGCTTATTGGTCCTCTCCCTCACGGCGTTGGTTAGGGCGCATAATCCTGACGATACGTGCCGTACGTGGTACAAAAACACAATTCGTCATGTACATTTACACTTTACATGCCGAGCCGACAACAGCATGGCGTAAACAGCGGCTTTGTCTCCTTCTTCTCGTGTCACATCCCTCATTCTTGCGCGCCTCCTTCAATACTCCATAGTGTTAACAGTTCATAAGATAAATGTAAATTAACCTGCAAGACACGAGTGCCGGAAATGTAAAACTTATAAGAGAAAACGAGCGGGCGGGGGGGTTTGAACACCGTAATACATGGTGTCACATCCCAAGCAACTTTCAAACTGAATTTCTCGACCATCACAGCAGCCACCAGGCAGGCGGTTTATCATACACCGTGTCTCATAAGCGATCCGAAGCAACAAAAATATTTTTGAAGACAACTGCTTTTTAGGAAGTAAATTCTAAGATATTTCCGTGATGCTCATAAACTTTAATATGCAGGGCTACCGCGACAACAGCCAGGATGTTTAGCAATGCACTAAAACAGTTTACCGTTACACAAAATTTGTTAAAACCAATGAAGCAAGTTTACCAGACTGTTCAGATAGGTAAGAGTCTTGAAAACCGAAACGTCTTAATGGGCCGCTCCAAGTTCAGAGGGTTAGCAGCCGGTCTCTCATGGCGGAGGCTCGGGTTCGATCCCGGATCAGTCCATGTGGGATTTGTGGTGAACAACGTGGCACTGGGACAGGTTTCTCCTCCAGTAGTTCGGTTTTCCCCCCGTCCATTTCATTCCATCGGTGTTCCATTACTTGGAAAGACGAAAAAAAAACAAACCATCTTTCTCGCAGGGTTGCACAATAAGTCTCAAGGCTGCGGTGCGTCCGTAGCATCTGCTGCGGGGCCCTTCACAACAAAAAAATCTCTTAATCAGTTCCACTAATAAGGCACAGATAAGACTATGTTGTAATGACAGGGAATGGAATTGACTGTCAACAGGCGTACCTTGGCTTCAACTGACTCAGATATCATGACAGAAGAATTTAGCTTTGATTAAGATAACCCCTGGTTCTATCAGCACGGCGATTTTAAAAATCAGAAGATGCAAAAAGTGAATAGATTAGAGCATAACACTTTTCAATTGGTGCTCTTCTGCTTGATAAGCTATGAAAATGAGTTCATCAAATGCTTAAAAACGATAGAGGTCAGTAGATGAAACTTGGCAGTTTTAACCTGTTTTTTATCTCTGTGCGACACTGTACGTTATGTGTATGTACCGTAGCACACGGGAAAATTTAATTATTCACGGACAGACAGACAGATGGATGGCTTATCACAATTGGCACTTATTGACTTGACGAAGGTCAATTTGTCACAGTGCGTAAGTAAACACCATACTAAGAAGATGTAAGATTGCATGAAGGTGTAACTCCACGAATTATTCACGTCAGCAATAGCAGAGTTGAATGGTCAGCCTCACGCTCCGGTCACTTTACGCACGGACCTATTTTATAGGAATCTGACAAGTCCCAGGGAAGGTGTAACCCGTAGCCTGATCACTATACAGACTGACGTAACCATCTCGTACTTCCCGGTTATTATTGCAAAGCCAATTGACATTTAAACGGTACAAATTAACAGTTTCCATTTATGACACGTTACAGCCCTTGAAGAATACTTTAAACCACTGTTTCACTGAATATGCTCAGGCGATTTACTTCAGAAAATTTGGAGACTGTAATAGCGAAAGAAGCATCGATCCCTCTCACTTCTGATTATCGCTGCCATCTTGTGACACCATCCTTAACTACTAATGAGTCTAATCGTTGCACTACAATAGGACAGTCAATTTTAGCCGAACTACAGAATTGTGAACTTATCTGAGCAAACACAAAAATACTCAAGAATAGCAAAGACATTTGTCAAAAGGAAACCTTCCAAAAAAGGCACAAACCGAATTATTCTTGCCTTGAATTCTTCTCTGTGTCCATTCACTCCTTTGTTATACATTTCAGTCTGCTTTAACAAGCTTTAAAAGATTTGAATAGCGAGTCAATTCAAATAAGGTTCAACTCGAACTAATACTTTTTTCAATAATTTTTGTCTTTTCAGTCTTTGACGGAATAAGATTGTCCCACGGGTGTAAATTTTACTGGCGCCAGGTAGCCGTAGAGGCTAAATTTTGTTACAGTGGCGTCTAATATTTAGTGGGCCTTCAGTATGGAATTAGCTTCCTGTCACCCCTCTGGTGCCTAAGGTTTTGAGGTGGTTCCTGGATGTTTGGAAAATTTGTGTACCGCTGTTCTACTGGTTTTCGTCTGTCATTCCAGGCAAAAGCTGAGATTATACCTCAATTAAAGACAAGCGCTTCCGTCTCATTCCTTTCCAATTCATCAGTAACTCAACCATTCGACGCAATATGATCTGCGGCGTTACTGACAGCTTCGTAAGACAACACAAAAAGAATCAAACTCGACCCTCAACTGGTCCTTCACCGATGACCCTTCGAGTAAGAAGATTAGTGAAGACTCACTGAATTTGGCAACATGAGAGGGGTGAGGGATATGTTTAATTTTACCCATCTAGTTTATTCAGAGAGACCTTGTACTGAACACGTACACAGCAACATACAGCCTAGATGACATCAAGTCTGTCAGAATTGCAATTACTAAATAACATCAAGTGGATGGCATGCATCTGTTTACTTCCTATTTGAGTGATTTATAGTTGGCAGACATACTTCCGTGCCGAGTCAAGTGCCTGTTGAAAAGCTGCCTATACTGACAACGAGAAAGCCAGCATGTCTACAGTGTAGCAATTAACGTCACGTTATTTAACCACGCTGAATAAACTGATGACGTCCATCACAGTTGGTAACACTGCTGACAGAAGGTCGTCGGGTATATTAAGCAGAGATTACCAAACGGTGGCCGACGGATCCATGGGGTTCAGTGGGACGCTGGTTCTCAGGCATTCCGCTCGTGTTAGGATTTTGGTCTATGCAACAGAATCCAATTCGACAAGAAAACAGCTGTTTGATCAGGCATGAAATTTCTCGACTTTTCTGAAATCTCAAGTGTTATTAGGATCACTGAAGAGAAACAAAGCCGATCGCAGTGGCCGCGCGGTCTAAGGCGTAGGTCTGCGGCCACTCGCTTGCTGGGATTGTGGGTTCGAATCCCGCCGGAGGCATGGATGTCTGTCTCTTGTGAGTGTTGTGTGTTTTGTCAGGTAGAGGTCTCTGCGTCGGCCTGTTCACTCATCCAGAGGAGTCCTACCGACTGTGGTGTGCGTCTGAATGTGATCGTGAAGCGTCGATAATGAAGCCGCCCTGGCCCACTAGAGGCTGTTGCGCCATGAAAAAAATACAGAAACAGTCCATTGAAATTATAACCTCTAAATTGTTTCTTACCCCAAGTAATAATGCACTGTCAATCTCGTACATCAAGTAATGAGAAAGACAGTGACAGGCCTCATTTCGATATTTGTCTCTTCCCTGTACGCCGACTGTCAAAGTAACCGCCTTCCAATGCATTCCGTGTGCACAAGTATATTCCCTCGCGCGTGAGCAGCTTACAACGAGACGAGTATGTACATCACGTTTCTATTCACTCAGCTCGTTCTGTGTTCTGCTTATTTCATCTTTCGCAAGTCTGAGTATTTCGCTTAGAACTTTGGTCTCAGATACAGGCATTTCAAGTTGTTCTACAACCCCTACAAAAGGAAACTATTTATCATAAAGAAAAAGGAAAAATTGCGCCTTGTCTACTCTTTAGCATTTGCACACCGAACCGAGTGATTTCAATAAACTGTAACAGACATCAATTAGTATAATGAATAACGAAAGCTATGGACCACTGAGTTATACCGTATTCTGCATAACACAAATACTATCTATTTTACTGACCTTTTAAATATCACTGGTTATTATATGTACAGCCAGGTTTGAGGCTAATAACTCCGAATTTTGCCCAAAGAACGTACTTTTATGTATTCTGCGTGGTTCTTACAATAAAAAATATTCAACAACTGATCTTCATAATGTAAGAACGTTGTGTTCTCTGTTAGGAACAAAGCTAATCTTTATGTATAACGTAGTTTAATGTTAGGCTTCAAAGAACCGGCCTTTATACCACAGTCATTACTTGCTCGTCCTCTAATTATCCTTGACTTGTATCGACAAATATATGAGGGCCAATATTAAGAGTTAGCGAATTAATTTGGTAGATATCCATCTAATAGAGGCCTAAAGTTTCCCACTTTTTAAAATGATTATTTTATCATTTTTTACAAGAACAACTACTGGCACACACGGCGTACTGTACTTATGAACTATACATATAATTAATATATATATATAAACACCGTATACCATGATCCGCATTTAAAAAATATAGAAAACATATAGGCGAAGTTGTCCCCATGCACGCCATAAAGGCATGTGAGGTTGGAGGTAGAGATCCATCGATTCTTAACGCCAAGTAGCCTACTATATGAAAGTCAGTCGTTTGCTTCACGCGTTACACAGTGTTCGCATATACTGCAATAATGTTCTGAAAAATTCGCGTTACCGAAACGCGCGTCACAGCAGAACTGTTTGTACAGGGCAGAATATTGTCGGTTCTATGAAATGTGGCGGGCTCGTGTGAATACGGTCATGAACCATCGTGCTATATAAAGTGTAGAGAATTACTGACCAGTTAAACCAAGTGGGCAACTAGAATTTTTATTTGGGGGGGGGGGGGGGGCGAACCGTGTGACTATAAGTAATTTATATTTGACTTTAAAAATTACTCTGTGGTGATGGGTTTATGGACTTTATCGATCGTCCGAAGAGTAAAATATTAAAAATATTAAAAAGTTAAAATCACAACGTTTCGGAAGCTGGCTCTGCTTCCGTCCTCAGGTGAATGGAGGGGGAGAAGTGATGGAGGCTAGCTCTGTCTAAGGGGTTCAACAGAATAGGTGTTCTTCTCTTCTCCCCCTCCATTCACCTGAGGACGGAAGCAGAGCCAGCTGCCGAAAGGTTGTGATTTTAATATTTTTAATATTTTACTCTTCGGACGATGGATAAATTCCATAAACCCATCACCACACAATATTATACACCATCGTCAAAACCTTTTAGAATGTATTTAAAATTACGTTATAAAATTCACGTCGTAAGTAACATAATATAACATAACATAACACTGTTTGTAGCTGCATTTATATATATGCAAATTATGCTGCATGTTCCATGACTCAGTAAGCTAATTTCAATCACAATGTCTAATCTTCTCGGTTCTTCTACTTTCATCTAAGATATCCTAAGTTATGTTATCTTTTAAATTCGAATCTGCTAGTCATCAGCCGATTTGAGTGGCTGATTTCGGATGAAGGGTAAATCATGTAACACGTTTGATATCGTTTCTACAAAATCTGCGTTTTTTAAATGTTGATTTGGGGGGGGGGGGGGGTTAGGTCCGCTGCGCCCCAGAATTAAACTGTATAAAATAAGCTGGATATGCCGTGTGAGGTGCCGTGTAATTAGCTTGTAACACTTTGACTCGCAAATAACGACCCAAGTAGGCCAGTAGAACAGGTTCTAAGCCAAATTTCAAATACCACAGCCGTAACATAACCGGCATTGCCATTTCCCGCTCTTGTTAATGGCAACAACACAAGTACAAACACTGGGCCCAACCTAGTGTTGATCCCACTTTTCAGTTGTTAACAACAGCTTAAGAGTCACAGAAAATCACACTTAAATACCTTCAGTGGAAAAGAAACTGCAAATCAGAAGGCCTCACGTGACTGTGAAATTAACACAGACTCCGATATTTATACTAACACTGCATATGACTGCCTGTTTTAAGCAGGAACACTGTATGAACAGTCTGAAAACAAATATTGGTAGTGGTGTGGTGTGGTGTGGTGTGTTCAGGCTGAAGGTAACAAACATGCCTTTAACGATGAGAGTTGCAACATAGCCACATATTCGCACACACAAAGGGCCTCGTCAAAATTGTTAAGCAGCTGCCCCCACACACTTCCCAAGCCTGCACACTGCATCACACAAACTGCATATGAAATGGTTTATACAATCAATTTTCAAATCGCCGTTTAAATTGTTTTCTTAATAACTTCACTGTGACCGATCCCAGTGGCCGCGCGGTCTAAGGTGTGGGACTGCGGCCGAGCGCTTGCTGGGATCGTGGGTTCGAATCCCACCGGGGGCATGGATGTTTGTATGTCGTGAGTGTTGTGTTTTGTCAGGTAGAAGTCTGCATTGGGCTGATCGCTCGTCCAGAGGAGTCCTACTGAGTGTAGCGTGTCTGAGTGTGATCATGAAGCCTCCATAATGAGGAGACCCCGGCCCACTGGGGGCTCTCGGGCCATTGGAAAAAGAAAAGTTTTCATTCCTAATACGATAGGCCTACAGTCTAGAGCAGCTATTAACTGTACGTCAGTATTTCAGCTCTATTACTGCATTCTGTTTGTACCTCCAGGTATAAATTGTTCACATTCACTTCCGTGCAGCAAAGTTGGTACTGCTACTGCTACATTATATTTCAACTGCACTTCATTCTTTTCTTAGTATTTAACCCTTCAATGCCGGCCTCGGTGCAGTACACAGATCTTTAATGCTTCACATGCAGCCAGCCTCGGTGCATCGTAGTTCGTGAATGCATTTAACCCTTTAAAGACGAAGCGTATCTGTTTTATATAAGGACTCAGTGCGTACCGCGCTGTAAACACTCTCCACTTCGGTTATAAAAACCAATCTCTTAATGTTTTATAAGGCAAAAGTTGCTGTTTGTTCTGAGATCCGTACAAAACACATAAACGCATTGTGGGCACCACGTAGAATTTTTTAATGTTAAACCTGGTGGTACGTAAAGTTACCGCTAGGCTTTAAAAGGTTAAGGGCACTGTAAGTCAAAAATTTCTGCGACCTGGGCAGCAGTTGGAATTTACACCCCAGCGCCAGCAAAGGGTTAAGCTGCCCCTCTACATACTACCACACATACGCCGTTTGTTACTTAAAAACGTGTGGCACAGCACTGTTCACGGACCAGTGTCCATCAACAGTACTGCCGCATCATAAGACAAGTCATACGATATGAAAAACCGTAAGTCATGTTTTTATGGCGGCCACTAGAACAGTTAGAATCGCGAGTTCGAATCCCGCTCGAGGCATAGCTACACGTCTCTACGATGCTGCGGTGTGTGTCGTGTGGTGCAGGTCACGGCCGCACAACTTGATTGACCACAGTGTAGCCTTGTGATGGGTCGATCCACCGTCCAAGGAACGCCGCTTCAGAGCAGGCCAAGGGGCGTCCTATCCGGGAGGGCATAAACAGCTTCAGATTCAGGGACCACAGGTTCAAATGTCGGACTAGTGATCGGCTATCGTGACTAAGGTTCAACGTGGCTTTCCTCAGCCCCTCCAGGCCATTACCGGGATAGCACGTCGAATTTACAGTCGAACCTCATTATTACGATATCGTTTTACATGACACCTCGTCTATAGCGTCAGATATTCTGTGGTAGCAATTAATTGGCCACTGTTAACCATGACATTATACTCCTTGGTTGTAACGACCCTCATTTATAAACGTAGTCCTTCCCTCTTTTACCTACTTGTTCACAGCAGGTGTCGAGGTTGTTTATTTTCACTTGATCACACTCAGACACACATCACAGTCGGTAGGAATCCTCTGGACGAGTGATCAGCCCGTCGCACAGACCTCTAGCTGACAACAGACAAACAATGTACAAGACAAACACCCATACCCCCGGTGGGATTCGAACCCACGATCCCAGCAAGCGTTCGGCCGCAGACCTACGCCTTAGACCGCGCGGCCACTGGGATCGACACCCTCACTTATAACGACACAATATATTCAGTCCCTTGCATGACGTTATAACCGAGTTCGCCTGTATTTTACAATAACTTCCTCCTAAATACTTTCCTATTCATTACCCACTAATTACCCTCTCATTCGACACCACAAGGCATACACTACTGAAGTCACCTTTAAATGAACTGTCTACATTATACAGCAAACTTGGTTTATGACTGCATGTGCGAGTGACAAATTGATGATCATTACGCTAGATGGCAGACACGGTTACGAAGTAGTCAAGAAATAACTATGCTTCGGTCGGCACTGCATTTAGATTCATCTTATAGTGTCCGTCTAGGTCTGTAATATATGTGAACGCAGAAACTGAAGGGGTATCTGTGGAAATCACAGCTCGAGACGCCGTGGAGCACCGCGTGAATATTATTTTAATCCCGTCAGATGACGGCGCCGTTTCCGTTACACAAATAAATGAATACATACATAACAGAAAGATGAGAAGAACATATCTATCAAAGCTGTGAAAGGTAACTGTTTAATGAACACGGTTATTCTAAATGTTGAACTGTATCACGCTTTGAACAGAAAACACAGTGTAGGTCCTACGGGGCAAAAAAAAAGGGACTGAGCGTGAATACGAACTTGACATTTGCGCATTAAACATCGGCAGTACAAAGAACCAAGCCAGCCTTATTACGGCAAATTAACTTAAGGATTAGTGATCGTTATAAATTCACGTTGGAAAAATACCAGAAATTTTAACAAAGGGTGTTTTGGATGTCATCGGAACCTTGCGAGAGACAGGAGACGAGATTCACGTTGGGAAATTTTGTGGTTAACACTACTTATGGTGACTCTTATATAGGAGAAATACTCCTTTGTCCGGGAAACAAGACAAATGATCAGGAGTTTGGTTTATCTTGTGACGCTGTCAGTGTCTCACTAAGCAGTAGGTGCGTCCAAAATTTCTAGACAAAGGACCAAAAGTTTATTGTGGGCTGGTTCGCAGGCCGCACGTGTAAAAATCACAAGTGGTATATCTAACCACCAAAATCATTCTGCAGTTTTTACAGTATGTACATAATTTGCAAATTTGGCCGCGGGCCGCATAATACAAACTGGCAGGCTACTCGTTGGACAACCCTGCTATGGAATATAACAGCATCGTGAGTGGGATGACTGGAGAATGGAAAGGATTTGGAAGAAAGAGGGACGTAGCCTGATCCAGGTACTATCTCGGCATATGATTGGAAGTGATGAGAAAAACCACAACATCCTCCTTCGGGATATCCGGCAGATATTCGAAAGGGGCACCCCTCGCATTCAAATATAAAATGTTGCCGCTACGCGCACCCGCTCGGAGAAGACAGGTACGCACAAGTTTATACAGTTCTGATAATGTCTAATATACGTCGTTAACAAATTCTTAGCTTATTAACAACACCGTTCAACTGCGTAAGGAACCGCGCTCCTCCACTTCCTATTTAGTGCTTTCGCAAAACGGGAAACATATAAAGTTAAAAAAGCAAAGTTTTCCCTATCCATTCCATGAAAGCATATGGGACAGCAGAGGTATAGTTCCACTCATTCTCACCTCGGCGCTACATGGAAGTGTGTGGTAAACAATACGCCCCGGCCGCTTAATCCCTAAGAAACAACCCCGGTACTCCTTAAATAGAAGGCCAGGTGGGCCCCAGAGCTGGTGTCGACGGTTTGGGGAAAAGAAACATATCTTGTCCGTACCCAAATTCGAATCCCGGACAGTCCAGCATATAGCCTGGTCACTAACCGAATACAGGACCGCGGAAATCCGGTACGTAACGGGAACCGTGTTCGTTTCCTATTGCAAGTGGGCTTTACAGCAATACGAATTAAGTAATACAGGACATGTTAAACAGAATGATACAAATAACACACATAATGCCACTCATACCGTAAGAATGTCAAATTTCCTGACAATGCTGGGTCAAAAACGCGATTTTAACGCAACTAACACTCACAACGTGGCCTCGAGGACAGTCCAATCCCTATTAATTACCATGAAAGTCACGGTTTAATTACGATTGTTCGCTTTAGACTTTGTGCGTTTCTGAACTTCACTTAATGGAAGGAAATTTTTATCGCGTAAAGACTAACTCAGGCACTTAGACCTTCCTACATCAAGCGATTTCAGCCAAGGTGAGCTTGTCACGAGAGGACATCGCGGACACCGGATAGGACGCAAAGAAACACAGGCGACCTCGCAACTTCATAGCCGATACTGTCGTGCTCTATTCCTGACAATCTGATACTGGACACGATTTCACTGTGTTTTGATACGTAGGCTGACTCTTCAGGAAACAGTTTCTTAGCTTGCAAACTGTGCGCCTATCACAGTGAACTGGCTGTGCAAAATGAGGATGAAATTTGAGTGCTCGCAGCATTGCCGTTCAGGGAAAGTGGTTACTATAGGCGCACCGGTGTGTACCACCAGACTTCACATTCAAAGACCCTACATTCTGCCCCAGAATGTATTTACACCATGTGTTTCTTACAAAGAGACATTATTGGCCTATACGGCATCCACTTGACGGTTTTATAGCCGAGAAGGACTGTGTTTTTACTACGCGGTATGAAAGGGATCTAACTAACTAACTCCATGGCGCAGACGCCTTCTCGAGAAGCTATTAGTTTCTCAGCTAGTCAAGAAATTTACCGCATTTTATGTAACCCGGAGGTTCATTACCGCATTCACAAGATTCCGCCACTTGTCCTTATCCTGAGCCAGATAAATCCAGTCCATGCCCCATCCCACTTCTTGATGACCCATTGTAATATTATCCTCCCATCTACGCCTGGGTCTCCCAAGTGGTTGCCTTCCCTCAGGTCTTCCCACCAAAATCCTGTATGCACCTCGCCTTTCCCCCATATGTGCTATATGCCCCGCCCATCTCATTGTTCCCGAGTTGATTACCGGAATAATATTTGGTGATGAGTACAGGTCATTAAGTTCCTCGTTATGTAGTCTTCTCCACTCCCCTGTCACCTCGTCCCTCTTAGGCCCGAATATCCTCCTCAGCACCCTCTTCTCGAACACCCTCGGTCTTTGTTCCTCCCTCAGTGTGAGAGACCAAGTTTCACACCCATACAAAACAACAGATAAAATTATAGTTCTGTATACCCTAATCTTTGTGTTTTTGGATGGCAACCTGGAAGACAAAAGATTCTGCACCGAATGATAGCAAGCATTCCTCGACTTCAATCTGCTCTTAACTTCTTCATGAATGGAGTAACAGCTCCTCACCGTACAAAAATTATGATGTTACGTAACAGCTTACGGAAGGGAACTTTAAACAAAATTCAGGGAGTCCTGAAAGCAGTGCAGTTGCACCCACCAGACACATGTTCGAATATCGGCTAGAGGATGGCTTGATTGAAACTTCGTGGTTCTGTTCAGTCTCACCAACGCATTGTAGCTCTTGCCAGTGATACGCACATATAGACGCACACACATACATAGTATGCGCGCGCGTACTATGTATGTGTGTGTGCGATCGTGCACTTAGATATCGAATTTGTTTCAGAATGCGTGGAGGATGGTTGCAGCACGTTTCTCCGAAGATCATTAGACAGACCTTTGGCGCAATGAAAGCCTAAAAAGTTAATTTGTTATACACTTTACGCCAAACGTGTCCTTGACGTTTTGTTCGACATCTTGCCATTTGCAATACGGTCAGACTGCCGAACGCCAGCAAAGAACATGACAGTACGGTAGCACACCTCAGTCACTCTCTGCAATATCTAGCACACGCTACTGAGAAATGCAGCAAAATGTTTCAAATCCCGAGTGGCCAACCATCCATCCCACATGCGGGGGGGGGGGGGGGGTTGATTCCACGTGAAGCCTGCAGAAGTTACACGGAGATTTCTTGTTGACCTATCAAAGACATTCCAGGTCCCAATGCAAACAAAAAATTGGGACCCTTCCTACGCGTAGCCCTGAACCGACCATACAGACACAGCAAACATAGAAATATAATATAATATAATATAATATAATATAATATAATATAATATAATACAATACAATGTAATATAATACAATATAATATAAGTAAAATATAATATAATATAATATAATATAACAAAGTATAGTGTAATATAATATACAAAATATGGTTGACAAAAAATCTGAAATGCAACCACCCCCTTCGGGGCCCCCAAAGGGTGGGGCCCCTTGGAGGCGCATGGATTGACTTAAACCGGTCCTGTGTCTCCCCACATTGAAAATGAAACAAAAGCTGTTAATATAAACCCAGTCGGCAGGCCTGTTGGGTGGCCCTGACAGTACGCCATCTCCAGTAGTGAACATCTTCACCTAAACTGGCTAGTGCATCGACAGGATTGAAACCCGTAACCCTTGAAACGGTAAGCACCGATGCAAACTACTGAACAGACATGTAGCATGTCTTTCCTTCCTAATACATGCTATTCATACTGTCACATGTGGAGACTCATACAGACACCAAAGTGCACCTACATACTTCACTAATTAATACATTCTGTAAGTTTTTCTCACAGAGAGTCACACGCCGTTTTACGCTGCAAATAAACAAGATAACGCAAGGCTGCAAAGTTGTGGCGTTTTTTTTAGCGTATTCAAATCTGTAACAGGTTAGTACAGGTAGAATAAAACAGGTCATGAATTATAACTGAAGGGGTAAAACTGCTAACTAATAATGTGAAGGTCAACGTTTAAGTAAATAAGCATTGCTTAGGTACATCGTTTAAAAAATGCCATGTGTGCGCCATTACCATTACCGTGACGTCACGCACGCTGTCAATATACTCGCAACACAAAACGCTAAATAACAAATTGACAAGATATGCGTCATCTCTTTATGCTTTATTTGAAGTAAATTCACAAAAGGAAAGCACAACGCGGAAATAGTGACCGTCCATCTGAAATTTTTATTGTGTGATGATGGGTTTGTGGACTATATCTATCGCCCAGAGAATAAAATATTAAAAATATTAGAAAAATTAAAATTACAACGTTTCGGAAGCTGGCTCTGCTTCCGTCCTCAGGTGAATGGAGGGGGAGAAGAGAAGAACACCTATTCTGTTGAACCCCTTAGACAGAGCTAGCCTCAATCACTTCTCCCCCTCCATTCACCTGAGGACGGAAGCAGAGACAGCTTCCGAAACGTTGTAATTTTAATTTTTTAATATTTTTAATATTTTACTCTCCGGACGATGGATAAAGTCCATAAACCCATCACCACACAATATTATACACCATCGTCAAAACCTTTTGGAATTTGTGTATCTGAAACTTTTAAACCGATCGCCAAGAAATTCTGTATTGAGTATCAGCCTGCATGTCACACCTCTTCAGGCGATAACTGAATATATACACGAGTTTTATTACCAGCTACTGCACAAAGTATATTTTTGCTCTTACATGTTTCGGCTACGTTTTGTAGCCATCATCGGGGAGCCAGTATTATACAGACATGTCTGTATGCTATGCACTCGGTCTGGCTGGCAATTTGAGACAAGCTAGAGAGTTGATCTTGGGCCCTCATACTGCGGCCGAGACCACGCAAATGTCCTTTAACCTTCTAAAGCCTAGCGGTAACTTTACGTACCACCAGGTTTAACATTAAAAAATTCTACGTGGTGCCCCCATTGCGTTTATGTGTTTTGTACGGATCTCAGAACAAACAGCAACTTTTGCCTTATAAAACATTAAGAGACTGGTTTTTGTAACCGAAGTGGACAGTGTTTACAGCGCGGTACGACCTGAGTCCTTAAATAAAACAGATACGCTTCGACTTTAAAGGGTTAATAGGGCGCAGTCCAGGGTGGTTATTGGCCTGCTTACTGGGCATAACACCCTGAGGAGACATCTTCACATAATGCGGCTGATGGATAGTCCCCTGTGTAGGAAATGTGGGGCTGGGGAGGAAACCTCTTCCCATGTACTGTGTGAGTGTGAAGCCTTGGCGACACTCAGTCATATCTATCTGGGACCCTTTTTCTTGGACCCTGAGGACGTGAGAGGTCTGAGTCTAAGGGCAATCTGGAACGTCTTTAGAAGGACAGGGCTCTAGTGACTTGGACCCAGTGAGGGGGCAAAAAGGGCCTGTCAAGGCCTACGTGCATCGGGACCGTAAGGGCTCGACCCACACTCATTCACACTCATACTCATGTTATACATTCGCATAGACAGCATGGAAGTAAACTGTTACCACAGGCGAGCGGGCAGCTTCGTGGTACGGAAGATATGGTGCAAGATCACCCGAAATCGGAGGCTGGCACACCTCATGGCCCCGTGTGGCAATGGTAACATACACAAGAACTCTTGCCGAGAATTACAACCCGGTTGTCTAGCCCATACCCCGTCGCGAAATTCTTTAGGCCTAGAAAATTTCCCCCTCATCACCTTACTCCCTATTTTCAAACTGGTCACTTACCCACATAAATCTGTCTGACAATATTCTGTACACGTTACCTTTTTTCCCCAGCTGACCTGACAGCTACATTTTCAGCTCACGGATATTAACAACCTTAGCAACACTGGGGCCGTTCCCAGTGGCCGCGTAGTCTAAGGCGTGGGTCTGCGGCCGCTCGCTTGCCGGGATTGTGGGTTCGAATCCCACTGGGGTATGGATATCTACCTCTTGTGAGGGTTGTGTGTTGTCAATGATAGCGACCTCTGCGACGAGCTGATCACTCGTCCAGAGGAGTCCTACCTATTGTGTGTGTGTGTCTGAGAGAGAGAGAGAGAGAGAGAGTGTGTGTGTGTGTGTGTGTGTGTGTGTGTGTGTGTGTGTGTGTGTGTGTGTGTGTGTNTGTGTGTGTGTGTGTGTGTGTGTGTGTGTGTGTGTGTGTGTGTGTGTCTTCTTGTGTGTGGTATAGAAACCTCTACAGCGAGGCGGTCTAGGCCCGAGTTGGGCTGTTACGCCACAGGAAAGTGAAAGCAACATTAGGAGAGGGTTAGAAACTTGCACACTCTTCTTCGTATCTATTCCCTTTCCATTCACCAAATATGAAACTACCAGTTCGTACGTCTCTGCTCACGTGACTTTACCCACTCCATTGCTATTCCATGTAACCCCAAATATTTTCATATCTAGTTTTTAAAAGTTGTCGATCCCAGTGGCCGCGCGGTCTAAGGCGTAGGTCTGTGGCCGAGCGCTTGCTGGGATCGTGGGTTCGAATCCCACCGGGGGTATGGATGTTTGTCTCTTGTACAGTGTTTGTGTTGTCAGGTAGAGGTCTCTGCGACGGGGCCGATCACTCGTCCAGAGGAGTCCTATCGACTGCGGTGTGTGTCTGAGTGTGATCAAGTGAAAATAAAAACCCTCTACACCTACTGTGAGTAGGTAGAAGAGGGAAGGACTACGAAAAGTCTGTAGACTTAATTTACGTCCTTGCGTAGCTGCAAGAGTCCCGCATAATTAGTATACAAACGTAAGAATAAACCAATAAACACGCACGCCTGCCTAATGTTAGTACTGAAAAAAGAAATGAACAGAATGGTTCCTAAACAGAAGCGTCTCCACATACTATTCCATTTTTTAATCCTACAAAAAACTTAATTTTTATTTGATCTTTTCCTTTCGTTTACTTATCTTTTCTTTGCATATTTCCTATGTTTTATGACCTATTGTCGTTACGACTTGGTGCCAGATTTTGATTTAGTATCATATTTACGTACTTTTTTCTATTTATTTCCAGAACAGTTTATTTGTCCAATCGTAAATAACCCATGCAGTACAACTTCGCCGCCAAATTTACGTCATCAGTATACATTAATACAAGACCTATATTTACGCATCTAAAAAAGAGTCTGCGTTTCGGTACTGCATTCTTCCTACCCTGATGACACGTGCGCTGGAGGACGCCAACTCTGAACCCTCGACTACATGTCAGAAGGCCAACTACATTAACATGAACTACAGTGGCTGGGCAATGATACGTTTCTTTTAACTCTGCGACAAGATAACAAAAAACTGAAACTGTGACGCAGGTCACGTGTCAAAGCACAGACAGTTCACATTAAGACTGGGTTGTCACCATGTAGTTTCGTAGGTATCCGACGTTTCCGAAGAACCTGCAACCTCGATAATCCTGTTTGAAGTGCAGATTAAAGCAGTATGTTGCTCCGAAACGTCGATAACCATACACATAAAGCTCGGGAGAACAAAACATTAATTATAATTGCTATGGAAATCTTGTCTCTCGGAGGAAAAATCTGTAACGCTTGTACATTCTGTACTTTTGTACTTCTAATGAGAAAACGAATATTCGCAGTCCCTCCTTCTTCTACCTGCTTGTTCACAGTAAGTGTAAAGGTTTTTATTTTCACTTGATCACACTCAGACACACACCACAGTTGGTAGGACTCCTCTGGACGAGGGATCGGCCCGTCGCACAGACCTCTACCTGACAACAAAAACACTGTACAAGAGACAAACATCCATGCCTCCGGTGGGATTCGAACCACGATCCCAGCAAGCGCTCTGCCGCAGACCAACGCCTTAGACCGCGCGGCCACTGGGATCGGCGAAAACGAACATTAATAGTTCCTTATTTAGGGTTATATTTCGTCGGTAAGCTCCGGCACGGCTTTATTAACTCAGCATTTCTGCTGAAAGTTCGATTCGACATCTCCCAAACGATTATTACATAATGCAGAAGCGTCATGTCTCCTTACTCGTTCATGCGATTGGATAAGCAGAACACGTCTGGACGACAGCTCCCGAAATGGAATCTGCTAGCTGGCAACTCGCCTGCAGGAAGAGATGTGACGTGACCCTGAAACCGAAGGACTGCAAATTGACGTGTTTACTTTATTACCTTTATTAACACACAAGTCACACTGTTGCTCAAAACACAAGTTGAAGTGTGTGGAAAAAAGACACAATTCTTTATTCGGACACAAAATTACTAAGTTTAACATGCATGTCGCCACGCGAATCAGTCCGGATATTGATATATCAGACAGAAGACCAAAGACACAGTGTCGTCTGAAGCGACTACGATATGGCCTGCCCGAATACCGCCATTACGGTTCCGAATTTCTTTCGGGGGGCATGTTGCGTTGCCCTGCACACGCAGAGGCCTCGCGAGGGGCCTATTCTCCGTCCCAAAATTTTTTATGGATTAATCTTCAGCTGGAACACAATCGGGGGACAAATCAGCGAAAATATAAATACAGTTGAACTCGGTTATAACGTCATGGAAGGGAATGAATATTTTGTGTCGTTATAAACGAGTGTATAATGTTATGGTTAACAGCAAGGAATTAATTGGCACCGTAGAATGTCTGACGCTGTAGATGAGATATAGCATACACAGGTGCAGTTATAGCCGGGTTCGTCTGTATTACAAAATCAAACTGTCCGATTTTCACGAACCCAGCTCAGGACAGTCTCGTACTGGATATCACGCATACTGACATAGCACGACCAAGTTAACTGTGCAGTCGGCGTGGGTAGAACACGGTGCAGGAAGGGAAATGACAGGAGGGGGGGGGGGGGGAGCGCAGTATTCGCATTTTTCAAGAATGCACCGCAAGGTGTGGCAAGTAGTTTAAACTCCGTTTTACTAACAACACCAATATGGTGGCAATGCGCACTTATAAGATCGTAATATCGCTATTTTTAGAACATTTTAACAGAACGAGTTACTAATGTAATGTATGTCTCCGTAAATAAATAGCTCGTAAGTTTTCAAAATTTCTTCGGCCTTTTGTCTCATATTTGACAGAAAAAGGGTTAAAAGACGTTTTCTCATTACAAATTTCTCAGCGGGCAACATGTTGCCCGCGAGTTACGGACTGAGTGTGTCTGCTTTAAAAGGTTAAATTATAGTACATTCAGTCTTCAAAGAAACGCTCCAAGGCTTCTTCTTATCAAATTTATGTCTTCCAGCAGCATTATATTATGCACTGTAATAACAGTCTGGCACGTTTCGGGCGAACGAATGCACTTCATTTTGCAAATGACGTCACCGTCCCCTTATTTATTACACCATTGATATGCAGAAGCGAGAAGCGATACATCTGTACACCCTAACATGATCGGTACAAGCCTGCTGAGTGTTATAATTAGACATGTCCTTGAAAGCTGTTGCGGCAGACTGTTCATGAATTCCAGAGTTTCAGAATACAACCAAGAATAAACACAACACTGCACAGAAAACGCCTTTACCCCAGCTGTCTGTCAGAGCACTGGCTTCGAACTTAAAGGATTCAAGTAAAATTACTTGGTTTCTGGAATTTGTCCGTCGCGTCTAGCAAACAAACACGTTTTGAAAACTAGATTTGATGCCGTATTCATGTGAAAGGGTGGGAAGGCACTTGTCCATTGGGTCCCACATAAACAGAAATTCTAAGTGACCGGTAAAGTCGGTCCGACAGCAAAAGACTCGAAATAACCGGTCCAACGGCTGATACAGTTCTGTCAGTCGCCTCTGTACGTACCTCCCATTGACGAAGGGAACATGTCAAGTCTCACAGACATTTTTGGTTCGGGAATAGGTGCTTTGGCCGATCCTAGTGGCCGCGCGGTCTAAGGCGTTGGTCTGCGGCCGAGCACTTGCTGGAATCATGGGTTCGAATCCCACCGGGGGCATGGATGTTTGTTGTGAGTGTTTGTGTTGCCAGGCAGAGGTCTCTGCGACGGGCCGATCCCTCGTCCAGAGGAGTCCTACCGAATATGGTGTGTGTCTGAGTGTGATCAAGTAATAACAAACAACCTCGACACCTGGTGTGAGGAGGTAGAAGAGGTAAGGACTACGAATAGGGTGCTGAGGAAGATACTCGGGTCTAAGGGGGATAAGGTAACAGGGGAGTGGTGAAGACTACATAAGGAGAAGCTTTATGATCTGTACTCCTCACCAAATATTATTCGGGTTATCAAACCAAGAAGAATGAGATGGGCAGGGCATATGGCATGTATGAGAGACAGGAGAGGCGCATACAGGGTTTTCGTGCAAAAACCTAAGGAAAAGAGAGACCACTTGGAATACCTAGGTGTAAATGGGAGGATAATATTAAAATGTATCTTCAATAAGTGAGATGAAGGGGTATGGCCTCGATTGATTTGGTTCAGGAGAAGGACAGGTGGCGGGATCTTGTGAATGCGGTAATGAACCTTCGGGTTCCATAAAATGCGGAGAATTTCTTGACTAGCTGAGGACCTGTTGGCTTCTCAGGAAGGACTCTGTTCTATGGAGTCAATTAGTGTTCTTTTTGACTACGATATGCTGGCCAGAGTACAGAAACATGGTACTCCTAAGTGCGACATATGACTGTCAAACCCCTTCAAGCTTAATTCAGACGACAGGTGCATTCATGCCCACCTCAGTGTTAGGGCAAATACTCCTTGCCTGTGTTTGAATGTGTCAGTTGATATGAATGGCGACGTGCAGGTCACGGAGCGATCAAGTATTCTTCGAAAGAATATCTGACCCAAAAGTAATTAATTTACATTAAATCCTCGCCCAGCGCGGTTTTGTCCAGCGCGGTTTTGACACAAACGCGATTCAAAATAATTAAATGTACCGGGGGGATAAATATGCCGAACGCTGAAAAATTTAAATACAGGCGAACAAAAGCAGGCGGTTGCCGATTGAACCGCCGCAGAAACTGACAGCATCAGCTACCCAAGCACCCTGTAAACGTTTCACGCTGAAAAATGTAACGTATTTTACGTAACGGGCGGGGGAGGGGGGAATCGTATTTTTCCCATAAGAAGTTCGAGCTACGCGGTTTTGTCCAACACGCCGTGATCAATACCTCTAACCCCCCGTGTTATACGATGCATCAGTGTACCGGCAAATCTTTTTTGGTCAAATTTTTCAACATGTTTAAAGCAAAGTCTTATTCGCTGAAATGCAGCAAGAGATTTTACTGTAAACAAAAAAGGTAAAGCTTTCCCGTTACAGACCTGGACAGGCCCTGAGGTTGAGGCTCCCAGATTTCAAGACAACCGACACATGAAGGTGGAAAAGTTGTCACCCCTAAGCACCGGCCGCCTTTACCTCCCAGGAAATATTCGTGGTACTCATTTCTGTTAGAGTCTGGGTCGACCCCAGGGCCATAGTGCGGCCGGAAGGATTATGTCAATGAAAAACTCCACTGACACAATCGGGAATTAAACCCGCGACCTTCCAGCTTGTAGTTTAGTGCCTCAACTAACTGCGCCACCGCGTGCCCCTTCAGTGTAAACAGTATACCTAAATTTCTGGCCGCGAGATCACCATGAGCTCAGCGTGAGCATATCCATTGCGCTAAAGGGCTCTTCAAATTGAATCACAACATCCAGCCACTGACTGACTGACTGACTGACTGGCATATTGGAGGCTTATTTAGCGAAGCTTTAGTTAAGAAGGACGTAGAAGATAATGGCAGTAAGCTTTTCATTTATTTATGGTTTATTTCACGTCGCTTCAGTGGCTCGGATTACACAGTGTACAATGCTCTAATCTATCGTAAAACAGCGTGTAATGCAAAGGACTGAGTAAGACCATGTAGCCTGTCATTCAGGACACATGATCGCCGAATCGGAGTTGAGGTACCAGACTTCACGACCATGACGCCAGAAGCCTTCATTAAGATTTAGGTATGACTGATTGATTGACTGATGCATTGATTGATTGATTGATTTGTGATACTGGTTACTACAGAACATGTCACAGCGGCACTCCACCTGATATGCATTTTAAGGTGTTCGTTTCATATAACGAGTGGCAAATTGGGGTTTCTGAATTACAGCATTTCGTTCTTTGCCACAGCATTTAAACTTAACAGGAAAATTAACTAAGAAAAGGATAATACAATTAACGCCGCTAGCACTCCCTAAAGTGAAGATACATAAAACAAAAAGGTCTTCATGGAGGGCCGCCTCCCTCCATTCTAAAAAAAATTAAAGAATAAAACATACAAAACTACAGAACGTTCAGGAAAGGACCAACCATTTTAGTCAAATTTCGTTGTTTTTTTAATGATCATTTGTTCTGATGTTGGTATGCTTGCGTACATGAACGCAAGGAGAGAAGATAAATATCCTGCACTTCACAGAAGAGGGTGTTTACAAAAAATTAAATTTATGTATCGTGAGACATAAATCAGCTCTTTCTTACACACCGTCTATTATTTCCATTCCCTACCCTCTATCCAAGCAAGGCTATCGTGGCTGTGCTCAGTTTCTCCACATATTACCTACAATGACAGCAAATTACCTGCACAGAGGAACAAAATGAACTACCATAACGATGTGCATAAAGCACGTCACCTAACGAACAATGCCGAGCACAAAGCAGTGGATTTGGATACCTATGCAGGCCGTCCAGTACTGTTATGTACGAAGGGGCACGTAAATGTATTCGATATGAATGTATTAATTCATGCTGTTGATATCACTGGTGACATGAAATACGTACTGATGAACCCGAGCTGGAGATGAAGTGAATATTTTATTCAGTGACTCAGATTTACTGAAATTTACTGGTTAGACGTTTACTGAATGGGTGAGAATTATGACGCAAGATAGGGACATGTTATTGCATAGTTATGAAAAGTTATTCACTGGGGTGTAATCAGTGACGTCAGGTCTGGGAAAATAACGAAATTATTAGCTTGGGTGTATAAATTGAGGCCACGCCACGATCAGAATTATCACTTCTGCATAGCAACTGAATACTGGGGGCTGCTTATGGCACATCATTGCAGAACGTATTGCCTAAACAAACAATTCAGGGGAACACAGTTGTTTCATTATGGGCCGATGATTAATTGTCCAAGGCTGAAGACATATCATCAACAGAAACGCGCTGACTCAGAATAACTTGAAGAGGGAATACGGAATATGCTGGCGGATTCAAACAGGCTGTTGTTGCCTTAACCACTGGAGGTCGTGATGTGCACCAGAGAAATTGCTTGGCTTGGGGCTTGTATTTATGAGATATGGGCTACGTGAGATTATTTCTAGACTTATGGGCTGGAAGGGATTCTCCAGACGTGACAGTAGGTGGGAGAACATCGCGAGAAAAGCGTCAGTATTTCTAAGATTGTTAACTACCAGTAGCACAGTGATCGTTCCATGTACTTCAGCACTCAAATACGCCGCGTTTTGCACACACAGTGTATACATAATGTTAACCTTTTAAAGCCTAGCGGTAACTTTAGATACGACCAGGTTTAACATTAAAAAATTCTACGTGGTGCCCACATTGCGTTTATGTGTTTTGTACGGATCTCAGAACAAGCAGCAACTTTTGCCTTATAAAACATTAAGAGACTGGTTTTTATAACCGAAGTGGAGAGTGTTTACAGCGCGGTACGCACTGGGTCCTTATATAAAACAGATACGCTTCGTCTTTAAAGGGTTAATGTAATACACTAGGTTAGTACACATATACTATGTTAGTGTATATATAGGCCTACATATATATACACTATGTGTGAAAACGCGTTAAAAATGTAGACATAAAAGATGAAAGCTGTAATTAAATCGATTCAATTCTATTTTTGTACGATAATAATACAACTGTTTATCTTTAATAAACAACAAGCGCTATGGTGACGACTGTATTAACCCTTTAAAGACGAAGCGTATCTGTTTTATATAAGGACTCAGTGCGTACCGCGCTGTAAACACTCTCCACTTCGGTTATAAAAACCAGTCTCTTAATGTTTTATAAGGCAAAAGTTGCTGTTTGTTCTGAGATCCGTACAAAACACATAACTGCAATGTGGGCACCACGTAGAATTTTTTAATGTTAAACCCGGCGGTACGTAAAGTTACCGCTAGGCTTTAAAAGGTTGATACAAGTGCTGAATATGAAACGCGTCTCGCCCACTAGGCTCCCTCGTCGAATTAGGTTTCTGATTGTTACCATAATAACAATGAACGGTATTAAATAGTTGGTGTATACACTGTATACGTATAGACACACACACACACACACACACACACACACACATATATATATATATGTATGTATAAGTTTCGTGTGGGACTTTGAGAGTTACGTAAAGAGGGCTCTGGAGATGGAGCATCTTCCTCTATGTAGGGGCTCTGTAAGGGGCACCTGGAAAGGGGGGGGGGTTGTTTCTGGGGACTTTGAGAGACATGTAGAGAGGGCTCTGATGATGGAGCATCTTTCTCGATGCAGGCGCTCCATAGGGGGACCTGGGGGGGGGAGCTTTCTTTGGGGGTGGGGGACTTTGAAAGATAACGGGGCTGGGGAGGAAACCTCAGCCCTTGTGTCTGCATGAGTGTGAAGCCCTGGTGACACTCAGGCATATTTATCTGGGATCCTTCTTTTTATGGACCCTAAGGACATCAGAGGTCTGAATCTGGGGGCAGTGTGGAACTTCTGTAGGACAGGGCTCTCATGACTCGGGCCTAGGAAGGGGGCACAAAGGGCCGGCAAGGCCTACGTGCATCGGGACCGCAGCGGCTCGACCCATACTTATTCTATTCTATTCTATTCTATTCTATTCTATTCTATTCTATTCTATTCTATTCTATTCCATGCATAAGTTTCGTGTAACTCATGAAAAAAGGGACGAATATTTCTCTAAACGCCTAAAAACAGTTTGTCCTTGTAGTGGAGACCCAGTGTATTGCGGGGTAGAAACTGGAAGAGCTGTCTGTATGCATGCCATAAAGGCTTAGGAAGGCTTGGAGGTATAGCGCCATGCATTCTTTAACCATGACAGTAACTGGAGCTGAGTGGTTAGCGTGACGCCTCAGCCACTTTACCTCTAGGGAGACAGTCTCCTGTATGCGTTCGACAGGTGACCGGGTGGGTCTCGCAAGCGGTACAGATTCTATGGAGAACACTCAAAACCCCAGGAAATCGAACGACGTTTTTCCTCAACATTCTGAATATTATTTACACAAAGTTATGGCGTCCAAGGGCGAAATAGCCATCGGAAAGGCTAAAATTTCGGGTTTTCATACTGTGCGGTCAGCACAGTGGTTGCAGATATTTCGGAGGGTCACTGTACATCCATCTTTAAAAACACACAAACACAATGCCGCACACACCATTCATTCACACCCAGTATTTTTATGGACATACCAAAGTATGTATATAGCCGATCCCAGCGGCCGCGCGGTCCAAGGCGTAGGCCTGCGGCCGTTCGCTTGCTGGGATCGTGGGTTCGAATCCCACTGGGGGAATGGATGTTTGTCCCTTGTGAGTTTTGTGTTGTCAGGTAGAGGTCTCTGCATCGGGCTGATCACTCGTCCAGAGGAGTCCTATCGCGTGTCGTATGTCTGAGTGTAATCGTGAAGCCTCGATATTGAGGAGGCCCTGGCCCACTAGGGGCTGTTGCGCCACTGGGAAATGAATCGAAGTACAAAAAGTAATATAATTAGTAATTAACTCGGCCGCGATAAAATAAATTATTATTCTCATTTTACAATGTGTCATAACACAAGCATTAAACCGACCCTGAAGTGTTGCGCACTCAATAATTATCACTTGCCATCAACACAACTAATTGTGTTGTAATTATACTACTGTGTATTACATAAAAATGTGGCTTCATGTTTCGACCAATTACATGGTCATCCTCAGGCTGTTCGAACACATAAAGACCAAAATCACAACTACAAACATCATTTAAAGCCCAGATTTAGATCTCAATGCTGTTGTTGCACAACTTATGTCAACATACTTTAAAATTATAAACACCAAAGAGTTAATACATAAAGCACTGGTATGAAAGTGGTTCAGCCTCGCAGCCGCCTGAAGAGTAAATCTCTTGTTCATTCCTTGTCCACTCCGTAGCCTAGTAACTGCAGCCACCACTTACACATAAACTGTAATTAAATTACTTAACACAGCTCCTTGAACACTTGCAATACTGTAAAAATCAAGTGTTTATTTCATTACATTTTATATTTCTGCTTTCGGCCTCCTCTGATCACCCCTGTCTTGTCCTAGACGGAATTAGCACAGACGCTGTTGCAAACTCAAGGATGATAAAACGCTAACGTGGCTTCCACAGGAACTCGACCGGTGTGGGAACATTATATGCCAGACATGAAAAATCCGCTCGTATGAAAAGTGCACATGTGTAGTCAGAGGTGCGTCTCTTCATAGCCCATTCTCGAGTTTGCAAAACCAAGAAACAAAATTGTAGCACATATCTTGACAATATTTTATAATTGTATCCAGCCTAGTATGAAACGTATACTCGCATAGTTCGCTCTTTGCTCTAATGTGCGCTGTGTTTTTCACACACTGAGGCTGTTCAGTTCCTGCTGCTTTAGTTGCAGGATATTATTCCAATCGTGGTCGGTAGCCCCGTTTTCCACCATCTGCACCTAAGTCAACTGCCCCGTCCCGCTGCCCCCAGTACCTCCCTGCTTCTGCCCACTCTTGTTAAGGTAAAGGTTCACCCTATAACGGGCCCTGAGGGCCCAAGAGGGGGAGTAGAGGTATAGCTGTATCTGTTCGTGAGCCTCGGCACGAGGAGGGGATGGGGTGGCTAGCCCCACGCCCCGGCCGTTTTACCCCCGGGAAAGAGACCCGGTACACATTGTACAGGAGGCTGGGTGGGCCCCAGGGCCGGTCTGGACGGCTGCGGAAAGTCTCATCCCCCAGCGGGATTCGATCCCCGGACCGTCCAGCCCGTAGCGAGTCGCTATACCGGCTACGCCATCCCGGCCCACTTCCCACTCTTGTGTGTGGTTTAAAAATTACTATTTCCTGCTCTGAGGTTTCCTTACTCCGTTCCCACAAAGTAAACAGGCAAGAGCTTACGTGTTCTGACAGCGAAGTAGGGCTAATTACCAATAAAGAGTCCTGCAACATTGTTGCAAACCTCCACAATTACGTCTCAAGGACATGTAAAACGCGTGGAGAATGGCAAATAAACAACAGTAGGGAGTAAAGATGACACGAGATTCTAAATCCGACGGAAGCTAACAATGTGTACACAGATTTTTGTGTATAAAAATCTTTCGGACGAATCAGGTGGGCGACAGACTACATTGCTAAGTTGCAGAAATATGTTTTGCCAGCACTAACTGGATCGAACTGATTCAGGTATATACAGTGGTGATATGTGCCAGTTTATTAGCGGGGTGACGGACATTCAAGTTCTATTACCATAGTTAGTACGTAGCATTATTCATGTGACCCGTCTATATTTAATACAATTTACACCAATTTCAGTCTTACCATATGCTGTTAACGCTCAGATGTTAATGCTCATCTAACCAGTGATGTCACTTCTTAACCACGACGACATGAAGGTTTCGTTCTTATAATGAAGACCTAAGGTGACATTTTGTAACACAGGGCCTCACGCAGGGGAAGTAACATTATCAGGGTGATTAAATCCAGAAGGGTAAAGTAAACGGACAAGTATCACGTAGGGAGAGGTAAGAAATTGACAGAAAACCTAACTTCCGAAATCTGCAAAGAAATAGACCCATCTGCGGACTGATCATAGATGGGAGGACAATATTCAAAAGGATATCAAAGGAACATGTGAGAGTGCGTACTGAATTCAACTGGTTCAGGACTGGGACTGATGGTGGCTGATGTTTTTGTGAACAGAGTACAGGTAAGACACTGTAGACCACAAGATTATCCCCCTGGTGGAAAGTTTGGTGGGGGGGTTGGCGTGTCTGGCGCGGTACGGAGAATACTAGACTACTGCTGGTAGGAGCGACGCACAGTTCTGCGACTGCGCACGAAGCACATCAAGCATTTCGAGTAGAGTGTGACGACCGAGCGCAATGGGCGAATGCTGTCAGGTTGGGTAGTAGCAACTGGTCACTTACCCCAACATCTTACGCATGCGCATACATCACAATCCTAACAGCGATCATCTCTTGGTCTGTGGAGAGTAATAAGCCCTCGGTTCCACAACTGGTGGAAAATTCCTTGACCTGTTTAATAACGACCGCTTTACGGAGATGGTTATGTTAAACACTCAATTTTTACTGCGGCAGATACACGAAACGGGAAGATCACATGCGTGCACACACACAATAGCAGCGATCCTGTTTACTTCCTGTCCGAAACCTTGGAACTGGCCTTCAATATGCTGGCTTCGTTAATGCTACAGAACTACAAAAAAACAATCACTATATGACTTTAAAATTTAACTTTTCCTTTAACCGATTAGTAAACCATACCCTGCGAAACTACGATAATTTCATACTATTTATAGCTGCAAATCTGATGGAAAGATAGCCGTGAACATAAGGTAAACGAAAATTGTAAGGTGAGGGAAAAGAGAAACGGTTCAGGTTAGAACGGCAGGCGGCCTATCGGTAGGGGAAGAAGGAGGAATGAGAAAACAGCGAACAGATAATTGTGACAAAGTGGCCCTTTGCAGGGCCACAACGAAGCGCGACCCACTAACACAGCGTGCACAATCCCCAAAACAGGATCAGCATCAACAACAAATCACACTAAAACCTTTAAATTAGTTACCCAATAAATTTTTCTTGTGAACCTGACAGTCGTTGCGTTGGTGATGACATTTCCAGCTGTTTATAGGACCCGACTATTTATTATAACCCGATACTGGACCATATCCTGGGCCGGATGAATAATGCCCACATCCTCACACCCTACTGACTTTATATTTACTTTAATATACCCATCTATGTCTAGGTTTCCCAAGTGATCCCTTCCTGTAACGTTTCCCGACTACAACTGTGTACTCATCTCCCATCCCTCCGCCACACGATATATGTTCTTCCGCAATTCATGAAACTTGATTTCAACATCCTAATCCTATTTGAGCGGATCCCAGTGGCTGCGCCGTCTAAGGCTTGGATCTGCGGCCGTTCGCTTGCTGGGATTGTGGGTTCGAATCCCGCCGGAGGCATGGATGTCTGTCTCTTGTGAGTGTTTGTGTGTTATCACGTAGGTGGCTCTGCGTCGGCCTGATCACTCGCCCAGAGAAGTCCTACTGAGTGTGGTGCGCCTGAGTGTAATCATGAAGCCTCGATCATGAGGAGGCCCCGGTCCATTAGGGACTGCTGCGCCATGGGAATAAAAAGTCCTATTTGATAATGGCTGTAAACTATGACGCTTATTACGAAGTTTCCTTCAGGTGCACATTCCGTCCTTTCTATAATGTTCAAATAGCCGTCTCATTTACCGATTAAATTTTAGATACTTGTAGCACCGAGTTTATCACTGTCAGTGCTCAGTACTAGACTGCCGTGCATCTCACAGCAAGTGGACAACAGAAAACAGTTTGGGACCCTAGGTCGTTACTGCACACAGGATAGTAATCTTATTTAGTTTTTGTGTACTACTTTTCCTGGCGCGGTGCGTCTGTTTACTACAAAACCCATAGGACGGACACTTGTGGTGTATTTTCACTTGTCACAACAGGACGTCCCTAACGAACCGAAACGTCTGGAACTGTCACTCTTCTTTCAACACCCGGGCTGCAGTTGAGAAGCTAACAATACTAAAATGTTGGAGTAAACGCATTTTACTTACGGGTGTTTCTTGTGGTGTTGAATACGCCAACTTAACTAGCATTCATGTGCATCATTGCAGATTTGTACGGCGGCAGGTATGACACGTACCAAGGTGTAACTGACACCAAGGGTGGGCCTCACTTGCTCTATTACGTAATTTAGAAGATACAACTAAGTAAGCAACATTACGCCTGTCCCGGGAGAAGAAAAGTACTGATGCTGGTTTTTAGGGCCCCAAAACTGCTGCTTGAAAATGAACTTATATGATGTCCACTGCATGTCTGACTAATGTATGGCTGTGAAGTGCAGTGTGTGCTTTGCAGCAGACACAAATCACTTCTTTCAATATACATCACACAAATTTATTTTCAAACGTTTTATGACCTTAAAAAGCAGAATCGATACTTGTTTCTCGCCCGGGACAAATTTATGGTTGCTCACCTAGTCACATCTCCTAAATTATATAAGACGGTATGTGAGTCCAACCTTTGGCGTGAGTTACAGTTTAGTGTATGTCATATTTCGTTGCCATGGTTACCGGATTGTGACGACAAACCGTGTTTGCTAGTCATCAACTGCCATGGTTACATGGTTGTGACGTCACACGCCGGTTGGCATGTTTGACAGTTTCCATGGGTACTTGGTCGTGACTGCACGATAGAACGGAGAACTGTTTTAGTATGACGTCGTATTAAAGTGAGTATTAGGACTTAGGATTGTTGTTATTTGTGTATGTGCAGCACTCATACAAAGTGGTTACAATCCTTCACAGCCCACAATGAGCGACACTATTAACCCTTTAAAGACGAAGCGTATCTGTTTTATATAAGAACTCAGTGCGTACCGCGCTATAAACACTCTCCACTTCGGTTATAAAAACCAATCTCTTAATGTTTTATAACGCAAAAGTTGCTGTTTGTTCTGAGATCCGTACAAAACACATAAAAGCAATGTGGGCACCACGTAGAATTTTTTAATGTTAAACCTGGTTGTATGTAAAGTTACCGCTAGGCTTTAAAAGGTTAATGAGGCAAGGATCAATAAAAGTGTCCGACGTAATCACGCCAATGATAATACATAACGCGTTGAGATTAGTGGATCTCATATGTTTAAAGTATAACAATAAGTAAAAAGCATCAACGTAATGAGTTAATAAATCATCATAAATCAACAAAAATTATACAGAGGAGGTGAATTCGCACGTGAAAATTATGGCCAGACCATCTTATAAAGGGAACATGGCTAATATAGCGTACCAAACCCGTGGCGTGAGTGATTCAGTGCGTCATACCCTGGTTGCCATGACAACCACTGTCACCGGCTTACACGTTCTGTATGAGGTACGCGCTCTAGGCGAACAAACGGTTTTGTAATTGACAGAGAATATAATCACTGTGCCGTACGGGCTGAGGCTGATGAAACAGCTGAGCATCGAGTGTTCAACACAGCATGGCATAACGAGGTGGTAGCATTCCTATACGTAAAATTAACGCTTGGCTTGGTGTAATCATAAAGAAACGACAGACGGCAGAAGGTTTGGAGTAGCGAGCGAATGTTATGACAGAACGTGGTTAGTCAAAATGTGTTACTCGAAATTAACTTTTAAAGTGATGTAACACTCAAATTAAGAAGCTGATATGTAGTTTACTTTCGGGTCGTCCAACATGCTGTCCGCCTGAACCTAAGGTGTGGCTTCCCTTATATTTCTGACAAAAGAACATTATTTACTTAATCAGTTATAACACATGAACTAGCCAGTCAGTACGGTCTAACCACCTGCCCGCCGCCTTTGTATTACAGCTAAAATATACATATATTTGAACAGCTAACGGACTGTACGATCCAGGCGGCCGCGCGGTCTAAGGCGTGGGTGCGCAGCCGCTCAGCTGCTGGGATTTCGGGTTCGAATCCCGCGCGAGGGCATGAACGTCTGTCTCTTGTAAGTGTTGTGTATTGTCAGGTAGAGGTGTCTGCGACAGGCTGACCACTCATCTAGAGGAGTCTTACCGGGTGTGGTGTGTCTGGGTGTGATCGTGAAGCCTCGATAATGAGGAGGCCCTGACCCATTAGGGGCTGCTGCGCCATGGGGGGGGGGGGGACAGACTGTACTTCACAAATGTTATCAACAAAAAATTCACGCAATCTGTACACATATCAATTCCTGATCATGCAACCTGCTACAGAAAAATAGTTTAACTCCCTGGTCTACATTTCTGACATTAAATTTCATCGAAATCTCTTAGTAATTTCTGAACAGTTGGAAAAAATGTTATGACACTCCACACAGGTAACAAAAACAGAGTTGTCCCTGTTCAAGCCCTGAATGTATACAAACGGAGTGCACGTACAGTTCTACTAATTGCTATGCTCGGCAGTAGAGGGGGGTGAGTGGTAACATCCCGCCCCTGTCGCTTTACAGCCGGAAAAGAACCCCCGTACCCACTAAACCCGAGGCTAGGTTGGCCCCAGAGCCGGTCTGGACGACCTGGAGAAGAGAAAACCTTCTTTCCCTCTCCCGGGATTCGAACCTGGGATCGTAGCCCATTGCGCAGTCGTTACACCGACTAGCCATCACCTGGACCTCAAATCTGTCAGTGAACGCCATGCAACATCAGTGTATATTGTGAAAAGACTTGGGGAAAGCGCAGTGCAGCTTCTACATAATTCCATAGCAGATGGGACTGAAAACAGCTCCACCAAATAAACCTAAATGACGCTGCTTATGGGCAAAGCTGTGACACGGACTTGCTGCTAAATCAATGGACAGTTCGATTCAACGAGACCATAAATACTGAAAAAAAAAGCCGAATACTTGCAAATGCGGGAACAAAACATCGTTTGATCAAGAGCCAAAATAAACCCCGGGGAACTTTTAATCCAGCTATAAAACCAGAGATATGAAGCACGGATTATAAATTTGCCCCCCTACAAGCTTCCATTCATTCGGTTAACGACAGAGTTTTTTTTCTAAAAGCCATTATAACTTCGAAGCTGAGTGATGTAATCCAAAAGCGCGCCAATGTGCGTCATGTAAAAGCGGTCACAACACTCTCACCGCCAAAAATATCGCAGTTTCTGTCATTAGAGGGCTACTGAATCGTGCGGTACAATAGAGCAACGTGGTGTAGTGGTAACAATCTAAACTCTGGTAGAATCTCGGCACACCTACCGACTAACCCGATGGAAGTCTTTCGCGATATTCTTCAGTCTCTGCAGGCAAGTATTGCGACGCTGTCTTAAACCATTTGTGTCCTTCCGAATCCCCACTTATTTCACCTGTACCTTTACACCATATTTCTCCGTTCATTTTCTTTTTGAAACGACTCTCAAGTACAAAAGACTAGCCCTCAGTGGCATAACCGGCATTTATTTCTGTAGAGGGATTTAGAAAATTACGTGGATTTGACCACACATTCCAAACCCACGTGTGCTACACGTGTTCAACTCTCCATATTCCTCACATTTCAGAGTAACATTGTTTATTTTACGTTGTTCCTAACACTTAGAGAGGGGAGCAATTCTTTAAAGCAAACTAGTAACTGTGCGCACCGCATATTTCAACATTAAAATCTGTGCATTTTGCCCATGTAAGATATTTATGTGTCTCGTGCAATAGCCAGAATAAAGTGCGAACATTATCCCAAAAGAGAATTAACCTTTAAAAGCCTAGCGGTAACTCTACATACCACCAGGTTTAACATTAAAGAATTCTACGTCGTGCCCACATTGCGTTTATGTGTTTTTACGAATCTTAGAAAAAACAGCAATTATTTCCCTATACAGCATTAACAGATTGGTTTTTATAACCGAAGTGGAGAGTGTTTACAGCGCGGTACGAACTGGGTCCTTATATATGAAACATATGCTTCGTCTTTAAAGGGTTAACCTGTTGGTCTCTGTACGACAGATTCAGTGTGTTTTCTATGAGGTAGGAAATGACTTTTAAAATAACACTGGGTGACCTTCGGTCTTCAGTTGGTGATCAGTCCAAGTAAATGGATCTGTCGTAGTGATATGAAAGGTGCGGTATTTTGTATTTTGCAACAAACCGGGCAGCATAACTAGCTGAGACAATACAGGATGGAATCATGATTATGACTGGTAGACTGGATTGGACTGAGTAGACAGGACTTGGGATCAGTCTTTAGACAACATGCTAAAAGTCCCCTCGTTAGCCTGAGGATAGTAACCATCAACATGACCAGACGAAAGACACCAACAGCTGAATCAACGACCATGCAAACGATAACCAAGACATAAGTAGCGTCCTTACTTGTTCATAATCTGCCTGTTCGCTGTCTGGCGGAGTCGAGTGAGGATGAAAATTTGACCTGGCAACGTGACTTGACAAGTTTAGACCTATGGAAAGGAGACAAAAGCAACCCCGTTCACAAATCGACAAACATAACACAGGCAAACGAAATGAAGCAGTGAATGACATGGGTGAGAAAGTGTTTATGTAGGGCCACAAGGACTGACAGCCAAGTCGCCATGGCGCCACGTACGTTCTTCGGATTTTGTTTATATTTTCGCAGCGATGTGCACATTCGACATTCGGCACGTTCTGTGCCAAATCTTCAAGCCAGAGCATTTCACGCAACAAAGAATGTTTATTCGTAGTGGAGTCAGTGAAAGTAGAGCACCTTAAAACAGGCTGCAGGTTAACCGCCTGTTTAACCCCCTAAATATAACGGACTTCGTCCTGAAACTGAACGCGGAAGACGAGTAACACCTGGCCCTCAAGACTGTGTTTATTCTGTCCCAAGATTGATACGATGAAGGGGATGTGGTCTTTGCGTTAAAAGGATCAAACTACCGAATGTGGATACGCAGTTTCAGTCCGTCCGATTCGAATGAGCTATTTCCGAAAGTAAAAATTTGAATAAAATTTGGTACTGGAGGTTGCAGGGTAAATAATATTTTTCTTTGTGTCGAACTAATAAAAGAATCCCCAATTTACATCAAGTTCATATGGGTCTTAAACAGTTTTCAATTAAAACGAAGAACGAATCGAAGATGAAGCCTCTTCGGACAGGACGCCGTGTCAAATGGTAAACAGATAACGACGTTTCTGAGGATATCTTATATTGTTCATACCGTGCATTGTCACTAATCGAACACACAATACCCAAACCAACAAAATGCACTGTTATTATTTTAGATATTACATATTACAATATCTGTAGACTAATCCAACGTGTTTCGATCCCCTCCTCCGATCATCATCAGGGATTCATGTAAGAGTATGAATTACACAAACAGAACTGACAATATATGCACATGTTAAAAAGATATAAAATGTATGAAGGATGATCAGCTACCGTGCAGGTGACTTCCCAGTACAAACAGCGTACGCAACTGCGTACCAAATGTTAACCGGCTTTCTTCTTGTACTTCTTGGCCCTTGAACATGGGACATTTAGTTTGTCCCGAAACGTCGGTAAAGGATTACCACTTTACGCTGCGTAATATCCCAGAAGAGCGCAGACCTGATCTATATCGCGGCGGAAGCCTGAAATCACACATTAATAAACTCGCTGCCATTTTATTGAACCCACAGGTTTACTCCCGTGCTCACGACAGCCCGCCACTGACCCTAGTCCCGCATCCTCTTAATGTAGAATGTTTCTACCCAAACACATCAGCCTTGAGACTCCAAACATTTCAGATGTCAGATGTGTGGCAGTGACCAGGAGCGTGACTGGTCACCCGGTACCGTTATACGTCTTAAAACACCAAACTTCCCAAAACACAATGGAGAAGGTTTTTGCCCTGACGGGTAGCCAACAGTTATCCACGAACACTGCCACTGATCGGTAGGCATTATCTGCTACAAAGGCCAAGAAAACCCTCACTGATGTTCGTAATCCTCGCAGAGCTGCAGAAAGCTTTTAAGTAGTATATGGGCGGATATGGCCGGTCCTGCATGGGGCGTGGAGGTATTTTAGGGTGTAGGGGTGACGTTGGAGGTCAGGCTCCACGAGTTTACCTAGGCACTCCCTCGGTCCATTGGACGGTATGGGGCGTGGAGGTAAGCAGTTTCGTGATCCCTGTCCGTGCCGCCGTCCAGTTTGGTATTAGGGTGACATCGACGTCCTAATACCAAACTGGACGGCGGCACGGACAGGGCTGACCAAATTGCATACCTCCACGCCCCATACCGTCCAATTGACCGAGGGAGTGCCTAGGAAAACTCGTGCAGCCTGACCTCCAACGTCACCCCTACACCCTAAAATACCTCCACGCCCCATGCAGGCCCGGCCATATCCGCCCATATACTACTCTTTTAACATGTGATTAACACAAACAGCATTTCGTGTCAGAAAGCAACATCGCAATAAAGAATGCCTTCCCTCAACAATCCACTTTTATATTGTTATGTCATATTTTAACAGGTTTCTGTCATCTACGCCTACTTCTCCCGAGTGTTCTCTCACTTTATATAGATTACAATATGCTTCGTTCACCATACTTACGTGGCGTGGATACAGAAAACGAACAGTGCGGAAAATATGGTTCATATTGAAGGGCGTTAATGAGGTCCTGAATGAGACAAGAATTTCCGCTTTTATGCAAATTCATTACGGCGTCCAACACAGCAACGTACTTGGCTCTATCTGTGAACTCCCACCCTTTGCATTTAAGAACCCTCCGTCTCTTCCCTTTACGTATCACGACCAAAATAACGCAATATCGATTATTTTCGGGACGAACATCTTGCTTTATTTAACGACTTCAATTCCTCTAACTTGGTTTACTACAGCGCGGACCGGTGGTATGATCAGTGAATTGCACAGGATGTGGAAGGAAGCGGTTGTGGCGCAATGCCGTAGTGTTGAGGCCTCCACCTGAACTCATACTTTTCTTTTTATGATTTTGCGAGTTTCTAACTGACGATGGCCCAGCGTACGCGGCCGAAACATGTTGTAGGATACTAAATAAAAGCATGAAAATACTGTTGTGTTTAATTCGGTAAAGACTGAAACAGTGACTGTATATACGCATAACCGGATGATGATTCCAAAATTTAATACGGGGTAGTTCCACGGCATTTACCTGGAAGGACTGGAAAGAAATGTGAAAGACCCCGAGCCGATATTTGAACCCGGAACCTCTCGAATACAATAAAAAAAGGCAGGTGTTATAAATCATTGGTGTAAAAATAATGTCATTGTTCTGTAAGAAAGCGACCGAACAGTATGGAAGCAATTGCACGATGAAATACACGTGTTTGGCTTTGAAGTCCTGATAAAAGTGTAACCATAGCCTGTGGTCTCGGTAGCAGCCAACTGCGTTATACATCGCTTGCTGGCGCCATACATGACACCTGCTGTTTATCCCTGGAAGTCACAACCGGTTAAATCCAGTTCTTTTAGCCGATACAGAAAGCTTCGCTAATCACAATACAGAGTTGTTGTTCCCACTCTCTCACTATCACTCTCAATCTCAAGTAACACATAAACCGAAGAACTTGCAAACAAGATTTGTTAACGCTAAACTGGATCATTCCAGAACCTTGTAACTTAATTGCCCCTCTGTATCAGCAGACTTCGCAACGCTGCCTTACGATAATTCATTATCAGTTAATCCGCATGCACGGCTTGCACGAATTACGGTCAGGATGGTATTTCACATCCAGTGATATGACACTGCAACAAATGTAAGAATTCAGATTCCGTCCTAACATTCACAATGCCGTTTACTTTTTTATATTATGGGATAAATACAAGTTTAGTGTTCCCTGGTACGCACAGACTGTGAGTGCATGGCAGACCGTCCACGCCATAACCTTAATCCTTGACGGTAACTACAGGATATTTCCTTTAATGCTTGACCTGGATAGCTTTATAGTCAGAAAACCTCCACCCCCCCGCCGCCGCCGCCGCCCCCGCCGCTGCCGCCGCCGAGACATCTCGTGACAGTTGCGACGCCCACGACTTCGAAAAAAGAAACAAAACAGCCCATGTACGTAGGTACGTAGGTATACTGAAGCGCGTTCGCGTAACCACTGTTGCCGCACAAAGACATTCAGTATGGCCTATGCTGAGCGTGTGTCTGTAGCCATAGTCATTCAGCAAGCACAGCGCATGCGCCTCATTATATTGCCATCCGTGGCCTGTCTGACTCTACCATAATTTTCCAAATTATCTCATAAACGGAAAGATTCTCGGAAAAAAGGTATTGAACATAAAATGTGTGTTTTCATTTTCTCTACAACTTTTGTCTGAAACATTTCTTATTATAAGAAGAATTCAGCGAAATATTATCATAGGTGTACATGCGTTTTCATGCCAAGTACCCGTTATTCTCGTCATATTTAAATCAAAATTGAATTTTGTCAGATTTTCGAAAAATTACTCACATACAAAATTTCGCGAAAATCTGTCCAGTAGGGGCCGAGTTGTCGTTTCCATGGCTGTCGTGCCATGGAAAAAATAGAAAGTGTAAAATAATTTATTGAATTTTAGAAGGATGCAGATAATTTACTTAATAAACTCAAAGAATGGAAAAGTTATTACCAAGCAGATTAACAGAACAATTCAAAACGACAAACATTATAGATACACTTTACAGGAAAGATAAGAAACAAAGTATGTTACAACATTTGAGACAATACTTTGTTTCTAAGGCTTGCAGGTAAGTCTATTTTTAGTACGGGAAATACGGGTGGTATATTGAGGTAGGGGATGCATAAAAATATCGCTTGGAGAATTAGACACAAAGGCTGCGAACTGCGAAAAACCCGGTGTTAAGTAGATGCGGCCTTCTGCACAATTTGACTCAACTAAAAAACACTTGATTTGGTACGACTGGAACGTGACGGTCTGTATACAGCAGCGGTTCTTAACCTGTGGTCCACGGACTCCTGCACAGATTTCAGGGGGTCCGTGAATTTGGATGGGAAAAAAATTACAGTTTTATTTTCACAAACCTATAGCTGAAATTTAGCTTTTTGTTCAATAATGAATGTAGGCAAAAAAAGTAATTTATGGCCTGTACACTCCAAAAATGTTTGTTAAATTAAAAAAAAATCTCACTATCAAAATATTTTACCCTAAAAAAGGCAAACTTAGAATACATTTTACTGAGTAGGGTTCGTAGGTTTCCCCAGGCTCTCAAAGGGGTGCGCGGCACACAAAAGGTTAAGAACCGCTGGTGTACAGTGAATTGGGTCTTCATCACTGACACAGTACGTTATATCATACAACCTGCATTTTAATCTGCCGTCCGCAGGGTTGCACACGCGCCTAAAGGCAATTAATGTCATGTCCTACTGACTCCTCTGTTGTTATTTCACGCCGCTATAGCAAGGGCAGAAGTTACTTCGTAAAGAACGCGCTTGAAGAAAAATTTAGGTCTATCTTTGCAGAATTGGCAAGAATTTCAGCAAAGCAATCGTGGCCTGTTTGAAAGCATTATTTTCGAATACTGAGTGTAGAACTAAACAAACTTGAAAAAGTGTGTCACTATAGGCAGCATTCCGTACACATCACACGCGTACTTGCTACGCACCAACACGGTTGTGTCCTTCCGGAAAACCACCGGTCAAGCCACGACATGACCACGACTGTTCGGAATACTCCTCATTTATTTTATCCGGCTGAGAATGGGGACCGACGACCAGCTGTTCTGCACACGGCAGTCTTATGGTCACATAAAAGATGCGGATTTTCGACCTGCAAAGTGACCATTGGTTACAGTCCAACCCGGTTATAACGACATCGGTCCATGCCATGCCTCGTCTACTGCGTCAGGTATTCTGTGGTACCAATTAACTCCTCAATGTTAACCATAATGTTATACTCCACGGTTTTAACGACACTCGTTTATAACGACACAAAATATTCAGTCCCTTCATGACGTTATAACCGAGTTCAACTCTACTTAATACGGATTATGATCCACGAAATTACTTGATTCTTGACTTCCTCCACGTGAATACTGTCATAGCAGATCACCAAAACAGCACATTAGTTTAAAGAACGATCATTAAGACAATCGGAGATAGAGTTTAGCTATATAAATAAACTGAAGTGACGTAGATAGGTCTCAGTAACTAACTCCACGGAACTATGTGAATTTGCGCGCATACGGCCATCTGTAAGCCGAGATTTGAACTCGTATCTTCTGGCACGAAGCAGTGCCAACCACAACACTGCAATGTTCACTCTAACTAGTAGAATTCTGCGCGTTCAGAAGAAATACCCGGTATCAACATTCCCCAGTTGAAAAAAAATAACATCTTATACTGCGATGTGCACATCTCTTCGCTTCAGCTGACAGTAACTTCTGAATAGACGGGCAACTATTCTAGTAACACGATACAAGACTATTGCAATATATGTCACGCCAAGGACATAGTTTTAAAAACCAGCATGACGGAAGTGGTAAAAGGGACATTTCAGTCAGGATCCCACACATTTTCACAATGAATTAAAATATAAAACGTTTGTTAAAGTAATTTGCATCCACAGCGAGAAAGTAAAAACACGATGACATTGCAAATAGTGTAGATTTGGTTATGGTAACTGACGGAAAAAGACGCAGCGTTAAGTCATTACATCTGCAGTGGTGGGGAATTCTAATTGTATATACAAACACTGGCCTGTATTCTGCGCCCGTGTATTCGATTATAACATCTGAAGCCACCTTTTAAAAATAGATCGAAACCCCTGCCACTCTGCTACGTTATTTCGTCCATTCTGTTCAACGGCGCTGCTGACCAACGCGGCCCAAGACCTCGCATTATTCGCGTTTCTAAATTTGTTCTAAATCTGATTTTAGGCACAAGATTGGGCCCCATGTAAGAGAGATTAGCCCACTGAAAGGCCTGTACCTACTGAGTACAGCACAAACGCAAACAAAACGCAGCCATCCGCGCCCTGGCCAGGAATTAAATCCACAATTCCTGTGGCTGGGCAGTAAAAGAAGGTACACACCCTGACCAAGCGATCACGGTGTTCGGCTCTTTATTTCTTAGTTTATTTAAACTTTTAAAGCCTAGCGGTAACTTTACGTACCACCAGGTTTAACATTAAAAAATTCTGCGTGGTGCCCACGTTGCGTTTATGTGTTTTATACGGATCTCAGAACAAACAGCAACTTTTGCCTTATAAAACATTAAGAGACTGGTTTTATAACCGAAGTGGAGAGTGTTTACAGCGCGGTATGCACTGAGTCCTTATATAAAACAGATACGCTTCGTCTTTAAAGTGTTAATGACGGGTCTTCAACTGTGTAAAACATGCAGCGCCTTCTAGAAGGATGATTGTGTACAATGAATTCGGAATGTGCGTTAAGAAAGGTAGTTTCGTCTAATTTTACGTACGACCGAAGCACTCGCCCGGAGGGACTCAGGGGAACACTAAGAATGTCAGTCGGGTTACCTGGCACCAGGACGAGAATCGAACTCAAGACCTAACCTTAAAGAAAAAAATTAAACTCTCTAATCTTCTGGTATGTGACACCATGTAGTTTCATGCATATTTACCAACTTTTTTTGAGAAGGGCCCCTCAGCAGACGCTACGGACGCACCGCAGCCTTGAGGCTTCTTGTGCAACCCTGTGATGAAGACGATTAGTTTTTTTTTTTTTTCGTTTTTCCTCTTAATGGAACACAGGTGGAATGAAATTGACAGGGGAAAACCGAAGTACTCGGGGCAAAACCTGTTCCACTGTCACTTCGTCCATCATAAATCCTACACGGACTGACCCGGGATCGAACCCGAGCCTCCGTTGTGAGAAGCCGGCGACTAATCGCCTAAGCCATGGCACGTCTTTTACCAAGCTTGATATTATACAGCCTCCGTGTAATAAATATACATGAATACGTTTCCTTACCAACAAATTACAAAACAAATTCATCTGTTGTGCAATTTGTTGGTAACAAAAATTTATTTACTTTTACCAACGTTTCCAAGGTACATTCTTCCTCCACCATATGCTACTCTGAATATGGAGGCATCATTTTTCTCCGAAACGTTGGTAACAATCTGCCAGACTAGACGGTGTAACATCCCAGAACACAGCAGCCTAAATATACACTGCAATGTGACACTCAAATGTCATGTGAGTGTTAACTCGCCAACTGTGACAATTCTAATGTTTTGAGGCGCGTTCGCAAAAGTGCGAAAAACCACTGTTAGCTTCGTCACGTCTGTCCGTCTCTGCGTCCGCGTGGCAACAAGCCGGGTCCCGCCGCACGGCCTCTCATAAACTTTGATATTTGAATATTTTTCGAAAATCTGTCGAGAAAATTCAAGTTTCACTAACAGGTGAAAAGAATAAGGGTACTTTACATGAAGACCTACACACATTTAGGATAATATCTCGCTGAATTCTTCTTAAAATGAGAATTGTTTCAGACAAAAGTTGTGGAAAAAATCAAAACACACATTTTATTTTCAATAATGTTTTTCCGAAAATCGTGCCGTTTTATGAAATAATGCGGAAAAATGGCGTACAGCCCGACAGGCCACAGACGACTATATATATATAACAAGGAGCATGCGCTTTGCATGCTGGATAACTAATGCTACAGACACACACTCAGAATGTGTAATACTTACTGCTTTCCACAGCAACAATGGTTTCCCTAACGCTCCTCGATGTTCGTTACGCGTACACCGCCAGCCTTGTTCTGCCGTACATAAAATTGCTCGATAATTAACAGACTGACCATGTGGTATGAATGGGTGTAGAGGGCTCCATTCCACACCAAGGCGAGTGACCGGTTTCGTGTACGTGTATTCGGATAGGCCTCACATCGTATTTCAATGTTGGTCATTCTAACGCGTCATTTTGTAGACTTCCTCACACTTTAAGCGAATAGGGTAAAGTCACAAAGCATGACGCTTCACCATTAAACCCTTATCAAGAGTAAGATAATGTTAGACCTGCTGTTTGTCGTAACATCCATCCTACAGGGACGTTATTCTATCTGACAAATGGCATCATTCTTTACTCAGGCTGTTCCGCGCAATGGTAGACAGCGCAGAGTTCGCCCCTATTCCAGTTTGCCGTAAGTCGGGGTCCACACATTTTAGCTCAATGTATTTCAATTAATCTCATGTTAAGTGGGTCCCTGTCACCACGGCATGGCGCGTCCTCGGGTTGCGGATGGAGGAACGGCCTCCAGGTATGGAGGGTAGCTGCGAATACATTGAATAAGCAGTCGCGGACAGCCGACAAGGGGTGGTCCTCCAGCTTGGGGGTTGGGCGAGGTGCTAACAACTCCTCACCGTAAAAAATTATGATGTTACGAAACAGCCTACAAAGCCTCGGACCTGGACCGATTCTTTGGTACGACCCCAGCTACGGAAAAAGGATATGAGTTTTGGAACATGGAATGTGAGGAGCATGTATAGGCCAGGGTCACTTATGACAGTGGCCAGGGAATTAGCTAAGTACAAGTTAGATTTAGTGGGTGTACAGGAGGTTAGGTGGGACAAAGAAGGGACTGTAAGAGCCGGGGAGTATACTTTTTTCTATGGCAAAGGGCAGGAAAATCATCAATTGGGAACAGGTTTTTTTGTGCACCAGAGAATGGTATCAGCAATCAAGAGAGTGGAGTTTGTTAGTGCTAGGATGTCATACATAGTGCTGAGAGGCCGCTGGTGTAATATCATTGTTCTGAATGCGCATGCACCAACGGAAGAGAAGGGTGATGATTCAAAGGACAGCTTCTATGAGGAATTAGAAGGGGTTTTTGATCATTTTCCTAAATACCATATGAAAATTCTGTTAGGAGATTTTAATGCAAAAGTGGGGAGAGAGGATATTTTCAAACCGACTATTGGGAATGAGAGTTTACATCAGGATAGCAACGATAATGGTGTTAGAGTAGTAAACTTTGCCACATCAAAGAATCTAGTTGTTAAGAGCACTATGTTTCCGCACCGAAATATTCATAAATACACCTGGACCTCTCCTGATGGGAAGACTCACAATCAGATCGATCACATATTGATAGATAGGAGACGGCATTCCAGTATACTCGATGTGCGATCTTTCAGGGGAGCTGACTGTGATACTGATCACTATCTGGTGGTTGCGAAAGTTAGGGAAAGACTGGCAGTAAGTAAACAAGCAGCACAGAAGTTTGATGTAGAGAGATTTAATCTCAAGAAGCTAAGTGAACTAGAGGCTAGGAAACAGTATCAGCTTAAGATCTCAAACAGGTTTGCAGCTCTGGAAAACTTAAATGTTAGTGAGGACATGAATAGGGCTTGGGAAAACATTAAAGAGAATATCAAAATCTCAGCTCAAGAGAGTCTAGGTCTACACGAACGGAAGCAGCATAAACCATGGTTTGATGCAGAATGTGCAGAATTTTTAGATAAAAGGAAGCAGGCTAAAATTCAGTGGTTACAGAATCCAAACCAAAATAATGGAAATAATCTGCACAACGTAAGACGTGAAGCTAGTAGACATTTCAGGAACAAAAAGAAGGAATATCTGAAAGCTAAAATTAATGAAATTGAAACAAACAGTAAGAAGAAGAATATAAGAGACTTGTATAGGGGTATCAATGAGTTTAAGAGGGGGTACCAGCCTAGAAGCAATGTAGTAAAGGATGAGAAGGGTGACCTGGTTGCAGACTCCCACAGTATTTTGGCTAGGTGGAGGAATCATTTCTCCCAGCTGTTGAATATACACGGGGTTAATGATGTTAGGCAGACTGAAGTACACACGGCAGAGCCACTAGTGCCTGAGCCCAGTGCCTTTGAGGTTGAGATGGCTATTGGAAAACTAAAAAGCCACAAATCACCAGGTATTGATCAGATTCCAGCAGAATTGATTAAAGCAGGGGGTAGGATTATTCGGTCTGAAATCCATAAACTTATTATTTCTATTTGGAATAAGGAGGAATTGCCTGAGGAATGGAAGGAGTCGGTCATTGTGCCTATTTATAAGAAGGGTGATAAGACAGATTGCAGTAACTATCGAGGCATATCACTTTTGTCGACTACATACAAAATTCTATCCAACATCCTTTTGTCAAGGTTAACTCCATATGCAGAGGAAATTATTGGGGATCATCAGTGTGGATTTCGACGTAACAGGTCAACTACTGATCATATATTCAGCATTCGTCAAATACTTGAGAAAAAATGGGAATACAATGAGGCAGTTCATCAGCTATTTATAGACTTCAAGAAAGCCTATGATTCAGTTAGGAGGGAGGTCTTGTATAATATTCTCATTGAGTTCGGTATCCCCATGAAACTAGTAAGGTTAATAAAAATGTGCCTAAGTGAAACATATAGCAGAGTTCGGGTAGGCAAACATCTGTCTGACACGTTCCCTATTAAGAATGGCTTGAAACAAGGAGATGCTCTGTCGCCATTGCTTTTCAACTTTGCTTTAGAATATGCCATTAGGAGAGTTCAGGCAAACCAGGAGGGCTTGAAATTGAATGGTACACATCAGCTTCTGGTTTATGCTGATGATGTTAATATATTGGGCGGAAGCGTACATAGCATAAAGAAAAATGCAGAAGATTTAATTATTGCTAGTAAGGAGATTGGTCTAGAAGTAAATGCTGAGAAAACTAAGTACATGGTCATGTCTCGAAATCAGAATGCACGACACAATCACAACATAAATATAGATAATAAATCCTTTGAAAGGGTGGAAGAATTCAAATATTTGGGAGCAACCCTAACGAATCGAAACTCCATTCATGAAGAAATTAAGAGCAGATTGAAGTCGGGGAATGCTTGCTATCATTCGGTGCAGAATCTTTTGTCTTCGAGGTTGCTATCCAAAAACACAAAGATTAGGGTATACAGAACTATAATTTTACCTGTTGTTCTGTATGGATGCGAAACTTGGTCTCTCACACTGAGGGAGGAACAAAGACTGAGGGTGTTCGAGAATAGGGTGCTGAGGAGGATATTTGGGCCTAAGAGGGACGAGGCGACAGGGGAGTGGAGAAGACTACATAACGAGGAACTTAATGACCTGTACTCATCACCAAATATTGTTCGGGTAATCAAATCGAGAAGACTGAGATGGGCGGGGCATGTGGCACGTATGGGGGAGGAGAGAGGTGCATACCGGATTTTGGTGGGGAGACCCGAGGGAAGGCGACCACTTGGGAGACCCAGGCGTAGATGGGAGGATAATATTAAGATGGACATTCGGGAAGTGGGATGGGAGGACATGAACTGGATTGATCTGGCTCAGGATAGGGACAGGTGGCGGGCTCTTGTGAATGCGGTAATGAACCTTCGGGTTCCATAAAATGCGGGGAATTTCTTGACTAGCTGAGAAACTGTTAGCTTCTCAAGAAGGCCTCTGCTCCATGGAGTTAGTTAGTTAGTATTTCAATTAATATTAGGCTTTTATAATCACCATACTTAAATCAGGCGCTGGAAATGTTTTCCTGTGCTCGCAGACACACCTCATATCCAGCAAACAGTTCTTCCTTGCACGTCGAAATTTATAGGTTAAGGGAGCCAAGGGAAAGTGATTAGCGACATTTGTCGAATAAAATAATGTCTCTAGATTACACAAAGAAAGTAAAGAACCAAGGAATCTCAGATTTCAGCGACAGAATTTCGCGATTTACACAATCTAATGGACAACATACCAGTACATAAATATGCAGCAACATGTGGAAAATATGCAACGATGACCTCGTTTCGCATGCATTGCAATAAATATCAAGGGTACAGAATAGATGGCCTCCAGATGCCATCTGACAGCATTCCGACTTCGGGGCACCGGGGGGGGGGGGGGCCCGCAACCCCCCGATTTACGATACTTGCATGTGTCGATTTTGCCAGCCCAGTAGAAGAAACAAGAATGTAAAGACCATCACTTATACAGGCGTACAATAATCTCGACACCATACTCATCTGCTTATTTATGTCGTAAAATGAAGATGTAAGGATCACACGCCACTTATAATACGTACAATTACGAAGAAAAGTATGGAATAAATTGTATATTAAAAATAAGGCTACAGTGAGTGTTCGCTCCTGCAGGCTTCCTGTACTCTAAAATCAGACTCCCATTTCTTGACGGGTACCCACACTGTATAACAAGAACATACATATGTATATCGTTCGTAACCGATACCACGATACGATACACAGAACGCTGCAGCTGAAATGGAGATCAAGCAGAGAAATGCAAGCCTACAGTTTCCATTAGGACTTTATCAAGCAACTTTTAAACCGATTCCTCATATACAAGAATACACGAATTTCCACACATTGCATTTATGTTCCTACAAGAATGTGCAACGTGTCTGAAATGTTTTTTGGGTGGGTCTTAACGAGATAATGAACGAGATCAGTATAATTGTTACTGGCGTAAAACGTGCTACCCGAATTTTGAGGATATAGTTAAGAGGTAACAAATATAGATTAGGGGTCCCCAACTGAAATAGCAAGGCGGCCAAACGGATAATTTTTAAATTTAAGGCGGGCCGCATGTCACTTTAAGTGACATGCGGCCCATACATACATATAGCCATATACACAGGGTACATATTGTCACAACAACTATACACATCATTAACAATAGTTCATAGTTTTAATAAGATCAAAATATGTTATAATGTTTTAATTTAAATGAATTGCATTGTTAATTCTCTCCGTTGTCGTATACTGTACATTAGCATACAGAGACAGAAAACCTTCCTCACCCTTCAGGCACGTGAAGGAAAACTGGCCAACACTGAGCCAGGCCACACTCTGTATGGAATAAGACAAGTGACAGGGCCAGATACGCAAAATAAACTGGCCGGTCACATGTTTCAGGCCGCTGATACAGATAACTGGTTTCCAGAATGACAGTAACAGAGACAGTTTACGTTCTGAAAGTGTCAATCATTACACCTTACAAGAATTTTAGCCATCCATCGTTTAACGACTTGCTTAGGGGTTCAGGTGACCACTGGGGACTACACTGGCAATATCAAAAGACGAAATGAGAAAAGTATCGCCTCAGACATCATGCTTGTAAAAACTGATCAATTCGTGAAAAAAAAGTTTTCTTTCGAAAACAGCTTTCATACGTCCGAATTATCACTGCTCTCGTGAAACGATAAATATCGCAGTTGCCTTTAATATGTAGCTGTTTGTTCAACAGAAAAGTGAATGTGCTTGTCCTGCTACGTTCCCAGCCAGAATTAAGACTACCTTTGACAGACGTTTGATGCTGGCCTTCGCGTTCGAGAGGGGTTACTCCACTTCGCCTTCACAACCCGTGCACCCACGATAACAGTCTGCACTCAATTAGGAGGGGCAGAAGTTGCTTTCTGGAGGCACACTGTCTGGAATTCGGCATATCAGTGGTGGATCTGTAGTCGGTTCGTCTACGCACTTGAATGCGAACATTCATTTTGAGGTAACAGGACGCGCACATATGGCAGCCGTGATACCTCTATGCGAAAAGTGACTTGGATGGCCGAGGATTCAAGCTCGACTCCTGGAAGAGGTGGCAATTTATATCTTCTCCACAGTACCTCAGAGGTGGCAATTTATGTCTTCTCCACAGTACCTCAGAGGTGGCAATTTATGTCTTCTCCACAGTACCCCAGAGATGGCAATTTATGTCTTCTCCACAGTACCTCAGACCACCTCTGGAGCTCATCCAGACACCTTTTCAAAGGCAACGTGGCTCTTTCCCTTGGAGTAACGCAGCGGCCACAGCGTAATGCTGACGACTCATCTTCATCTGGTACCGGGGTTAAGCTTTCGTGCAGATCGACTTACCCCAGAAGCATTGAAAGTGCGGTGCTTGAATGGTAATCTTCATCAGCATTGCAGGAGATGTTTATACATTTTTGTACTTAGATAAATTCTAACAGGTTTTGACGATGGTGTAAAATATTGTGTGGTGAGGGGTTTATGGACTTTATCCATCGTCTGAAGAGTAAAATATTAAAAAATTAAAATCACAACGTTTTGGAAGCTGGCTCTGCTTCCGTCCTCAGGTGAATGGAGGGGATTGAAGAGAAGAACACCTATTCTGTTAGACCCCTTAGACAGAGCTAGGTCCAGTGATGGAGGCTAGCTCTGTCTAAGGGGCCCAACAGAGCAGGTGTTCTTTTCTTCTCCCCCTCCATTCACCTGGGGACGGATGCACAGCCAGCTTCCGAAACGTTGTTAATTTTAATTTTTTAATATTTCCAACATTTTACTCTTCGGACGATGTACAAAGTCCATAAACCCATCACCACACAGTATTTTTGTGCTTCTGTCAGTAATCTGTCAATTTTTCTGGAACGTCCTGCAGGATACATCCTATGGTCACCGCGTAACCCTACAGACGTTCTATTGACACATTCGTTGGGTTGGCTTCTAGTGACGCTGTAACACTTCGTACTATTTTGTTGAATGTTCTTCACCCACCTTCAAAACAGACAACATTTGCGTTACCCCTCAGGTATTTAGCACTGCCGGTAAGTTTCGAGCAAACAGAATTGTCTGGCTTGTTGACTGATGCTGGAGCAAATGCAGAAGTTACTTAGCACCAAATGGGTTGATTATGTGAGATGAACACCCATGTTTTAATTTCATTTTTCTCAATGTCTGTATTACAAAATATCAGCAGGGACAATTATTAGTTCTTCATCTCTACTGCTGTCACGTGAGGGCCATCTACTAAGGAGCAACTTTACGTGGCCGCAGTCAATAGCCACTTGCCAGTTCCGGTTACTGAATATTGCTACGTGACCACAAATGTAGACTAGCTTACTATCAGGGAAAACACGTCTCGACTCGAAAAGAAGCGGCATTCAAATTCTTTTTTAGTTTACCTTCCTAGACGTTTCTCAGGTTGGTATTAAGGGCAAATCCTCAGTTTGGAGGTGGACAAGTACTGTACTGTACTTCTTTACATAAAAGTTAACACGGAAAACAAAGCTCGTGATACTTCACACGCAAATACACTCTTCCATATAAAGTCAGTAACTATTTAGCTGCTGAAAATATTGGTCTTTTATAGAACCCCAATGTTCATCACCGTCTTTACAAAACCACGCCACCAGACCATAGTCTCACTCAGTCGCATCTTGTCCACCCTCTCGCAGATCACATCTCAAGTACCTAACATCCCTTTTAATATTGTCGTCCCAGGTACCTAATGCCACACATGGGCTCTTACTTGTGATTGCCCGCTTAAATTTTGATTTTTATTTCTAATTTCTCTCACGTATCCTATACGCCACGCTCATGTCATCCTTCTTGACGGTTATTTGACCAAGACAATATTACGGGAAGAGTACCAATTACAGAGTTCCTCAGTATATAATTCTCTCCACCATCCTGTTACTTCTCTCCTGTTAGTTTCAAATACGTCCTCAATACTTCGCTTTCAAACCCCGCAGTATGTTGCAACACAATCCCGGTGGTACAAATTATAGCTCAGTTTTACCAGTTTTCTCCATCTTTTTGATGTTCATCCTTTCTTAGGTTGAAATACGTTCCCCAGTCCTTCGCTCTAGAACATCCTCAGTACCCGCAGACAATGCAATCAATAAGGCTCACTTTATGTAAATACATAAATTATTTACACGCTACATGTTTCGGCCCTGCCAACAATAAGAGCAATTCTCAACATCTGTTCTTCCGCTAGTATGACAGCGTTCCACACACGTACAAACAAGGAGCAGTAGTCTTAACTATATCTGTGTGTGCGTGCGTGTGTGTCTGTGTGCGTGCGTGCGTGTGTATGTGGGTGCGTGCGTGAGTGTGTGCGCGTGTGCGCGTATGTGTGCGTGTGCGTGCGTGCGCGTGGTGTGTGTGTGCGCGCGCGTGTATGTGTGCGTATGTGTGTGTGTGCGTGCGTGTGTGTGCGCGCGCGTGTGGTGAAGGGCCCCGCAGCAGACGCTACGGACGCACCGCAGCCTTGTGGCTTATTGTGCAACCCTGTGATGAAGGTGACGATGATGATGCTTATTTTTTGTCCTTGTCCTAGTAATGGAGCGCCAGTGGAATGAAATTGACAGGGGAAAAACGAAGTACTCGGGGAAAAACCTGTGTCCCAGTGCCACTTTGTCCACCACAAATCCCACATGGACTGACCCGGGATCAAACCCGGGCCTCTGCGGTGGGAGGCCGGCGGCTAACCGCCTGAGCCATGGCACGGCCGTGTGTGTGTGTAATATGCAACGCTTTGGCGGAGGGAAGGCGGGGAGGAACAGAACTTGCATGGGAAGCCTGTTATTCACTCACGTCTTCCGCCACTGGTTGCTATGCGGCATCGGTATCCAGGCGGACATCTCTCTCCACATGAAGTACGTTCAGTCGGAAGAAAACGTGTTCTTGGAAAACGACCAGCAGTGAATATTGATCTACACCAGATCGAACTGTTCGAGAAGCAACGTGCAATGGAATAGAGCACGTTTTATAAAGGGGCAAGTGACGTCAATATACAGAAATGCCTAAGGACGAACGCAGGGCGGATTCAGCCAGGAGGCTGATGTGGTGCCAGCACTATATGCTTGTAACCGGGAGATGCCCGGTTCGAATTCGGTTGGAACACCGGCTATTCTGACGTCTTCCGTGGCATTCGTCAGACCCTCCAAGCAAATACCGGTACTGCACCTCTAATCAGAACACAACCAATTCCAAATCCTATCCAATGCGTCTTGCCATGTGACGTCACTACCTCAAAATAATGTATAGTGGTTAAATGAACCATAAAGAAACAAACTAAAGACTGAGTCGGTTTCGACTGCTCTTCAGCTGGAATTTAAATTCTCCATTCTGGTTCAGAGAGGACGAACCACTGCACTAATCTCGTACCACCTTGCATGAAAGTGCTTCTTGTTCATCACACAAGTCAACAAAATCGGCACTTCAGACAACAAAGGCTATCACATGTAGGTCTTCAAAACAAGCACATTTTATTGCCTCATATTGCTAGCTGTGGCTCTCCAGCGGCCCGGGGTGACACTGGTTGCAGTCGCTCGTGTCCGCTGTGTCTCCAGGCTTGGATAATTAAAGATTCGGGGGCAGCCTCGCAACGTTCAGAGTCTTACAGCAACACAATTATGGTCAAATTGTAGCATCTGGCGGAAGGTATGTGAACAACAACAAAAGGCCACTCAGGACAGACAGAGAATGGAGGCCAGGATCCACATAACACAAAGCAGGAATAACTTCATCTGATTTTCAAACAGCTTACTCTTATGTGTTCAGCCCATTCGCACACGGTGAACAGTGGTTTCTGTTCAAATCTAGTACGACAAGAAAGAGTTGCTGTTGAAGGCAGTTATCAACAATGTCATTGCTTTGAAACTTAAACCATGCACTACAGTTTATCTCTGACATAGGTCCTTTTTTCTTTTAAAAAAAAAATGCGACCCCAAATTATCTAGGCTATGCCTACGCGTAATTCTTCAGGTAACGCATGCGTGTTCAGAGCGCCCACAAAGACAGAAGGGGGTGTTAGATCGCGCCAGTATTTGTTTCCTTAGCTGTACTGGCAAAGGGGCAGCACAACCGTGCCAAGTTTTACAGTCCTGGTACTATCCAGACGACTGTAAACTTAAGTTGTAATAACCTGCTGCTTACTCAACGACAAAATACGCATTTAACTAACTCCATGGAGCTGGGTCCTTCTTGAAAAGCTAATAGCATTTAAACTGTTCAATAAATTTCCCGCCTTTTATGTGCAATTTTAAGGTTCATTATTATATACCCCTATTTGGATCTAGAGTAATCCACCACATACCCTCACACCCTCTGTGTTTAAGGTCCATTTTAATATTATCTCCCAATCAGCATATGGCCTTCCAAGTCGCCTCCTTCATCAGGATTTCAGAGCACAATTTGCTATGCTCTTCGCGTCCTCAAATATTCGCGTTACATGCTACACCTACGCCATTCTACATCATATTCTCATCATAACAAAATAAGCCTATAATACAGAACATAAATTTTGATACTCATCACCACAAAGCATCCAACTTCCCCTTATTTCCCACCCCTAGATGCAAAATCGTCACTACAAGCAAAACGCGTTTTAGGACTGAAAAACTTTTAGTTTCAACAGATTTTAACAGTGGAATATGCGAAAATAACGAACGTAAGGTAGAGAAATTGAATACAACCAGCTACAGGGACCACTGGCTGACGTCAAGCCATTACGAACTCCGAGCCAAACTATTTCATATGTGGGGGAATAACTGAAATTTCAAACATTTTAACTCCATGTCCACACAATGTACAGTTGAACCGCAAACCCTACAAGTCTGTACCAGCTCGGCCATTCTTCGGCAACTGTTGGTTTCTATTCGCGGTATGTAAGTTCCACACTGACATCTGTTACAGGTCTGTATTTAACCATTTAAAGCGTAGCGGTAACTTTACGTACCACCAGGTTTAACACTAAAAAATTCTACGTGGTGCCCACATTGCGTTTGTGTGTTTTGTACGGATCTCAGAACAAACAGCAACTTTTGCCTTGTAAAACATTAAGAGATTGGTTTTTATAGACGAAGCGGAGAGTGTTTACAGCGCGGTAGGCGCTGAGTCCTTATATAAAACAGATAGGCTTCGTCTTTAAAGGGTTAAATATCGTGGCGCTGCTTCACCATATTTGAATGTCGGTCTCTTGTCTGCTGCTGCAAAACACTGACGCTGAAATTACTGCCACAAATTTCGTTGAAATCCACTACATCCTCACCTTCCTGTGCATTGTATTCACGGAACACTTAAAATTGCGTTTAAGTTTACGGGACTTGCCCTTACGGTGCGACAATATAATACAGTATCACTTCGTAATTTCATTTTCTCCTCCATGAAATCAAACAAAACAGCACATTTATAGAAACATTAGTGAACGAGTTTTGATGCTGCTTCGTTAAACACAGCACAACACAACACATTGTGATGTCATATAAACCTGTCCGCCATTATTTCTAACATCAAGGACACCCTCTTTTAGTACTAAAATAAACACGACAAACGCTGATGATTCTACAGCAGCACTGTTCTGCTAGAGGCGACTGCGACAAAATCTGTCTACTTAACCACTGAAAGCCCGGTCATAACTATGGATACCACCTGCTGGAAATTAACAAACTGCGCACTGTACTGCATGGCGTATTTACATCTTCAGTACGAATGTCACAATAACCAGCCATTATTTCCTTAAACTGCACTAAACGGCTGGTCTTCATAATACATATATAGGCTTACTGTGTTCTCTGTGATGTATAAACTGATTTTTTTTTGTGTATAATTTTGATGAATGCCAGTCTTCAGGGCTGTGCCATGGGTCATAGGGTTGGTCACCAACCTCTCACCGCGGAGGTCCAGGTGTAATCTCAGGCGACTGACCGTGAGCTATGTAGTGGACAAAGCAGGCATGACACAGGTTTTTCCACCAAGTGTTTCGGTTTTCCCCTGTCACTATCATCTCCACCAATACTCCATAACCATGTTCATCTTAATGCTACTATTCTTATCAGACACACAACCTTAAAAAAATAATGCTGTTTCGGAAATAGGGAGCATTGTTAGTCTTCACGGGATTAACCCTTTAAAGACAAAGCGTATCTGTTTTATATAAGGACTCAGTGCGTACCGCGCTGTAAACACTCTCCACTTCGGTCATAAAAACCAGTCTCTTGCTGTTTTATAAGGCAAGAGTTGCTGTTTGTTCTGAGATCCGTACAAAACACATAAACGCAATGTGGGCACCACGTAGAATTTTTTAATGTTAAACCTGGTGGTATGTAAAGTTACCGCTAGGCTTTAAAAGGTTAAAGCGAACAACTTACGCAAGAAGCGCCACAGGTGAAAAGGTAATTCAGTTTTGGAACACACAACAGTTTCCACATGCGATTTGGCCCACCTCAGGGCTAACAACCGTATTACACGAGTAGAATACTGTCTTGTGTGAGTTAACGCAGTTTAATCTGGTAGAAATTTACCGATGTTTCGTAGGAACCTGATACACTCATCTTCAGGTCGACTCCACTCCCCTCTGCGGGTACAGGCAGCAGGTTGCTCCAGTGAACGTCTACCAGACCACACGGCATCACATCCCAGAAGCTGGTATCATACCTTGTGACGGCGGTGATAACCTCGCATATCACACAACAAAGGCGTTGTTTCCAGGCGGCGACTTCAGACCTTTCAGGCTTCTTAACGTTCGGAATTCCTCCCAGGTCCATCCACCACACACAGACACTCCACAACTTACGCAACAGTTATGTTGCAGAAGGTCCGACGCAAGCCGGAACTGAGTGTACATATGGTCAACTGTATATGTAGAAGCCGATCCCAGTGGCCGCGCGGTCTAAGGCGTGAGCCTGCGGCCGTTCGCTTACTGGGATTGTGGGTTCGAATCCCGCCGCGGCCATGGAGGTCTGTCTATTGTGAGTGTTTTGTGTGTTGTCAGGTAGAGTTCTCTGCGTCGGCCCGATCACCCGTCCAGAGGAGTCCTACCGAGTATGGTGTGTCTGAGTGTAATCGTGATGCCTCGATAATGAGAAGGCCCTGGCCCACTAGGGGCTATTGCGTCATGGAAATATGTCTATATAAAAAAGTGTCCAGTTGAACTTTGAACTCCAACACACTGGAACCTAACCGGCCGCAGCGTGATCGCCCCGCCACCTGTGTTATCGCCCAGCAGTATTCTTGCACCATCTTCATCTCACTGTGCTTTAATTCACGCAAGGAAAAATTCGGCACGTGTTTGAAAAACACGATTTCAATTTCTTTTTTACTTTTTTGTAATCGCCTAAGTCTGAAATTACGTGACTTGAATCTGCGTATGTCTGGGAGTGTCTGTACTGTCGGATATGCAAATGCATTAAGAAAATCTACTTTGGACTGTACCTGCGCACAGAGATAAGGCGCACCAAAGAGCACAGCGAGTACTACAGCAAAAACAAGGACGGAATGACTAATTCTCTCAAGCACGAAAATCGTCAAAACAACACACAAAAAATCAGTAAACCCACTACGTGTCCATTACAATGAAAAATCAATTAATTTTGTTTACGGGAAAAACGGCCGTTTGTTCTGGGACTTACAAGAACCTAAACGCACATTCTACTGGGCAAAACGCCGAGTTTATGATGTTAAAATATATAAGTTATACAGTTTTTAAAGCGACAAGAACTCAATATGACACGAGTCTATTTTTAAGGAATATTACTATGAGTTTGCGAACCAAAAAATATGGCCCACGGACCACAGTTTGCAGATGCCAACAATACAAGCCGAACCAGGTGCAGCATTAACCGCGCTTTTACACAGTCGGAAGCTGAACACTTCAGAATGTATAAAGCTTCCTATTCCGTGCCATTCGCCTCAACGATCGCGATCCCACGTTTATAATTGACACTAACACCCAACGCACTACAAAACTCCTTAGAAATCTATATGGAGTAGCAAAATAAACAGAAAATCAACCCGAGGTAGTATACATAAGCACACATTAATTCCTGCAATAGAAACAAACCTTGTCCCATCACTAACCATGTGTTTTGATGGTTGAGCGTGTTTTCACAGGCCGTACACGTCAGAGAACGGAAGGTTTAATTGTAATGCGTGGGCCACGAAAAATTACATCCCTGTTGTATACCGGGCAAGGGCTGTCCGATCGGACGGAATATGGACGGAAAAGAAGATCACATTTCATAGCGAATCAATTCATGCAAATACTACGCCATGCCTCAGACAGTCGGCGGTCTCTCACCGCGAAGGCCAGGTTCGATCCCAGGTCAGTCCATGTAGGATTTGTGATGGACAAGGTAACACTTTGTATAGCGACTCGCTACCGGCTGGAGGGTCCGGGGATCGAATCCCGGTAGGGATGGGATTTTCCGTACCCATCCAGACCGGCCATGGGGCTCAACAAACCTCCTACGCAATGAACACTGGGTCATTCCCGGGAGTAAAGCGGCCGGGGCGTGGCGTTAAGCACCCACACCGATCTAGCGCCGAGGTTAAAGAAACAGTAGAGCTATGGCTGTACTCTCCCTTTGTCCTCATATTTCAACGGTCGTAACTTCTGCGTGTTCCTTTCCCGTTTAGTCCCACTGTGATTGTCTATACGTTCTGCAGTAACGTCTCCTGCATTAAGGGGTGACCCGTGTTCCTGGAGCTCTATCGTCACAATCATCACGTGACCAAGAGATTATGGAGACAGTGCGTGGAACGTGCCTGTTGCTTGTTACGTCAGAGATGGAGATGCAAGTAAGCACTCCACCTGTGTTGCTCCAAAGTCTGCCCATTTTTAGCATAGCTTGGAAGGAACTAACGTTGGAATACGTAACAAACAAGTTTCTCGAAGGTACTATATAAGCACCTGGCAGGCAGTAGGACGCGAAAGTAGACAGCGTAAGACATGACAAGGAATTAACATATTTAGACTCACATAAATAACAGAAATATTAGGACTTGTTGACTGAACAGCCCTGAGCTCAATCACAGTGGCCAAGAGCACACAACAACAACAACAACAACGACAACTACTACTACTACTACTACTACTACTACTACTACTACTACTACTACTACGTCTTCTTCTTCCACCACCACCACCACGGCCGCAGCCACCACCACCGCCGCCGCCGCGACCACCACCACCACCACCACCACCACCAGCACCACTGCTGCCGCGGCCGCAGCGACCACCACCACCACCACCACCAATAATAATAATAATAAATTCAATAACATCAAAAAACTTTCCAATAAGAAAGGACTGCATATAATAAAGCAAGTGGCAAAAATCACACTAAATAAAATATTAGCAAAACTGATATAAAATATGATTAAAGAAATGGCTTATTTTTGGGCGCATTCGCACAAGTCGCGGAAAGCACATATTTTCCTTCATAATGTCTGTCCGTCCGTCTATCTGGCCACATGTCTCAGCACCGCACACACATGACTGATTTTCGTGAAATTTGATATGCAGACTTTCACGAAAATCTGTCGAGAAACTCCATAGTTTGTTAAAATCGGACAATAATATCTGACACTTTACATGTAAGACCGAAGTACGTGTATATTGTTGACAGCAGTACGAAATATTTTGTAAATATACGACAGTGCATTGTTGCATTTCTATGGCAACACTGAACACTTGTATTGCTAACAGCTACATGTCAGTCAACAACAATACAAAGGGAAAGTAGCGGTACTTTTGTGTTTGCATGGCAACACTGGTTATGCAAAAGCGCCACAACGTTATGTTACACGTACGCTGCATATCTTGTTATTTTCCGAACACATTAACATTACTACCAATGTCCATTTAACAGGATAATTCTTGAACAGGCAGCCAACACTTACGGTTCCAAGTAGCAATGCGAAGACTTACGCGATCAGAAACTAATTTAATGGACTTTAAGTACTGAAGGGCTTGCCAATAGCAAAAGACCCAGTTACAGCAAGGACTGCAGCAAAATAATCGCAAATAATACAACAAAATGTTAAAAGACATTAAAAACAAGCAACATGTAGAAGAAACTAAAAATGGCACAATAATATGATGAAATAGTGTAATTAAAGTTGAAATCTCAACACACAAACACTGTAATTTCAGTAATAAGTTACCTTCACTTGACTTCACTTAGTCCGATCCTCTTCTACCTCACGGTGTGGGGGTGCAATGAATTATCACTATGTTTAATAACTTCAGTCCCGAAGATGCAATCAGCGCTGATGTATCAATACACCTGCAGAACACCTCTCACACAAACACACAGATTATCGGTCAAGAGATGGTAAACACAAAGCCAAATCAGTCCCTTATTACGTCAGTAGGTGTCCGTACAATGGGCGAGAAACTGCTTTTATTGTGGGAGAAACGGGGCAACAAGAGGGTGGTGGTGGTGGTGGTGGTGGTGGTGGTGGTAGAAGCAGCAGCGGCAGCAGTAGCAGTAGCAGTAGCAGTAGCAGAAGTAAGTATTATCTGCTGACCCAACAACCTAATAATTATAATAATAGTAATAATGCAAAATGTGGTAATTCTTGGCACATGTTCAATTGTAAGAAATTTCCTAAATTACACATAAGACCACCGAGCCTAATCCTGTTGATGATACATCCCAGGATAGGTGAATATTTCCCAGCTAAAGCTGAGAAGCGAGAAATTCGGATAATAAGAGTAATAATATGATATAGAAAGAAGCCGAGAAGATTCTAAAATATAAAGACCTCATTACAGAAATACAGCACATGTGGAATGTAAAAACAAAGATGACGCCAGTTATAATAGGAGCAACTGGAACCATTTCAAAATCCTTCAGAAAATACTTGAGCAGCGTACCGGGAAAGCACGATATCAAGGAACTAAAGAAAACAGCTATATTGGGCACAGCACACACACTGCGGGAAGTGCTAATGTAGAAGCACAGAAGAGTTTAATATTGAAGACGGCGTTATATGCACCATTAACAGTACGTGCGGAATAGCTGCGACACTGTGTACCCTAGAAACATGGTTTGTTTCAGGTATGTAAGTGTGAATACCCTGCATAAAGGAGATGATGATAAAAGTACGGCGCTCTGCTTAATAAAACATCACGCTATGAAAATGCATGCGCATGCGCTGTGGAAGTCTAGGAGCTCCACTCATTCACTAGCCGTGTGTGGTCAGCCCGACGACCCGGCAGCTTTACCCATTCGATAGGAGGCTGGGTGGAACCCAGAACCGTCATGGACAGTGCTGATAACGAAAACATTTCTGCCACTGCCAGGAATCAAACCCCGATTCCTCAGTCGACCAGACATAACCTAGTCACTACACTAATAGCAGCTGCTCTACATTCACAAAAGCTTACCACTGACCCCACCCTACTTTCATCCAGTTCATGTCTTCGCTAGGTTCAATTAATGGATCTCCCAAGCAATCTCTTCCCTCGAGGATATCAAGCCAACATTCAAACTCGTTCATTTCCCCACCTGCTGCAGTCTCCACACATCTCATACTACTCGATGATGATGATGATGATGATGATAATTTATACCTGCTGTCCTTGTAACGTCTTTGGAACTGCAATATTGATGATACATGTGAAACAAACACATGCCAACGGCATGTTGTTTGCACATTTCACGTTAAACGAACAAGTGGAGGCTGTGAGAGTGTGGAGGGGAGGTGAAGGTAAACGGTTACGTATGGAGGAGAGTGCCAGTTATTAGTTTGGGAACGCCACTCAATCTTTACAGAAATCTGAGAATCTAACATGGCCTGAACTGGTTCTTAGCACATGTTGGCTGTACTGCAGCTATCGCTTCTCTTGAAATAATCAAGCTGTCATGTCGGACGTGATGATGTGTACAGTCCGGTGGCCCGATACTGACGTTTCGGAGAAACCCGCTCCCCTATATTTTTAGTTTAGAAAAATAAATGATCGGGAGAAAGAATGTGCAGGAAGAATACAAACGGGGGGCTTAGGGCGAGCCAATAGGAGGCATGGACAGAAGTAAGGGGGGTGGAGACCGTTAATGCTAGAGCAGTGGCAGCAATGGAGGAAAGGCAGCGTTGAAGACAAAATTTTAGATAGTGAAAGAAAGAAATCTTTCTTCCCGCGTATTTTCCTCGATGGCTACCTACTCGTACGCTCTGCCAGCACCAATGGCTTCCTTCCCCATTTCGATCCGGTCTTCCATTGGTTCGCTCACATCCCGTGACTAATCTTTCTCTTGTATACCCTATATTTTCCTGTCGGTGTCGTCTATTCTTCGACCCTGAAGTTGCAGGCAAAAGTTTCATTCGGAATGTTGGTGCCAGGCTGAGCGTTATCACCGTCGGAACCACAAATTTCAATCAACTAGGCACGTGTGTGGACAAACGTCTAACCCTATCCGTAAAGCCTTCCCTGTACAGGCTTCGACAGGTCCCTAGAGTTCAAGGAGGTTCAGGCTCCCAGATTTGCAGACAATGGGCACATGAAGGTGGTAAGGCTGTCAGCCCTACACACCGGCCACATTTACCCCCCCCCCCCCCAGGAAATATACTTGCTACTCATTTCTGTTAGAGGCTGAGCAGACTCCAGCGCCATAGTGCGGCTGGAAGGATTAAGTCAAAGAAAATTCTAATGACTCCATCAGGAATCGAACCCGCGACCTTCTGGCTTTTAGCGCGGTGCCTCTTCCAACCGCGTCACCGCCTGCCCCCAACAACTATCCGTAGCCCTGTCAGTATAGATGGACACAGTTATGCGTCAAGTCCTTTGACATCTGCTAAGCACACAATTGACGCAGACATACGCACCTATAATCAAAATGTTATGAAGGATAACTGTCTCTGGAATCCAGTAACTTACCCATTAATAGGAGGTATACACCTCAAATGTACTACTATGTCAAATGTCAGGAACGTAAGAGATAATGAAAACAACTACAGAATAAACGACGAGTTCAAAACAAATCACATGAAACCTATTTTCCTACCGAATGCATATCTCGTCCGACAAAGACATTTTCGTTATGCTGCGGTATAATTTTACTTTTGTAAAGGAACCACTATTTAAGTACAGATTCTGTATATGACAAGTTGTCGTATATGGCCTCAAAATTTCGCATCGCCACCCAGGTTTTAACTGCCGGCCTATACACAATGTAGTGCACAATGCGTATGCCCGTGGTACTTTTTTTATAACCAAATATCGTACAGACAGTTCCAATGGTGCACTTGTTATTGCCTTCACCGAAATCTAAAGAAAAATTTCGCAAGGCTACATGTTATCTTATACTTTTACAACGACACTACCTCAACAAAAGCTGCATATTACTCGATGACCTACTATTAATACTACTTCAGGATCCTGACGTCAGTGGCGCTAGTGTCGCTTCTAACTCAGCAGTTTGCGTTTCCGACATGCTGTTATTACTTACTGGAAGACTGATAAAAGAATGACGTTGGTGCGCACTGCAACAAAATATTCATACCATGTTTCGTAAAAGTCGGCCAACTGATGCAAATGTTGCAGTGCGATGTATACATAACCTATGCGGCAAGAACTTTCCTAACTTCAAACGCCATTTTCATGTGTCAAAATTAGCAAAACGTTTTTCGCTGTTCTGAAAAAAGGACTTGATATACTGAATGAAATTACATCAACAAAAATCAGTGTTTACTCTACCGATGTATGATATAAGGGGCTCTTATACGTTTTTATCCTGGTGCGTGAAGACAGAACACTAATGGAAAACACGACTAGATGTACTTACGGTTCTGTCTAATCAGATTAGGACACCCAACATGCAGTTCCCAGCGCCACATAAAGACCGCCAACTTGTTTCATAGCGTTCTACTTCTACATACCTAGCAGTAGTAGCAGTAGTAGCGGTAGTAATAGTAGTAGCATCAGCAGTAGTAGTACCATTAGTAGTAACATTGTATTGTTTTATTTTTGTAAAGAACTTAGAGCACATTACGCAAGCGCTAAAATTGGTGGACATAACTAATGGTGCACAAACTATCCAAAAACCTACGATCCACCCAAAAATACCAGCAGCCAGAATGATGATGTGAAGCAAGTTCCACACCGAGGAACCAGAAGTACTAGGTGTCACTGTACACAGTCTGGCGTCCCGAGCGACCTGGAGCTCCAGATTTGTGCACCCCTGGACATAACCATATCGTTACCATGTTTGTAAGCTTTCGCTTAGGCCGTGCCATGGCTCAGGCGGTTAGCCGCCGGCCTCCCACCGCGGAGGCCCGGGTTCGATCCCCGGTCAGTCCATGTGGGATTTGTGGTGGACAAAGTGGCACTGGGACACAGGTTTTTCCCCGAGTACTTCGGTTTTACCCTGTCAATTTCATTCCACCGGTACTCCATTACTAGGAAATGGATAAAAAAATAATAATCATCATCGTCATCATCATCACAGGGTTGCACAAGACGCCTCAAGGCTGCGGTGCGTCCGTAGCGTCTGCTGCGGGGCCCTTCACCACTTAAAAAAAAAGCGTTCGCTTGCAAATAATACTTTATTGTATACACAGTCAGTCTGTAAGCTTGTTGTGTATTTTCGTAACATATTGCACACACCTAGCTGCAGTGCTTCATTACTTATCGGCATCCAACTGCACACTGAGGTAATTTTTTTCGCGCGGCTGTTATGCTGTCTCTTTATCGCACAGTCTGTGAAATTATTGACTTAATAAAAGGTACACAGGCCACCAATGTCCAGTGCCACATATCGCTACTAACTACGACTGGCCAACTACTGCTGCATTTGCTTAGAAGGGCTGAAAAAAAAACCACGAAACACCTTAGGTTAGCCGGTGTCAGAGCCGACATTCAAACCGGGAACCCCACGAATACAAAGCCGGGGCCTTTCCACTTGAGCCATCTTGTTCCGTCAGTTCCTGTTACACACACACTCAAAATCGTCCAATCATTCACAACAAAAAGCATGTAAAGCGAATTAGTCACGCAATAATTTTTTTTTGGAATTTCACTGTTTATTAGTGTTGGGCCGAAAGCAGAATTGAACCCGGAACACTTCACTCACCAAGTCAGTACGACGACCTCGTGGTATAATGCCAAATATCTTTGCTATAACCCACGCATGAAGAGGACAGAGATGGTCTGAAGAAACAAAATAAATACAGAATCAGAATACGTCTCAAAAATAAATCCTCGCCCCGTTTGTCGTGTTTGTTATACGTACTATCTTGCACGGTTCGTAGCGCTGAAACACAGGAACGGACATGAACAAACGCAGACCGAAAGAGCAAAATATTATTGAAGTAAACGGCCAAATGTATGGGAACGCCACATACGTATCTGTTGACAGCTTCTTTACCTTCTGTCGCATTCGCAATGAAAAGTTGCAAGCAAATACGCCTGTTACACTAACCATGCGTGTCGGTGAGCGTGTCCAAATAAACTAACTCGCAAACAAGCAAACTGATTTCAATAACATTTAATATTAGGGATTTCCACTAAATTTTGTGGACATATTACAGTTTGTCTAAGATCCAGCAACAACAACGGGCAGTTTGCAGCAGGGGTGTCTAACATTTTTCGCAAAAGGGCCACAACCATTACTGTGGGCTGGTTCGCGGGACGCACGTGTAAAAATGGCAATACGTGGTATATCTAACAGCTCATATTATTATTATTATAACTTACTGCATATGTAATTTAGAGATGTGGGCGCAGGCCGCTGGAAAACACCTAAAGAGCACAGAGTAATGATTTATCGAAGCTGACAGATCAGATGGTTAGGCCACATGCAAAGAATGCACTCCTCAAGGATGGTGAAAATAATATTAGATGGAAGCGAACTGGGAGCCGACGGGACAAGAAGACCAAGAATAAGATGACTGGATGATGTGCGTAACCATATGAAGGCGCTGAATGTGAAAAATTGGAAAAGAACTGGCGCTGAATAGGAAGGCGTGGATTCAACTGGCTGAGAAAGCCAAAACCCACAAAGGGTTATAGAGCTAATGCAAGAAGAACAGCGCCGGCCGCATAACACAAACTGGCGCACCGCGGGTTGGACACCCCTGGTTTACATTGCACGCAATTTGAGCATTCGATAAATATACATCTGCGCGAAACGATTCCCAATAAAAGTTCTACAGAAAAATAAATCACGCGTTTTATGTGTAACACAGTTTTCCTGCAAGTTGTGTGGATTTCAAAGTAATTAGATAAAAGATCAAAACATGCCGCACCTGTTATGATATGCATATATTTCCTAACTTGTTACACACTAAATATGCATCTCACTCTACGGATTAATTAAAATGAAAGTCGTTTAATTTCCACTGACCTCACCATCGCAGGTGCAGTCAACATTCGTTAAACAGTTTCGTAGCTGAAATAGTCCGACGGAAAGACAGACATGATATCTGCACTTGGTGTTCATTATATTACATGTATGAGAACAACTTATAATGTAGCCTTGGTCGGACACTATCAGAACATACGGTATGTCAGTAGTGTATATCTCACATAATAACCTCTGACCTAACTGGTCATTCGTAAAACTCGGCAAAGAGGTCATTCCACAGGATATCCTACCGACACCATATTTATTTCTGAACTGAACACCCAGTGATATTATGCGAAATAGTGGCGTGGACTCAACACGAGCGCAATGCAAAATAGGATGGTGAAAAACCTTATGACGATATTACCATTATCTATCAGATCGTTTGTGGTGAGAATTTTCATGTAAAGTACGAAACATCAACGTGGCGACTGCGATAATATATTTTTAATCTCATTAATACTATCCAACTGTTCTAGTCACGTCCATGAAATGTGGTAAAATATTTGAAACATGTCTATAGATATGTGAAACACATTTTTGTATTTTGAGCACGCAGGCCCCCTACTACAATGAAGACTGTATTTAACTTAGAGGTTCCTTCCACTGTGACCCATGTTGGCTGTCTCCCCGCTCCTACTGTACAGAATTGCTTTTCAACACCCTTCGTGAACTTATCACAGGCATAAGCCTCCCTTCCAATGGATGCCGGCGTCTCTTGTCCCAGAGATAAAAAGCGTCCGGATCGTCAAGCTGACCAACCACCTCTATGAAGAGGTTAAGAATGAGTGGCGCTGTACCACCACACCCCACCTTCACCCGACAAGTTCCGACGTACGTCTACCTCTGTTTACGTCAGTCACAAAAGTCACAGTCTTCTAGGATGTGACGCGGTGCGCTGTGACAGACAGGTATAGGGAGAAACTGCTGCCTCCATGTCCAGCGTTCTTCAACGATGAAGACGGAGTCAGCAGCTTCCTTGCGAACGTTGTCACCTTTCTATCGAATTATATGGCATTACATCCAACAGGCCCAGATTCTGTATCAATTATATTTCCAGTTTTAGGTGCACTTAATTTGTGAAGCAAATACGGAGCTGTTTACAAGCATGGCGCTTTACCTCCGTGCCCCTTACGTGCCTCTGTGGTATTGCACAGCAAATACGGAGCTGGTTACAGGCATGGCGCTTTACCACCGTGCCCCTTACGTGCCTCTATTGTGTTGCACTTAGGAAGAAGAGCAGCTTTCCATTCCGTTGTGATTACTTCAGTGACTCGTATGCCTTCCTGTCTTAACCTCCTCCCCCATTCACTCATTTGGTTAACGCAACGTTCACACACGTGTCCCTAGAACAATAGGATACGAGGAAATAGCAGAACCCAGCTGGCACAGGTGTGAGAAAGCGAGCAACAAGTAGTAAAATTTTGGAATTTAACCTCACGTGCTCCGTGGTATACAGATGGGTGTCAGACCAGAAACAACTGCATGACATCTGGGAAACTTGATGACACATGACGAATGTCTGACAGGTGCCCGGGTTAGGATCACTGTACAATAACCTCTACAAACGATAACTGTTTAACGTGAGAAAGCAGATAAAGTACGTCATGTTCATGGAAAACAGCCTGGCTTAATGTCCGCTTTGTTCTGCTCACGTAATTTCGTTTGGAAGTGTTCTTCTTGGAATTCATCTTAGAGGGAGCATTCTAACCACAAACAGAAATAAATTAAGACCGAAGTTGAGTACTTCGGTGGATCAGTGGTAAAAGTAACAACCGGAGAATCGAAAAAAAAGAAAACTGTGAATGTGTTGGTCTACTGCACAGTCAACAGTGTGGCGCGCACACGGAACACCAGTGACATACATCGCGTATGGAAGAAGAAGGCATACATAAAAAGGTGTGACATCTACTGTCCAGTACTTTAATCCATATACAGAACGATGTGTTAAAAGGAAAGGTCAGAAAGAATTTCAAGTACCATCAGATAAAATTAAACATACGTTTGTGGCTTACGACGTATTTAAGGACGCAGTCAGTAGATGTGACAACGTAGCGTCGAAACGTGAGCTGGTAATGAAGAATTAGGGAGGACAGGGAGGTCGCAGTGACCCAACTTGAGGTACTACTGCCGCACTTGTATGGGAGAACTGAGGAAAACAGAGAAAAAATCTAAAAAATGGTGTCCAGACGGAGATTCGAACCTGGCGCCTCCCGAACATGTCAGATGTGTTACTGCTTGAACCAACTTGTCGGAACTTTAAAGTTACAATTCTTCGTTTCACACAAAATGGAGGCGGACACACAGAGAGGAGCTTCATGATATGTACTCCTCACCAAATACTATTCTGGCGATAATACTCGTATAAAAACGGATAAGATGGGTGGAGCATGTGGCACGTATGGAGGAGTGGAGAAGTGCATATGGGAGTTTTGATGGGGAAACCTGAGCCAAAATAGACCACTAGGAAGACACAGGCGTCAATTGGAGGATAATATTAAAATGGATCCGCAATGCATAAGTTTATGGGCGTGGATCGGATTGATCTGGTTCAGAAGAGGGACAAACGGTTAGCTCTTGTGAGCACGGTAATGAACCTTCCTTCGGGTTCCATAAAATTCTGGGTATTTAGTATAAATATTAACTCGGACAAACCGACTCCGTGCCAAGAGGGACGCACCTACTCGCGGCAACAGGACGTCGGACAGACAGGATAACATCAGCAAGACGTGACCTATACTCCCGACATGTGGAGGAGGGGAAATTAACTTACATTGCAGAGCAGAGGTCATCCATTGACCTCAATACATTACGGAGAAACAGTTGACAAACAAACAAAAGATAGCTCTAGACGCCAGTAAACACCGTCGTCGCGACGACAAAGACGCCAATTCAGCTTCAGTCCTGCCTTCCTCATAGTTTTATTCGGCCTCCCACCACAAGCTGGTTCAGTATTTGCATTGAGGCAGCGTAAACATAACTGTAACGTACGGTATTGTGGAACTCTTCGCGCTGCAAATTACAGAACGCTGGTTCTAGCTTCCAGCAGTGGCACGCCTGAGTTTAGACAACCAGTATCACTTTCATGAAGAAAACTCACCGTACCAGTAAGGCGCTACGAACAGTACAGAACATTGTTCACAAAGACAGTACAGGTAAAAAAGGCTGCACGTGTGTATACAGAGTGGCACACAGTCGCTTGACATTAGAGCCAACATGATAATTGAATTTCACTGGCACAATACGTACATTTATTGACTATATTAGATGTTCAAAGCGTCTGCCTTCTACACTGACACACACTGCCTTCTACACTGACACACACTGCCTTCTGCACTGACACACACTGCCTTCTGCACTGACACACACTGCCTTCTGCACTGACACACACTGCCTTCTACACTGACACACACTGCCTTCTACACTGACCCACACCGTCTCACCAAGCTGCCTACTGACTGCTGTCGTCAATAAAATTGTTAAATATCGAGTGTGAAGTGCCTTTTGCGCCACCCTGTATATTTGTATGAAGTGAGTGTAAATATTTCCCTCTAATACATTATTCAACTTATTCGAAGATCACAGGCAGAAGTAAATTAATTTAATGTTCACTAAACTAAGTGAATGGGTACTTACATTATCAGAAAACTCGTATCGCTACAACTCGCACATAGCACATCAAACCAGGAACACTTATGATCATCATCATCGTCATAATCATCACTGTATTCGTTTTGTCTTCTATTTTGTCCTTTTAACTGTTTTTCATCAGTGGTCGCACGATCTACACGTAAGGCGTGTGTCTACGGCCGGTCGCTTGATGGGAATGCGGGTTCGAATGCCGCCGGGGCCATAGCTGCCTGTCACTTGTGAGTGCTGTGTGTTGTCAGGTAGAGGTACCTGCGACGGGCCAATTACTCCTCCAGAGGAGTGCTACCGAGTGTGGTGTGTCTGAGTGTGATCGAGAAACCTCATAGAGGATGCTTAGGCCCACTAGGGGCTGTCGAGCCATGAGAGAGAGAGAGAGAGAGAGAGAGATACAGAGAGTTTTGCATGCCTGTATCTACATATGTATGTTATTTTTGGTCTGTCAGTGCTGACTTTGTAATCGGCCATTAAGCTGCTGAGTCAGCAAGTAAGTAAACAAGGAACTCAACTGAACTGAAGGGAACCGCATTGTTTTAAACGCTCAGCTGTACACTAAATTCAAGCAATTCGATTTGCAAACACAGAAAGCAAAAGTAAGACGAGGAGTAATGAAGATGGTCATAACTTGAGGGTCGTTGTCAAAGATCAGGTTCGGACTGGACCCTACGACAGATCACGTGGTATTTATGGTGGACGAAGTGACACTGAGAAAGGCTTGTCATTTACCAAATAGGCCTACCGTGGTTTTCCTCTGTCTGTATCACTCCAGCAGTGCTTCATGTTCATATGTTTGCCATCGACGCGATGTACTGTAAACTTTAGAACATGGGTGTTCAACCCGTGGTCCGACAGGTTGTATTATGCGGCCCGCGGCCACATTTGAAAATTATGTATAGTATATACATACATAAAAACTGCACAATAATTTAGGCGGCTGTGTATACCACGTGCGGCCAGCGAACCAGCCGACTGCAAAGGTCGTGACCCTTTGCCATAAAGGAGGCCCATGGTCTAGAGCACCTGTCCTTAACCTGAGGTCCAGGGATAGATTTCAGGGTAACCGAGAACTTGGATGAGAAAAAGAGAATTACAACCTTATTTGCACTAACCTAACCTAACTGAAATTTTGGGTTTTATTCAATAATGAATGTAAGCAACAACGTAATTATGGCCTCTAGACTCCAAAAATGTTTTTTTAACTTCCATAACTCTCCCTATGTCTATTTTACGCAATTAAAACCTTTTTTTAGAACAGGTCTGCAGGTTTCACCAGATTCTCAAAATGACACAAAAAGGGTTAAGAACGCAAGATCTACAGCATGTGTGTTCAAGCCGCGGCCCCCGGCCACATTAGTAAATTACACATCCTATATAAGAATAACTGGTAAAGGTAAAGGTAAAACAGTACCATTACAGACCTGGACAGGCCCTTAGGGGTCCAGAAGGTCGAGACTCCCACAGTTCTAGACAGTCGGCACATGAAGGTGGTAAGGTTGTCAGCCATACACACCGGCCGCCTTTACCCCCCAGGAAATATTCCTGGTATTCATTTCTGTTAGAGGCTGAGTCGACCCCAGGGCCATAGCGCGACCGACAGGATTATACCAATGGAAAATTCCACTGAAACCATCGGGAATCGAACCCGCAACCTGCCGGTTTGTAGTGGAGTGCCTCAACCAACTGCGCCAACGCGGCCCCCATATAACAATAACGGAAATGTAAAAATTATACACTAATTTAGGTCAGATATACCAACTCCTTTGATTTTTACATGTGCGACCCGCGAAGCAACCCATAATAATGGGTGCGGCTATTTGCCAGAAAGGTTGGACAGCCCTGCTCTAGATACTAACAATGTCGTTAAGGGAGAAAATTTTGTATTTTAGCGATAGTGTTGTCAATGTTCTCATTTTATCCTTTTATTGGAAGATACCACACAATCAAGATGGCGTTCAATGTCCGTGCGGCTGACTGCAGTTGGAATGTGGGAGTTTACTAGCAGACTACAAGCAAAACGATACAGCTGACAGCACAGCCAGAGTCACTGTGTGGCACTCACTTCGTAAAGGAGGTTTGTTTGGTTTTGAAACATAACTAATTTTGATCTAAAACACTTTGCAACTCCACACAGAGGCGGCACGCTCCCTCAGTTAAGACTGAAAGGAATGTACGAATCTTCATACAGACACCTACACTCTACACTGCTTAAACTGGGGAAACTTAAACCCTACCAGGAAGATATTTAAACAGCACTATAAATATCACTGAAGCACCGTGATTGAGGCTGGGCTTAGCAAGCATTGAGCATGCCTTTACCCTCTGCACAAATACAATGACCCTGTCTAGAAAGTACGGGTTGCTACGAAGTGTGAATAATAAAGTTTGCTACAGTACGTCTTACCGAGAAAGAAGCCGGATCAAGCGGTAACGTTTCTGACTTGTATTGAGATGGTAGCGGCTTCGAATCCTGGCCGCACAACCTACAGTTCCAGAGAAAGACGCGTTCGCTAGCGCGCAGGGGCAACGGCCCCAGTGCAGAGCCTTCGTGGCTTCGTATTGCTTACTGGATGCTGATTAAGATGGAAGCCGCGATAGCTCAGTCGGTATAGTGACTAGGCTACGGGCTGGACCTCCAAGGAATCGTGGTTCGTTTCCAGGTAGGGGCACAGCATTCCCTTCCCCAGAACGCCCCAGAGCTGCTTTGACGTTCACCCAGTGTCGTATTCCATTTGTCCCGTGGACTCTCCTCGGGTAATGCGCCCGGGTCGTAAAGGTGACCACTCTCAAGGCCGTGCCATGGCTCTGACGGTTAGCCGCCGGCCTCTCACCGCGGAGGCTCGGGTTCGATCCCAGGTCAGTCCATGTGGGATTTGTGGTGGACAAAGTGGCAATGGGACAGGTTTTTCCCCGAGTTCTTCGGTTTTCCCCTATCAATTTCATTCCACCGGTGCTCCATTACTAGGAAAAGGACAAAGGACCACTCTCAATCTAGAGCGAAGGTTAAGAACGAGTGGACCTCCACTACCCCATATACTTCATGGCATGCACAGACGCAACTTTACTTTTTAAGGCCGCCTTAATACGATATAAGCTTAATGGCGAATTGCACATACCGACAGTATCGTCACGGCGACATGAAACCAACGCGATTTTCCAGCGGTACAGCTAAGTGCTATATGTAGGCTATACAAGCCGTGTGAGGTGAAATCGCTACCACCAAGAGCTGCCCGAGCACCTTGAGGTTTTTAGGAAATCAGTTCCATTTCTATAGGCTATATATATATATGATATACGTGACCTTCTGTTCAGAATGTGCTCACGACTGGCGTCGTCACGTGCACGTGCAGACTGTCCCACCACAAGACGGTTCAGCGCTTACCTGTAACAAACAAAACAAAGCAGTTAAATTTATAACATATCTTAGATATTATCAACTGCGTAGATAGGATTTTTGGGCCCCTATGCAAAGCTTTCTGAAGGGCCCTATCCTCCCACCCATAAGGCACCGGGACAGTTTTTATAAAATCGTCACAGACAGACTTCGTTCTCCAATAAAGCAGTGTGTTATAGTCTTTCTTGTTTGGATTCTCGCAAATACACTCTAACTCGCTCGAACAGGTGATGGAGTTCAGTTAATGTAACAAATATGGTGGTGCGATGTTCTTGTTGCCCCCTGCCCCTGCATTTTGGGCCCCTGTACTCTGCGTACTCTTTGCCATATGGTATCCAGGCCCCTGAATCATATGCTAAATGTTTCTAACAATGGCTTAGTATTGACAATGGAATATTTTCTTTCAAGGTAACCACACTGTCTCCATAAAGAAATGTGCAACGTTTCGGAGGCTTACTCTGTCGCCGTCTTCAGGTAGATGGAAAGAATCTGTAGTAAAGACGCAACCTAACCTAACAGGCCCGCTGGAATACTAACAGTTAGTTAGGCTTTGCACTGTTATTTACGCGAAAGTGAAGCATTCAAAAACAGAAAAGAGTCAGGGCAAGGCCTAGACAGCCGATATCAGTATGGCAGAGAATTGAACTTGAACCCAGAAGAGAGGACCATATAGTGAGGAAGGCTCCTTTCGCCATTCCATCTTGTTTGCCCGATATCAATACAACAGTTCCATCGCCATATAACAAATACGCACAGTATGCTTCTGTTTAGTATATGTCTGTGTTATCAAAGGGTCACTGCCTGGAAGTGACATGCCGAAACATGTGACTAACGCAATGAAACAAGTAGACAAATAGGTCACCGCCATCAACGAAAAGTTACGGTCGACTGTGTTCGTTTTAAGTACACAGACTAGCCGAAACTGTTAAGTGGAAATTTACATGAATTCGTGTCTGAGACCTGTCTGTTTAGGCGAAAGTTTAGCAAACAATTTCTACAGCCTATTCGGTGCCGTTAAATAACATCCGAAACGACAAAGGCGAAGTTTTTACTAAACCACTTACCATCGCAATAATTTTAACACTAAAAGTAAACTCCATACGGTTCCGACAAAGGAACATTGCAACATACCACACAACACAGCTATACGTATGACACTATTAGGGCATCTATGCATGTACAAAAAAAGGGGTAAAGCAATCCGTGTACAGGCCTGGACAGGCCCTGAGGGTTCCAGGAGGATGAAGCTCCCCGAGTTCAAGACAATCGGCACATGAAGGTGGTAAGGTTGTCAGTCCTGCGCACCGGTTGCCTTTACCGCCCAGGAAATATTCCTGGTACTCATTTCTGTTAGAGGCTGAGTCGACCTCAGGGTCAAAGGGTGGTCGGAATGTATGGATGTAGGAAAGAATATATTAGAAGCAACTGAAGAAGAACGGTTACTGTAGTTTGGATAGGTGGAGAAAATGTTAGGAAATAGATTGACACGTAGAATCGTAGAATGAGAACCAGACGGAGCACGAAGGAAGGGAAGACCCAAAGAAAAATGGATGGATGGAGCCAGACGGAGAGTGACTAACTACGGACTGATAGAAGAGGATATTGGAGACAGCGATACGTGGAGAAATTTAATTTTGGGTGAAGGAAAATCACTGCACTGTGGATAATCCTTGGATGGATGTATGAGAAATATAAATGTATTTAAGGCTTCTTAGCCTTTGGATATAAAAAGAAGTACACACACCTACCTTTGTACAATTCACTCAGAGTAACGAGATTAAACTTCGTTCTTTAAACCAACATTTGCACATAAAGTACACATACAATTTCTTAATTCCTGCTACATGTTTTGGCGGTCACCCGCCTTCATCAGGGAGTATACATATCAATATATTTAAAATATAATATAATATGATAAAGTACAACACTGATATTCATTGTATCATATCACTGCTGTGAGCTCAATCCTCGAAAAATACGAGAAGACAAAGGACAGAAAAATAAATAAATAAATAAATAACAGAAAGGACAGCCCTTGCAAATTTCCTGTCTAACGGCTACACGTGTCTCCTTCTGTAAGAATAAAGCAGTCGGAGCATAAAGCTGACCCCACGCCTTCATACAGTGCCGAGTTTAAGAATGTGTGGTAGTGAACGTAGTGACAAATTTACTTTTACGTTCCGAAAACGTGCCAAATTTTCAATACAAACTTTATTCGAGTCAGCATTGTTTACATGTGCCAATGGAGGTCTTTATTTGAACGTAAGCATTATCAGTGCTCGTTTGTGACTTCCGTCATTAGTGCAGTGAATAATGAATTCTGTGGCTCCGTGCATGAAACCCATAACCCTCAAATTTGAAAAAACTGAGACAATGTTATCTGTGTGTTGGCTGAGCAAGTATCTTCCACCTTTCAAAGCAGGAACATACTAGGTGGTGCCTACCGTGAAGTACACACGGCAGCACCGTGCAGTAATTCTTTCCAGAGTAACGCTTTCCGTGCATGTAACCTCGGATTTTCTCAGAACGGGTTAAGTGTGGGTTATGGGTTTCATGCATGGAGCCATAGAATTTGACATAAGTTGGAAGGAAGCAGCGGCGGCATAATTTACGGTACTATCAAGGAATTTGCATGAAGACTGAGAAAAACCACGAACAACCTCACTATAATCAATGGTGTGACCGAGGATCAAACCGGACACCGCGCCATATAAAAGGTAGAAGCGTTATAACTTGCTCCAACGTAACAGGTGCACGGATTAGTGCGCGGACAAATCGACAACTGGAAGTGATCCTCCGAAAACAAGTCACATTTTTGACAGAAACTTTATGAGATTCCACGTTATTTACATGCGAAATTATGATGTTCTCCAGTCCTTATTTAAAGGTAATAGCCGCAAACCCACTGTTGCAAAACAGACCTATAAATGGGTCATGACCACCAGCAGTACACACGTCACAGTAACCAAGACTTCAGCAAATTACGCGGGCAAACTGAAAACTGGCTAGCAACAAATGGCGCTGACGGTGCCGGGCAGAGGGCAGTGGCCACGGTCGACCTGCTTCCCTTACAACAAGCGCAGCAAGCAGTTGGAAGGTAATAAAAACAGTTCATTTGGCAGCTGATGACAAAAGACAGGTCCTCCACCCTCATCATTATCTCCGGAAACGCTCTGTTAGTGCAACTAATGCCGTGGACCTCAAACTGGTCCAACCGGGTGTCTCAAATTATGCAACACAACGTGTACAGTAAAAGAAGCAAACGTGTGTCATATGTTGGGTGTTTATTATATAAAGAGTGAGAAAGTGTACACCAGGACAACTTATTTACATTATGACAGCCTTCATGTACTGTGTGCTCTTTGAGTGAAGTGTACATAATGTGAGTATATGGGGACGCCGTATTTATAACTCCGTGTGCAAGCACCACTCCCAAAGTACTTGGCGAATTTTTATAAAACCTGCTACCAGTTGTTTAAACCAAAAGATGTCAGGCAGGGATTCGTTAGAAGTTCGTATCAGTCAGATGGCCACACAGTTTAAACACTCTGGATTTACCTTATAAACGGTTCATCGTTCACAAAATGTACTTTCCAAACACTATACAGTATACAGATCGCACACGCATATACGATTTGCATTTTCGATAACGGACATATTTAACGGCATATAAGAAATAATTCCAAGCTGTAGGCAATGTGACACCTGTAGACGAAATAAGTATGGTAACATGGCAACATTTAAATTTGGGGTCTTCAACCCTCGGCCTGCGGGCCGCATGCGGCCCCCAATTAAATTTTGAATTTTGAGTGCAGAAAGTTTAATTCAAATACATAAATGTTAAACAAAATTCACTCTGAAATATTTTAAATTTTGTACTAAATTTTTAAACATATTTTTTGTTTCTTATATAGGGAATCTCGGTTAATGTCGCAGTAAATACTGCAAGACTGTAGCAGGGAAAGTTCGCAGGGTAGTTAGTAGGACGATATATACAGGTTAGTGAAAAATAAACAGTGCCAAATTTCTCACTAAAGATGAACGTCTTTTAATCCTTGTGAAATTGTTTAGGCATGTCAATTAACGGTATTAATAATAAAAATTACATTTATAGATTCTGAACATGTATCTTTTTTTCTAATTGAACCTAAATCCCCCTGAGTTGGCATAGCTTACGCATTCTTTTTCTAGAAATATTCTTGTGGGAACGAGTAAATAATAACAAAAGCAAACCATACACCGTAAATAAATAAATAAGACTATATTATGTATGCTTACGTAGAGAAATATCAGTGGGCATGTCCTGCAATAAGATACAAACTTTACTTTGTAAAACGTGAATGCGCCCGCGAATCAACAATTAAAATGTGGCCCTTGGGCAAGTAAAACTTGAAGATCACCGATTTAAATAGAGGCACGCGGTGGCGCAGTCGGTTGAGGCACTGTGCTACAAGCCGGAAGGTCGCGGGTTCGATTTCCGATGGTGCCATTGTACTTTTTCATTGACATAATCCTTCCGGCCGCACTATGGCCCTGGGGTCAACTCAACCTCCAACAGAAATGAGTACCAGGAATATTTCCTGCGGGGTAAAGGCGGCTGGTGCGTAGGGCTTAAAGCCTTACCACCTTCATGTGCCGACTGTCTAGAAAATCTGGAAGCCTCAACCTCCTGGAGTTCTCAGGGCCTATCCAGGCCTGTAAAGAGATTGCTTTACCTAACATTTAAATACAAATTAAATAATAACAGAGACACCAACAGTTTTATCGCCTAAAACACGTCCATTTAACTAAATGTATAATATAAGGCATACAAGAAGTACGGAATACAAGCCCTAGAGTAATAACCTTGATTCTGTTCCCGTTAAAGTAACGTTGTCTCTGTGCTTATCAACAAATCTTCACGCATTCTTAATCCCAGCACAGGACGGAGTCGAGTGGGAAGCCTGGGGCACGACCGCTGCACGGCCGAGGGAAGACCTCCCGGATACCATTTGGAAAGGAGGGCCAGTGGAACCGCGGACCGGCCAGGGAAAGGTCACGAGGAGAAAATTTTGTGCGCCTAACGAGGAACGAATGCTGGTGGCCTCGCCCCCAGCCCAGTCACTGTACATCACAAACCTGTCAGGAACCGTTTGTGCATTGTGCTCTTAGAAAGTAAAGGTGCCCCGTACTAAATTAGCCCTTTAAATACGAAGCGTATCTGTTTTATATAAGAACTCAGTGCGTACCGCGCTGTAAACACTCTCCACTTCGGTTATAAAAACCAATCTCTTAATGTTTTATAACGCAAAAGTTCCTGTTTGTTCTGAGATCCGTACAAAACACATAAACGCAATGTGGGCACCACGTAGAATTTTTTAATGTTAAACCGGGTGGTACTGTACGTAAAGTTACCGCTAGGCTTTAAAAGGTTAAGCACCACGTCATGATGGTGACGATGATGATGATGTATGGGGCCATACAGGTACGATCCACGCATTCTTAACCTTCACAACAAACTGACGTGACTGGTCAGCGTTACGGTTCGGTGGCTGTACCTCCCCAAGAAAAGGAACCCCGTATTCACTGGGTATGAAGACGGGTGAGCAGAACAGCCGCCTGGACGAGGTGGAAAAATTCCCTACCGTCTGGAATCGAAAGCCAGTTGTCACTATACCGACCGAGCCAACGACGCAATTTAATGGAAATTCAGTAGTTCGTTGGTTAGTACTACTTTGAGGAATGTCATTTTATGAGACGTGATGTTGTGTATTACGGCAGCTAGTTACCAAATAATCGGAGAAATCTAATGCCTCCATCTTCAGGGCAGAATACCTGATAGCTAGTTGACTGCACGTCTTCACATCATTATAGTCACCGTCGTGATAATCTCAAATGTCACACCATATCTCCTTATCGACAAACAGTAAGATCAAACACGTATTTTTATGCATACTGTAGCGTTATTTTCGGGTGTCACAACGAGGCAATTGGGAACAGTACGTAATCTACAAGACAGATCAAAAGATAAGGAAAGCCTGTGTCCAAATAAAACGGCGTGACTATAACAAAGGATCAAATAATAAGGATTTATTTGTTACGAGGGGAGGTGTTAGAGAATAAAGAGGCCGTTGAACTTTTGTACTGTTGGCACATGCTTCTGCTAGCACCACCATGACGGATGTAAGTTCAGATAAGTCTGAAGAAAAGGGGACTAAGTGCGTGCTGGGTGGCCACGGCCTGGCTTAACGCACTTTTACCTGCTTCACGTAGTGGCACCAACGTTTAGCAGGCTTCATGTTATACACGGGCGAAAAAGGCGCCGGTTCACGGGAACACGTGTGTGTGTGTATGTGTGTTTGTGTGTGTGTGTGTGTCCATTTAAACTTTTGAACCAGTTGACCGATTTTTACGAACACGTAAGGGTCATTTTCCATTTCATAACTAACTAACTAACTAACTAACTAACTAACTAACTAACTAACTAACTAACTCCATGAAGCAGAGGCCTTCTTGAGAAGCTAACAGTTTCTTAGCTAGTCAGGAAATTCTCCGCATTTTATGGAACCCGGAGGTTCATTACCGCATTCACAATAGCCCACCACCTGTCCCTATCCTGAGCCAGCTCAATCCAGTCCACGCCCCATCCCACTTCTTCAAGATTCATTTTAATATCATCCTCCCATCTACGCCTGGGTCGCCCAAGTGGTTGCCTTCCCTCAGGTCTTCCCACCAAAATCCTGTATGCACCTCGCCTTTCCCCCATATGTGCTATATGCCCCGCCCATCTCATTGTTCCCGAGTTGATTACCGGAATAATATTTGGTGATGAGTACAGGTCATTAAATTCCTCGTTATGTAGTCTTCTCCACTCCCCTGTCACCTCGTCCATCTTAGGCCCAAATATCCTCCTCAGCACCCTATTCTCGAACACCCTCAGTCTTTGTTCCTCCCTCAGTGTGAGACACCAAGTTTCACACCCATACAAAACAACAGGTAAAACTACAGTTCTCTATACCCTAATCTTTGTGTTTTTGGATAGTAACCCGGAAGACTAAAGATTCTGCACCGAATGATAGCAAGCATTCCCCGACTTTAATCTGCTCTTTTAATTTCTTCATGAATGGAGTTTCGATTCGTTAGGGTTGCTCCCAAATATTTGAATTCTTCCACCCTTTCAAAGGATTTATTATCTATAATTATGTTGTGATTGTGTCGTGCATTCTGATTTCGAGACATGACCATGTACTTAGCTTTCTCAGCATTTACTTCTAGACCAATCTCCTTACTAGCAATCACTAAATCATTTTCCATTTCATACAAACAGTAATACGACGTGGGCGACACGCGAACTTGTGAGGCTAGAATGACTTTAACGCCAAAGTGTAGTGCCTAAAATGAAGAATGGTGACTGACCTTGGGAAAACATGTAAGTTTTATCAGGTAATACTCTTGTAGCATGTAAAGCGATTCAAAATTATGCTGTCTGCTTACAACGCTGTGGTAGATTATGCCTTTCTAAAGCCAGAAGGGGCAAAGTAAAAGTATTAGTTGCCACTGTGCCTAAGCAACGCATTATAAAGATGTATCTGGGGGAGAGGGGGGACAGGAGTAGAGCTCCATGCATTCCAAATCTCAGCAGTAGATCACATAATGCAGCGGGAGACCGCACATAAAGCTGTCCGCTCACCTCAGTGTACAGTCATAATCAGGAATGCATGGAGCTAGACCTCCGTTCTTGTACACGTCTTCCTAACGTGATGCTTCATTACAGACAGGGACAAATCTACCATAAACTACCTATAAAAAGAGACCAAATGTGTTCAGATTTTTTTTTAGATGACTGGACATACACTCTTCACTTAATTTCTTCATTTTAGGCAATTATTGCATAGGAAGCATTGACATTAAAAGAAACATGTTCGAAAGACTTTGGGGGCACAAACAGAATCCAAATGTGGTCTGTGAACCAGTTGGATCCACTCGCATTGGCACTGGATATAGCACTGACACACTCACAAAAAGGGGGTCAGGTTGAACTGTGTTACTTTAACATCAAAGGGGACATGTGTCCTTTTAGCGCACGTCAACATGTAAACAGGTGGGTGGAGAAGATGGCCAAAGACCGAGTGATTGAGACGTCACAAGGCGCTACCGGCAGTCACGCGAGGATGGGACTGAATTTGACAGTATGACGGATATTGGTTCGTCCTTTGTTGTTAAAAGAATTTAGGGCAAATACAGAGCACCACATTGTTCGCTGAACAGAGTACTTATGCATGCCAATACACTGCCTAAAGCTGGAATATCGTACAATGCTAGGCAGACACATAACGCTACCATATTTACACATATCTACCGGACGATGCAGCGGAACTGCCAAAAATCTTGTCGCTTAATCTAAGATAAAAAGACATTGAAATAAAACATAAGTCACTGTTAGAAGTTAAGCAAATAAAGATATGAAAAAAGATGTCGTGTAGTCTGGTACGAAGGTAATAAGGTTTCGTTAGAACTCGTTACTCCATCTTCAGGGTGCCTTATCCCACGATATACTGATCGCCGTGAAAACCTCGCACCATTAAAATGTTTTTTTTTAATTTTTTGAATATAGTGGGTAACAAAACAAAGTTGTCATTAAGGCATATAGGGAAGTTGAGTGTAGCTCCACTCATTCTTAACCTCTACATCAGATGGCATGTATGCTCAGTTTCACGCCCTGGCCGCTTTACTCCTCCAGGAAAGAGGCCCCTGTACCCACTAAATAGGAGGCTGGTGAAGGCAGTGTGTAATTCATTCATTCATTCATTCATTTATTCATTCATTCATTCATTCATTCTTTCTTTCTTTCTTTCTTTCTTTCATTTCGTAGTCTGTTTTCGGACAGGTCCATAGCTTCTTCCAAAGCAAGTTCTCTACAGAGTGCAATTCTCCAGCTTCCAGTACCGTCTCGTTTCCATGAGGTCATCCAGCAGCTGCTTGTGTCTTCTCCCTCGTCTTCCCTCACTTCTATCGTTCCTTCTACCTTTCTTTCAACGATTTGTTTTAGAACGCAGTTCCTACGCAAGATGTGACCAATCCAGTTAGCCTTCCTTTTTATTGTGTGTAGGACATTCTTTTGCTCCTGTACCCTTTCTAATACTTCTTCGTTTATACACGATCGTTCCAACTGATCTCCAGCCTTCTCCAGCACCATATTTCAAAATTTTCCAGGTATTTCTGATCTACTTTCCGAAGTGTCCAGTATTCAGCACCATACAAAACTATGCTCCAAATGTGCCACTTTGTTAGTTTCGTCCTTAAATTAAAGTCCAATTTGCTGTGAAAAAAAAGCCTTCTTCTTGTTGAATGATGCTTTTGCCACAGCCATCCGGGATTTAATTTCACGTGAATATCTTGCATCGTTTGTTATCATGCTACCTAAACAGTTGAAATACTCCAAATTCTTCGGCTCTTTTTGAAGTGGTTAATATCCTAAGAAAATTCACTGGCAGTTATAAACCTTCACTGTCAACACACGTCAGAACCACAGTACACGGAATAGGCTTAGCAGAAGGGTTAGGAAATATGGCGATGCCACAACAAGCAGCAGTCTACACCCGCCAAGCCGAGAGGCTCTACAGGACAGTCAGTGCACAGTGAGTCAGTGGCAGAACAGCATACAGCAACAGGCGAAAGGGGCCTGTTGAATACGTCTATGTGAACTGTCTCACTATACGGACCGTTCCACAGCCGGCTACCCATGGCGGGGTCTGAAGGACCCATCGCCGTAGAAAAAAAAAGTGGCACTAAAGCATACTTTTCGCCGAGTTTCTTTGGCTTTTCCTTGCTTATCCTCATTCACCCCCTGCTCCATACTTCTGTATCACCATCTCCCGCCGTGTTCGATAACCCTGATCAGGCAGAATAGTGTCATTTTTTTCTTCTATGGCGCTTCAGGCTTTTCCTGGCATTGGCCTTCCCTGTTTTCTCCATCTATTCACTCCTATGTCTTGCCGCTGTGCACCAACTTTTGTTACTAAGCAATTTGGAGGCATCCTTCCGCACTTCGTCTTCCCATTTATTCTTTGGTTTTCCGGGGGTGTTTCTTCCACCGAGATTTCATTTCAGAATTCCTCTTGGAATTCTGTCATCCAACATCGTTTCTATATGCCCAGGCATGTACAGTCTGTACAGTTCTTCATTCTACTGCACAGCACAGCACAGCACAGCACAGCACAGCACTGCCCAGCACTGCACAGCACAGCACAGCACAGCACAGCACAGCACTGCACAGCACAGCACAGCACAGCACAGCACAGCACTGCACAGCACAGCACAGCACAGCACTGCACAGCAGAGCACAGCACAGCACATTGTCACTTCCTCGTTTTCTTAAGCTGGCGGCTTCATTTCTGACCGGCAGTTGGCTGGTTAGAGAGGGAGGAGTCTACATTTTATTTAGTCCAGCACACAGAATCGCTCCTCTAAATTAATTTGCAATTCCTCACGGGTATGATCGGACTAGAGTCTGTTGGAAGTCAACATTAAATTCAGTACTTTCCATTACAGGGGTTCAGTTGTTGCAAAAGCTATGCCTCTAAATCAGTGCTTTACAGACGGTGGTAAGCGTACCACTGGTGGTACGCGAAGAAATTTGTTTTTTTAATAACTTAAAATTAGGAACTTAAACTGCGCTATTAAAATTACTTTAAATGTGTTGAAAAGGAGAGAAATCATTTATAGAGTGTATGCCATGATAGTGTTTAATTGTTGAAATATACATACAGGTTCTCCTCTGTCACCCAATCGCGTTAAATTAGAAAAGTAGCAAATGCGAAATCTGAGGTTTTCGCAACATATCCCGGAAAACCAGTATCCTGAAAGTAGGCACTGATATTTGCAGGACCTAGTGGTACGTGCACATGTTTTGTATTGTGATAGCAGCACGTGTACATGTTTTGCATGGTGACAGTGGCATACGAAAGAAAGAGTTTGATAAGCACTGCTCTAAACGGCAAAACTAAAAGAACTGAACGTGCCGATTAACCTTTTAAAGCCTAGCGGTAACTTTACGTACCACCATGTTTAACATCAAAAAATTCTACGTGGTGCCCACATTGCGTTTATGTGTTTTGTACGGATCTCAGAACAAACAGCAACTTTTGCCTTATAAAACATTAAGAGACTGGTTTTTATAACCGAAGTGGAGAGTGTTTACAGCGCGGTACGCACTGAGTCTTTATATAAAGCAGGTTACGTTTCGTCTTTAAAGGGTTAAAGCGATAATATATGTGTTACAATTACTAGGAAGCTAATGAGGACTGCGCGAACGGAATGTGTGTTTTTCGCAGGCGGTGACACATTTCTTTGTGAAAAGCGGCACTGTGTACGAATGAGTCACGCTCTGTCATCACTCAGGAACTTGCTATGCACTTCGACTAGAACAAAGAAGGGAACAGTACCAACATGTAGTTCGGTGACCGGTGTGGACGGAAATAGACACACGCAGTTTTGGGGCACGCGTGCCTTTTCAAGTAAGCATGTCTTCCGTGGTTCGAATGCGGATGTGATGAGATAAGGACGTCTGTTTTACTTCGCGGCGGTGTCAATAGCTCATATTACGGCGGAGCGTCCAAGGGTATGGGGAACGATCAACTGGAGACGATTTGGAAGGAAGCAGTTCACAGCCTAACACAGGAGCGTACAAATTTTCTAAACAATTTAACATTCTAGGCGCCAGAAGGGATACATGAAGCAAGTTCCATACTGACGATCCACAAATATTAGGCGCCACCGCACAAAATTTAGTCACCCAGGATTTGTGCACCCCTGGCCTAACTGAACTAATATATCTGTATTTACCTACAGACTGAATAAAACCACGAAGAAAAGTCAGTTACGATACACCGTGCATCGGCCGAGATTTGAACCAAGCGTCTACAGAATGCAAATGAGGAGCTACGCTGCCTGGGCTTGGTAGCCTTATATGTTTAATGCGGATACAGACTTCAGCACTAGACGAAGGTGCTTTAGCTAAGGCAAAAGTGTCCACAATAGTCACTGAAGAGGCAAGCGGCTAGATCCCGAAGGCGATGTGGTAAGAGACATATCACTGCTCATAGTGGAAATTAAATTCCAGTTGTCTAGACAATAGCCGACAATTTAAATAAACCAACCAGAAATAAATTTAGGCCTACGCATGATATACTGTGTGTGTTCGTCACTTGCTGCTACACTTTGATGTGCGCTGACAGCTGACGTAATGGTCTTTCTGTTAGTGACCGGTCACTCCGAGTTAGCATCCAGGCTTCACAACCATAGAGTTAATAACAAAATTGCGAGGTTTCAGACTTCTGCCGCCGTGTTGTCGAGGCCTTGCACATTCTGCGATGTTACGTGGCGTAGGTTGGTGGTTATCTACCGACGTTTCAGGACAGACTATCGCTCGGTAACCAACATCCAACCTACGCTGCCCAACACCCCAGAAGGGTGAAGACCCTAATGGTAAGATCGCTGTGCAAGCCGTGAGGGCACATGGGGGGCAGAGGTACGAGGTAGCTCCAGTTATTTTTAATCTCGGCACTAGATGCAGGCGAGTGGTCAAGTTCAGTCCCGAGCCGCTTAACTCCCGGAGAAAGAGCCCCCCAGTGTCCATTGAAAAGGAGTCAGGGTGAGCCCCAGAGCGGGTCTGGACGAGAAAAATTGATTGTCCCTACCGGGAATCCAACCATGATTCCCTGATCATCCAGCACGTAGCCTAGTCACTATACTGACTGAGCTATCCCGGCTCCTACTACAGCCGCTTAGGTCCAACTACAAGATTTTTCCTACAAGCCGGCAGGTCGCGCGTTCGATTCCCGATGGTGTCATTGGAATTTTTGATTGAAATAAGCCTGCCGGTCGCACTGTGGCCCTGGCGTCGACTTAAGCCTCTAATAGAAATGAGCACCAGGAATATTTCCTGCGGAGTAAAGGCGGCCGGAGCGTAGGGCTAACAACCTTACTACCTTCATGTGCCGACTGTCTTGAAATCTGGGAGCCTCAACCTCCTAGAACCCTCAGGGCTTGTCCAAGCCTGTAATGGGATTGCTTTACCTTACAAGATGTTCCAGTAAAAATAAGTCCGCTTGCAGGCGAAATCAAGAAAGGATTTTGTTTCGTTTAGTTTTTGGTACCCTAAACGCACACTCTTATACAAGATGTTCGAACTCACAGCCTTGTGAATCAGTACATTTTTGTGCGCGTGTTATCGTGTTCAGGTACACAGGTTTAGGATCCCAGAGGAACGGTCAGCAAAGGTTTGTGGCCCCCACGTTCTCCGGACTTGCCAACGTGTGGTTTTTATCTGTGGGGATACTTGAACGGCAAAGTTTACGAATCAAATCCTCACACTTTACATGAACTGGGGAAGAACATTCGAAGCGCTATGGAGACTCTCGCAGTGATCGTTTTGCCTACAGTGTACCTGCACATGGCAGCACGCGCACAATAGGTACTGATTCACAGAGACCATCTTGTGCATGTAGTTTACCAGAAACTAAAAGAAATAAAATCCTTCCTTGATTTCGCCGTGCAAGCGGGCCCTTTTAAGTGGGACACTTCAGAAGCTGAAGCTACCCCATCCAATAAATTCAGTGCCGTTTATGGCTCCCAAACGTTCACTATCGCATCTGACATGGGGTCCTGCTCTGAGCCAGCAAAATTCAGCCCAACCCATGACATCCTATTTCTGTAAGTCACACGGATGACTAACCGACTGCATACGGCCGTCGTCTTTCTGAGCCCCTGTCAATCACTGATAGGAGAAAGGGGGGCAAGAAACTTATTGAACCCAAAGATTCATAACTGTTTCGAAGGAAGGAGGGGGGCAAGAAACTCACTGACCCCAAAGATTCCTCCCTCCTCCCCCCGACGGCCCCGGGGGGGGGTGGGGCAGGAAACTTATCGAACCGAAAGATTCATTTCGAAGTCCTGAGCGAGTTGAAACCTGTCCACCTGTTCCTACAACACTACCTATAAGTTACACAGAAGCCATAATACATTTTGTGGAGTAAGGTCCTTTTCGAAAAGGCGAGGCCGATTTTTAAGAAATTCTCTAACATGGAACCGAAGATTTGCACACAACAGCCTGCCACCGCAACTTATCCCGCGCCGTATTTACACACAACAGCCTGCCACCGCAACTTATCCCGAGCCGTATTTACACACAACAGCCTGCCACCGCAACTTATCCCGCGCCGTATTTACACACAACAGCCTGCCACCGCAACTTATCCCGCGCCGTATTTAATGTTATGCTTCTTCCGTGCACTTGTTTTACATACATAAGTTTTTATTTATCACCAACTACTGCACTTTATTTACGCAACTTCCAACATGTTTCGGCTGAGTCACCCAACCATCATCAGGACGTTAAACACTTTAGACAACAAGCAGCTTCTAACAAGTCCCAGAACGGTAATGGTACAATTACCATTCTGTGACTTGCTACAAGCTGCTTATTTTCTACAATGATGAACTTCCTGATAATGGCCGGATAACTCAGCCGAAGCATGTTGGAGGTTGTGTAAATAAAGTGCAGTAGTTGGTGATAAATAAAAACTTAAGTATGTTATCCTGCGCCGGTTGAATCCATTCATACACAAACACACACGCACGCACACACACACATTACAATTTTAATAATATCCCCCTATCTACTTCCAGTTCTCTCTTCAGATTTTATAACCAAACATGTTACAGTTATTAAGGACAGGGAATCCACTGTCTATCTTGAATATTCATCTAGCATAACAGCACTGGTTTCCAGTTTGTCTCGTCTTAGCGAAGGAAGATTAAAGGGTCACTAGCGGTGACCTGAGAAATTCTTTAAACTCTAAACCAGAAACCGCTTCTAACTCCTTCATATATTCAAAGCCAGATAGCTAGTTTGTAGGCCACGACATAAAAACATCGATTTCCAAGTACTTGCTTTGTGTAGCAGAGCTGATGCAATACACAGCCGAGATTACTCTACTGAACTCTACACCACTGCCAGCGTGTATGTCACACAGCGATTGCTCATCTTATAACAAGATAAGCATATCTTTGTACAAACAACTGTCTTCTTTTCCATTATCCCACGGGGTCTGATCGTCCTCTTCTTCCCCATAATCCGCCACTACGAAAACGTAGTCTTATTTCTTACGCATTGAGAACCTGCGTGTTTTCTTGCGCTACTTCTGTTGTGTTTATTTTCCTCTTACGATTCAAGAATCTAGTAACGAACCAGGAGCTGAGCAGAAGCCAAGAGAAATAAAGCAAAACACTGCAATACTGGAATCCCGAGTTCAAATCCATTTCGAGGTATGGTGGATACCCGAATCCTTTGTTTTTTGGGGGGGGGGTCTATGTAGCTTCATGAGCGTGTGGATTGGACGCAGATGGCTTAGGATATGCTCCAGTTATGGCCTCTTGTCAACATGGTAAATGACTCTAAGTCCTACGCAATCCAGGCAATTGAGTGACTAGGCTTCTCAAGAAGGACTCTGCCCCACAGCACAGTGACAACCTCGGTCACATACACTTGCTGCCTACTATACGCTGTGTAATTAAGTCTTCTGTTCTGCTTTGTGTACTTAAACATTCTACATGGAATACTTCCAGCATATTTGTGGTTCTTCTACATGTTACACAAGAAATCAAGTTTCAACCACCTAAAAATAATTGAATGTGTTTTACGCAAAACTATTTGATGTATTTCCTGACGATGAACCAATAAAGGTAGAAACACGTAGCAGTTTCATTGTTTTAATATAATTATGAACGTGTAAATGAAAAATCTTGTGGATTTGGTTGGTTGATTATTGTTGATGCCGATTCCAGTGGCCGCGCGATCTAAGGCGTAGGTCTGCGGCCGAGCGCTTGCTGGGATCGTGGGTTCCAATCCCACCGGGCGCATGGATGTTTGTCTTTTGTGAGTGTTTGTGTTGTCAGGTAGAGGTCTCTGCGACGGGCCTATCCCTCGTCCAGAGGAGTCCTACCGACTGTGGTGTGTGTCTGAGTGTGATCAAGTGAAAATAAACAACCCCCACACCTACTGTGAGTAGGTAGAAGTGGGAAGGACTACGAAACGATTATTGTTGATTACTGATTGCAACGCATGCAGTAAGTAACATAATGTTTCCCAGCCTAACTCTACGGAGCAGAAGCCTTCCTGCGAAGCCAACAGTTCATCAGCTGGTCAAGAAATTACCCGCATTTTATGGGACCCGGAGGTTCACTACCGTGTCCACAAGAGCCAGTCGTTTCCCTGTCTTCAGCCAGACGAATCCGGTTCTCACTATAAAAAAGTTTCAAAAAATACTACAATAATTAAAAATCTCTTCCTGTGTAAGTGCTGCAAGTACAAACACGACTGAACCAACATTCACAGGAACCTTAGCTTGACAGAACGGTGTATACAAAGACTGAGGTCGGTTGGGACGTGACAGCGTGCAGTCTGGTACAGTGATACCAACGATATGCACCAATATGCCGTCTCCATATTGAGGATATGAAGATGGAAGCAATCGGTTCTACCGAAACGATGGTAGATTCTCATGTGAGAACACGGCTTCACATCCCCAGAAGATAGTTTATACCTGAGACACCACTTGTAACACAGTTCTTAGCTGCAAAAATCAGCAACGGGTGTAAACCCATCACTTCATAAGACCTTGCATCCATAGATTCAACCGTTGCCACGGGCCGACCCCGCTTCCAGGGATTAGGTTAACTCACTCTTTTAATTAGTCACGAAATTCCATGAATTTAATGGGAACAGAACGTTTATTAGCATATGGACAACAGCCCGCCATATCCTCCTATCACCAGACACATGAATGCATTCCAAATATTTCCATCCTGTTTTTAAGATTCATTTCAATATTATCCTCCCAAACATGCCTAGGTCTTCAAAGTGGTCTCTTTCTTTCAGGTTTACCCACCAAAACTCTGTACTCATTTCCCTTCTCCCACACACGTGTCACATTCCCTGTCCAGTTCATCCTCTTCTATTTGGTTACGTTAGTAATAACCGACCCAGGACGCCTGTCAAATTTAGGAACTGAAATAAATATACACGTACTTCGAGGCTCATATAAAAGTAAGTCGTATATATTTGGCAGTTACTAACACGATGGAGGCATCTATGGACAGCTTTTCAAACTAAATGCAAGGGGGAAAAAACCCCTAATTTCGTGGTTAATTTAGAGTATGTGCACACGTTGCGTCATGGAACTGCGTAAGTACACGCACTACAGGCAGAGTTGTTTTAAGATATGAGTACAGAAAAAATTGTAAATTCTCAAGGCTGTAATTTTGAAAATCCATGTATTGTTACGTTTCGCATTAGAACTGTTGCTTTTGGAGGACTGGGATAACCAATAAAAACCGCTGTTGGTGCGTATTCGGCTTATTCTCCTAACCTCCACATTCAGCCTCCACCTCTGACGTCCTGTGTCGCAGTGACGCTAACCATGGCCTCAGGTAGCTACATGCCTGATTTAGACGTGATGTTTCACTGCATTACCCTGGAAGGTCTGAGGAAAGTCGAGACACTCTAATGTAGGCTAATTAATACCTGCATACAGCGCTTTGCGGTGCTGGTCTAACAAGCAAAGGCTACGGTATGCAAAACAGCTCTTACTGGTTACGTGTCTTGGGCCCCCCTACCCAGATAGTCACACTAATGGGATGTTCAAAATCGCTTCTTTTATTCTCCCTAAAATCCCTCTATTCCTCCTATTTTAGATGAAATATTTAACTGTGCTTCAGTAACTAAGATTATATAGCGCCCACATGTGGGATGGTATATCGTACAGGATGTTCACAAAGTCCTGTTCTTATTTTAAAAATTTATTATATGACAACCAAAACGCACGCTCTTGCAAATTGTCCCTTAACTCAAAAGGTTTTTGTATTTTGTTCCATCTCAACACGGCAACCCCTAGTGGCACTGCCACATAGGGGGGGGGGGGTGTCTACCTTCGGACGCTCGAGCTGCACATAGTCCCATATGTGGAAAACTTGCAAACATTCGTCATTTCAACATGATGGTTCGCCCCCAAACTGGACTAACAATGAGTGGATATTCCTTGACCAAACATTTCCTGGAGATGGATTGGCGCAGTTTGACCAATCCCCCCCCCCCCCCCCCTCCAACACATGAACAGAACTGGACTATCGGCTTGATGCCATCAGCGCCACTATGGTTTCCAGTGTTGAGGCGGACTGCAGTACATACAAACTTTTTGAGTTGAGGAACAATTTGCAAAAGACTGCGTATTAAGGCCTATATACTTTTTCGTTACCATGTAATAACATTTTAAAATAGGGAAACGTATTTGTACACATTCTGTATAAGGACATGGAGAGGACGTGCAAAGATGCGGTGGCCATCTGGTAGCAAGCAATATTCAGGACTGTGCCTTCAGCGATTGACGAAAACCACAAAAAGGAACCTCAGCCAAGTCTGCGTCCCAGCCGATATTCGAATACAAGTACAGCAGCTTCTTCGACGGGACGCAAATCTGCAGGTGCCTAACAACCTGTCACCTCAGGCCGGGAAAGCACTCAGTTCAGCTAGGAATACTAGATATGGACAGCGTCCAGATATCAAATAGCCTAACCCCATCTGTAGCTTATCTTCACTTTTACATTTTCTTGCAACTGACACTGTTATTCCTTATAATGCCAGCTTCAGTACTACCTGTAACACAAGAAGCTACGGGTACAACACTGTCCCCCCCCTCCCACCAAGAGACAAGAACCTTACATGAACAGACGTCAGTGTGGACAGAAGGCTGTGGATGTTACAGAATGAAGTTCCTTAACGGCATTAGCAAATACAGAAGTTAATGTTATTTATCGTCAACGTTAATTACCTCCTGTGCCAAGTTACGTTTTTTTTAGCCTCGCAGCAAGAGTGTGAGACCGTGAACTAAGCAAAAGCGTCAACAGCTTTCTCTAATTAGCCTCCTTACATAAGAGGGTCTTTACATTTTTGACATCTTCTTCCCAGTGTCCTTCCTCGGTTACGGACGCTGTCAACTTGTCTGTCCACTTTAATCGCCAAGCTGTAAAACGAACATATATTTTTAGAGTGCTGGAATTTTTGCAGCTTTATTACTTGTACTGAATATAGGGAGAGTTGAATGTCAAGATTATTGGCATTCGAAATGTAACGTCTTGTAATTTACTAGACAGGCATGAACATTCCGCAGAAATCTGATACCCCCACACTTGGGAACCTCCTGAACAGGACATTTATGTCCCCGGCGGGATTCGAACCCACAAATCCAGCAAGCGAACGGCCGCAGACCCACGCCTAAGACCGCGTGGCTACTGGGATCGGCAACATACATATGTACGCACAATTATTTGGAGAAACCATCAAGTAAAAATAATAAAGGGTACCCAAAATATTGGAAAAATGATGGCATGTAAATGAATGTGATCGTAAAGCCTCGAGAATGAGGAGGCCTGGGCCCAGCAGGGGCTGTTGGGCCATTGCAAAAAAAATTAATAACACAAAATAAACAATGATACTTCGCTCGCCACAAATCCCAAATAAGCTGCTGTGGGACTGAATCCCGGTCTCCATGGTGACAAGCCAGCCACTAATCGAATGTGCACGGCCCTAACCAAGACATTAAGTGTAAATTCCAACACGTTTTCGTTCATTCGTAAATCTTCCCAACGGGCCACACACACACACACACACACACACACACATGTGTACATACATACACACACGTTATCGCCTCCCGACGTAAGGAAGGATGCCAAAATGAAGAACACGAAACGTCAGCATCACTCTCTATCTGCCCGTCTACAAACAAAAGCCACACGATGGCGAAGCTATGAGTTTATTGTTAGAAGAGTTTTGTTTAATTACGTTAATGCTTTAGGAGATTTGTGACGCGGAAGCCACAATTTATTTGTTCATTTTTTTTGTAGCAGTGGCGGTTTAATAGCTTCTGAAGTGTGCACCTTTTGGAAGTTACAAAACTTTACATTTTGATTTACTAGCTTACGCTTTGGAAACGACCCTGCAGTATTCATTTTCGCCAGCCTTTTATTCAATAGAGACATCTTAAAAGAAAACAACCACCCGCTATTAAAACCCAAGGACTCAACATCGCAACAAATTTGATCACTGAAATCGATCTTTTGTGAGCCGGTTACATCAGTCGGGTAGCGCACAGGGGTGTCCAGCTAGGCGAGCTTCAGGTGCCGCACTTCAGGAGGCAACTTCGGCAACAGACACGTCTTAACAAAGTAAAATATTTTTGCTTTATTTTAAGGCTTATATTTCTGTTCATCAGATTTTAACACGCCAGCTTCAGAGGTCTCAGTCCCTTAAAATATATTTTAAAATTTCGTGTGTGTATGTAAATTACAAGCATATTACATTCAACCCTTTAAAGACGATGCGTATCTGTTTTATATCAGGACTCAGTGCGTACAGCGCTGTAAACACTCTCCACTTCGGTTATAAAAACCAATCTCTTAATGTTTTATAAGGCAAAAGTTGCTGTTTGTTCTGAGATCCGTACAAAACACATAAACGCAATGTGGGCACCACGTAGAATTTTTTAATGTTAAACCTGGTGGTGTGTAAAGTTACCGCTAGGCTTTAAATGGTTAAATGATGTAATTCCATTGTGTTATTCGTACAGAATTACAACAAAGTCCGTCCAAGCAAAACTACCTCCATTTATTTACAGAACTACATGTTTGGACCGTTTAGGTTATCTTCAGGTTCACAATCCTTATTTCTAAAAACATACTGAGGAATGGGCAAAAATCTACAATATATGACAAAACTGTTAAAGACGTTATGGTCAAAATCAGAAAATCATGCGCACGGAGAAAATTTTCTGATTTTGATCACATTTTTAATAGTTTCATCGCACTGTATAGATTTTTGACCATTCCTCAACATGTTTTGAAAAATAACCATTCTGAAATTGAAGTTGACCTACAGGTCGAAACATGTTGTTCTGTCAATAAATTACGGTAGTTGTGTTTGGACGGATTTTGCCTTGATTCTCGTAAAGCCGCAATTTAATTGTCTTCTAAGTAGTAAGTTATTACACGGTTGCCCACGTTACCATATGCGTTTTTTCTTCCTCATACAAGTCATATAGCATAACCACCACCACCATCACCACAATCACCACCACCACCCACCACCGCCACCCACCACCGCCACCCACCACCGCCACCCACCACCACCACCACCACCACGACCACGACCACCACCACCACCACCACTACGACCACGACCACGACCACAACCACCACGACCACGACCACCACCACCACCACCACCACCACCACGACCACCACCACCACCACCACCACGACCAACACCACCACCACCACCAC